>VFFE01009111.1:4682407-4760029 GCA_008921705.1 Burhinus oedicnemus
ATGGCCGGCGGCCTGGGAGGACTCGGTCTCTGCATCTACCTTTGATCCTGATCCTGATCCTGATCCTGATCCTGACTTCAGATCCGGAATCCAGTTCCTGTCCGTCACTGAGTCCAGTCTGGGACTTCCCCTGAGCCTGCTGGTGATGTGATTGTCATCCTGGGAGCTTGATACGGCTTTGTATATTTCATTTCCTATTAAACACTTAAGTCTCTCTTTTTCTCTCTTTTCTTTCCCCTCTCTTTCCTGTCTCCTGAGCGGAGCAGGAGAGAGAGAGAGAGCATCTGTCGTTCCATCGGATTGGGCCAATCTGGCCCAAACCACGACACCTTCCTTCCCCACCACCCTTATTTACATCAAATACAGATTTAGGATACAAAGGTTAAATTACTTTAGCCAAAATAGATAGACACAGCTGTGCACTCCCATAACTGCCTCACCTCCAGCAAAGTTTCATAACTTTGGGGTTCCTGGTTGTTTATTAACAGCAATAGCTCCTGGTGTAGCCCAAGAGCTCTTTGCTGGCACAGGGACTCCTTCTTTACAGCACGTTTCAATGCAGTACATCTCATTTAAAGAGAGATATTATCCGAGACACTCATCTCTTGTTCACAAACACGTAATGTCCCTGGGACATCTACAGCAATTGGCTATGTAAGAAAAGCAATTAGGAAATGTGGTTTGTAGTTTATGGTTTAATTGCTTTTTTTTAATGCAGGCTTTTGTCTGCGCTGCTAGATAGCTTTGTGTGGTCAAGCAGTTCTCGACTGTGCTCCACGGACCACAGCTCTGGGACCTCAAACTGGCTTCTCCAGTCGAATCTGAAAGGGCATCCCCTTAACTTCAGTTGATACATTCCTCAGGTGATTTTGAGTCACTGTGCCTGCTGGAGACCTTGGCTCTGTGCGCAGCACAACGTTAGCTTCTCCCCCGGCTTGCTGTTTGCGGGATCTTGTTGCCTTGCTGGAGCAGCAGAGCCGCATTACACGTGGGGTTTGGGGCAGGCGTGGGATGGGCGGTGGGTGAGACCCACGCTTGGCTCGGGCGGTTCCTGTAACTGGCAGCGCCGTTCAGCAAGGAGAGCCAAGCCTGGAGACACGGCTGAGTTTTCCAGGCTGACATTTGGAAAAAGGAGGACAAATGCTTGTAACTGTGATGCTGTGTAAAGAGGAAGGTTGTGCCACACAGCTCCAGGCAAGAAATACCCTGGCACCGGCACAAACCAGAGCTTCCTGAAAGGGCTTCTTCCACCCATGTAGCCCATGTGCCAGAAACAGGGGACACTTCATGAAGGTAGAAGTTATTTCTACCATGAAAGTTCCTGCAGGGATAAAAGTTACTGAGGAGAAAAATGCAGTGGGAAGATACTATGTGGTTTGGTGGGGCTGGCTAATTTTGCTACCCTTGGAATCTTACGATCTTACTCTATTTGACTTCTACTTGACATTTTATTACATGAAATTATTGCTACATGAATGATTCATAGATTGCAAGAGTTTCATATAAAGCCAAGCTCAGAAGAAATCCTGCAGAAGAACCTCCATTTATTTCTACCTTTGGCAGTACATTTCAGAGTAGCGTATTAGGAAAATTAATGAATGACAGCCGTACTATGGACTTTCCATAAGAAGCAAGAGACAACCTTGCAATAGTCCCCACTTACGGACAAACCCTTTTTGCAAGCTTTTTCTCTGCAGGCACCCGAGCTTGCTCAGAAAGGCTGTTCTGTTTTGAGACGGAAAACAGTCTTTACTCATTGCTGTAAGTGGACTGGGAGCATTCATTTGCATGTCAGATATGCCTACATACTGTCAGTTGTCACCCCACTCCAGTGTTTCCTAGTGTTAGTTTTTCCCCATGTAAAAGCAGCTCAAAGAAAAACAGATTTCAAAGGCATGTTGCTCATAAATGCGAAGCAAAACAGAGTTCGTCTGTGATAGAGGGGGGAAACATTACTTCTATGAAGTTAGTGTGATTCAAGCATTAAGCTTGAGATTGAAAGCACAGATTCAAAGGAAAGGCTTTCAGAAATAACTCCTTTAAAGGAATGCTGTGTTAAAGAAAAGGTATAGTTCATTATATGCCTTGTATATAGAGATATGTGGGGAGATGTAATACTAGTTTCTGTGAAGCCTGGCAAATGGATTCCAGTGCTGAAAGTGGAGCTTGTTTCTATTTCAACTGGGAGACCAAACTGCCAGAGGTTCAGTGCCTGCCCTTCCTTGCACTGAAATAAATCTATAGTATAGGAAGTTTCTCCTGATTTAAAGTAATATAAATCAGAGGAGAATCTTGCTGGCTTTTCTGTTTAAAAAATCTTCCTTTCAAAACATAACTATCGGAAGTCATGGTTTAGACTGCCTGGTGCTGTGTGCTTAGTTCAGGAGAACTTTTTCTGCTATACCCAGCAGACAATGTGATAATTTTAATTTTTCCTTTCATTTTACTTTCTTTTCATCTTATTCACACGAAAAGCAGAAACTGGCCAGTCTTGTTTTACAGTCAAAACAACAGAACTGTGAGAAATTACAGTAGATTTTTTGAATCTACCTTTAGTCTTAAAGTTTCCAGAGTTCTTTAGTAACTCAGCAAGGTTATCTCTGCCAGCTCTTGTAAGTCATTATTAAACTGCACTTGCTTGTTTGTGGAGCATAAAATATGCTTTCTAGCAAAGAGAAAACAACAGTGGAATTGAAAGATGTGGGGTGAAGGGCAGTTCTGCCATCTAGTTGTAAGCCGTTGGAGGAGTATTGCCACTGAAGTGTAATGATGTTCAATAAAACTGCAGTGTACAAATATCAACAAAATAGGCTTCTAGTTAAAGAAATACAGTTTCTAAAATCTTGGACGAAATTGCAGTAGTGGCAGTCACCTGGTGTCTTCTGCCTGCAGCTGAACAGGAGTCATTAAAATGCACAATGCGTTTAAGCCAGCCCAGGTAATTTTGACAGCAGCAGGTTGCGGAGCGGTTTATACGTACGGCAGGTCAGAAGCGAGCGTCACCCCTGGCAGAGGGAGAGGTGAGCAGCTGGGAGCAGTGACCTCCTCGCCGAGCCTCTCCGCAGCCAGCATCCCACGTGCTCTTGCAGCTCAGAGCTTTCTAATGGGAAGCCGTTTCGCTGCTGCAGGTAGGCAAAGTTCCTGAGCTAAAGCCTTCTGGCTCCCACCGACAACTGGGCAGCAGGTTTTGTTTTCTAATGAACCCATCAGTGAGTGCCGTGTGAGGCCCTTGAGATCTATTTGTCTTTTTTCCCTGACGGTTTTCTGAATGGAAAGTGCTCAGGCATCACTTATCCAGACTTCTGAGCTCCGGTTTGGGGTCTACAAAGGTGAAAATTACTTAGAAAGTGCTTCTGGCTAATGTAAATTCAGTTTTGAAGGTAGTTAGATCATCCCAGTGCAACTTATTCAGTAGCATCTGCAGTGGCAGACAGTATCCTGAGAATGAAGGGCATTTTTCAAGTGGCATACTTAATGGACAGAGGAAGAAAAGATGGGAAAGTTCTAAAAGCAGTGCTACACTTCCCAGGGGAAACTGGGAACTCAAATGTTTACCTTTACCCTTAATTTATTTTCTTTCAGTTGTTCACGTTATATAAAATCAGTTCCCTCCATCCTTAAGTTTTTTAAGTGCATATGGTGATAGTGTTTTTTCTTTAAGCTCCAGCTCCTGGAAGCGTATGACTAAGTGAGAATCTTGCTCTTCATCATTTAAATGAAAGGTAAATGGGGAAAAAAAGAAAAAAAAGAAAGAAAGAAAGAAAAAAGAAAGATATTCTAGTTTCCATAGCTGCAGAATAAAAATCTAACAGCACCTCTCCCAAGAAGCTTAACAAATAAGAATTACTCAACTTTTTTGTATTTTGAAAGAAGCAAAGGGAAAAGAAAAAAATCTCAACATTGTGGCAGTTTTATGTGGATTTTGTCTGTATTTTATACATGTACGTTAAAATTTGTATATGGTAATCTTGTATATAGAAAATTATGCAGTGTATTAAGAGAGAGTCATCTGCAAGAGTGGTAGAAAAGGGTCTATTAAGAATAACACACAGTGATATATGGGCAGTTGGTGTTGAGGGGTGAGTAGGCAGAGAATATATGATTTCTGCTCTACTTTAAACTAAATCCCCCACCTTTTTGACAGGGACCACCTCCTTCTCTTTCTCTCTCTCACAGCACAACTGAAAACACAAGAAACCCCTTTAGGGGTATACAACACAGATTAATACATGAAATTACATACTCCCAAAGCCCAACACTTGCGTATTCCAGTCATTTGACGAAGAATTCTATCTTCAGTGGCTTTGTAAAAGGCTAAATTGCTTATCTTGGCTAAAGGAGTTGGGACCCTAAAAGAGTTAAATAATAGACCTTTTCCATCCCTAATTACAAAGATTACTCAAATTTTAACTTTGGTCTATATCATAAAGTCAGCGGTTTTCATTGTCAGCTTAGATCAGCTCAGGACTGAACATTGTTTTTAATCATGGAAGTAAATACTGTTCTTTCCTACATGTCTGTTTATAGACATCACAAGGCTTTTATGCAAATGTCAAGCTCAATATACATAGAAATGTGATATATGGAAAATAAAAACTGAACTCTTGTGACAGCAAATGCCACACCAGCAAGCTTCAGGCTGCCCTGAGATGATAGACTTCACTGCTTATCTTAGCCACTGTCAGATTTGACTCTTTGCTGTCCTCCCTTCGCATCTAAACCATCACTGAATCCTGTCATATCTTCCTTTTAAGCACTCTTCTTGCTAGAACTGAATTCCTTAGCTGTCTTTTACTGACATTTTCTTGCCCCAACAGCAACAGTTTCGCGTGTTCTGGTCGCCTCCTTTCTCACCCAGACCCTTCTCTTCCAGGCAATATAAGTGAAAAATCTTCTCTCCTGCTCTTCTGAGCTGTAGTGATCCCCATGTCTGCACATTTTTGCATCCTCACCTATTCACTTCTTTCCAACTTGCTTGTTAGATTTTTCACAGCAGAAAGTGAATGCTACAAAATAATGGCAGGGATGACCACGCTGGGAGGGCAATTATACATGTTGGAGTCTGCCCTCAAAACATTCCTGTTTCTGCTTCCAGCTTCTTTCCTCACTATTTGTTTCTGCTGCTTGTTTTGTCCCATCAGTGCTCATTGATAACAAATATATTCCTAGCGTGCTGGGACCTGAGCATTATTTGGGGCTTCTGAGCATTATTTGGGACTTCTGAGCATTAGTAGAACAGAAAATCATCTGAAGCCTCCAATATGCGCTGTGCTTCTCATGCTATTTTCATTTTCTCTTCAATATTTTCCTGCTTTTCCCCCTCATACCCATTTTCACATTCAAATCCTCCAGTGTCCTTTTCCAGTTTTTACCTTCGAGTCCTCTTCCATGCTGCCTTAACGCCTGCAGCAATCACTGTTTCTCCGTGTGCATGGCAAACAAATGCCGGTGATGGATTTGGAGCTGCTCTGTAATTATTTATGAAAACTGTGCGCTGTCCTCATTACTCAGATGTTTTCCATGTGACTTTATTTGGCTTAACACAGCAGGAGACTTTGGAAAAGCAGGCAGGAACAGAAAGGATCCCCGGTGAAGACAGCCTTCTTAAAATGGCTGTGTTCATCCACGTTTCTTGGGGGGACCGATGCCACAGGCTTCAGCACAGCTAGCCAGGGGCTCCCAGGGCTCCCAGGGGAATCAGCTGAAGCTACCTACGGGGAAAACGATGATCCTCTACGCTATCACTATGCAGAAAAGAGAACGGCAGGAGACAGCTTAATGAAAGCATTAGCTGTCCTTCCTGCAGACAGGCTATGGACCGGTGCAACTGATGTGAATCATATTTCCGTGCTAAACGATAGCAGATAGTTAAATGACAGCACTGAATTGCTTATGTGATCGCAAGAGTACCAAGGTTTTATACATCAATGAGATTATAGTTTTTCTAGGAAAAGACTTAAATAAGAGGTTTTGTTCATATGAAAAGGTAACAATTTTTGTGTGCAAGATAATATGGTGGTGCAGTTACATTAGTTTTTTACACAGCCTAAGACTGGGTGAGAGAGCATGTTAGGGCTACATAGAGGTGGGCTACAAGGTTTGGTTTGTGTATTGTTTTTAAAGGGCAGGGGAAGCAAAGGAAGAGCAAAAGAGGTTTTGTCCCTTTTCTGTTCCTTCATCGTAATTCCTATGAAGGAGCACATCACTGAAAGCATAAGAATACCAAAGACTCACAGGGAAACCTGAGACTGTGTTGGAATATAGGCAAAAAGAGTTTACTTTGTTTACTTTGTGGCATTATGAACATCTGGGAAGTTTTAAAATGAAACAATTTAAAAAAGGTCACTTCATCACAGTAAAGTAAAATTGAATGTGTTACCCATCTAGATGGTGAGAAAGCCATTTTGAAAAATCATCTTGATCAAAATCCACCAGCACAATGGGGCTCATCAGACCCTTCCAGAACAAGCAAAGATCCTATAGAAGACATCAACTCTCCAGAACAGTAAGTATGCACCATTAGATACCGGTAGAGAAGGAGGCACCCCCGCTGTCATGGGTATGCATGTACTTGTGTGAGCACGCTTTCTACTGTTTTAGACAAATTCCATCCTGGACACCAGCTGCCTTGCTGATAAAATGTTAATTTAAATGGTTACAAATGCCATAGTTCTCTTTCATGCATTTTTGTGGGAAGACCTTCACTGTAAACCTTTTCAGCCAAGCCCAGCTACAGAGAGAGCCTGGACTATCAGCAACAGATGTGAATGGCACCTCCTGAAGCACCAGTGGACAGCAACGTTGTAGTGTGATGCCTCCCTGCCACCAGCTCACCATCCCCACCAGATTCAGAGGGTATCAGGGGCACTAGATCTTAAGGTACCCTAAAGGCAAACTAACATACTTCTTTTGTCTCGTCAGAAACATCCATAAAGTTTTTGTAGAGAGTTACAGGACAAGCTGTGCCCAACCAGCAGTGTATGTTAAGGAGAGAAGAGGATGCACAGATGTGCACACACATGTTATGGCCGTCATCAGCAGTCCAAGTCCTTCCACACACCAGCCAGAGGGGTTCATGGTGTACATAGCCATTTTGTTCTCTTTCAATCTTAAGCTAGCTGAGAAATAAAAACAGTCTTAGGACTTTTCAACGTTACCATAGCAGCTGGACCCGAGTTTTGGCATAGAAGAGCCTGCACCGAGTAGTTTCCCTTAGAAACAATGCTGCGGCTACAAGGAGAGGATGGCACAAAGCACTTGCTAGATTCATGGAGGGGAAAGAGCCTTATGGTATCAGCTTTTGTCTCCAAGAACCTATACAATAAACTCACGTAGTACCCTCTACCAGCTCAGCAGGGCCTGCCATGGGCCAGAGCTCAGGGAAGCGCCGTGCTCGTTTGTGCCTGGATCAGTCGTTTCCCCACAGCAGCCTGGTTACACGGGCATCAATTCATCAGGCTTTGAGCTAATAGCTGTCAGACTCCTGTTTTGTACACGGGCAACTTAAAAGCTTATTTAAAAACAGAATAAATTAAATAAATTACTAGACTGAGTCACGTGTTACATCAGTGACAGCAAACCTGATTTCAGATAGCAGTTACTGACTTGTCACTACCTGGTGCAGGAAAACACGTGGATTTCTAACTCTGTCCCTGCACTAAAAAAAAATAAAAACCAACCCAAACCTGCACAGGACTTAATCCACAGACACGCGCATGTGTATGCACCAAAAAAAGCCCCCGGTAGCTGAAATATCTGGTTATTTCACAAGAGCAGAGCTTTCACTGAGAAAGCTCTCGTGATTTTATGGGGTCAGCAGAGTGGTTTAATGCATAGCTATTAGAGGTCTGTCTTTTTCCAGCACCATTTGTCAGAAGTAATGTAGTGTGCATGCAGCCTCATCCACATATGGCCCCCTTACATTAAGAGAGATGCTAAGAAAAACACAGACACTCAGATAATCCAGTTCTTCTGATATAGATTCAATACAGGAAAAAAAAAACCACCATTCGGTGATGACAGAACCTCCTCTAGGCTAGCGGTAACTGATGCGAAGACTGAGATTTCCTAAGGGTCTTAAAGAGCAGGTCAGTACAAATCTGAACAGTCACTGACATTTATGGAAAGCAATTAATAAAGTCCTGCTAAATCAAAACAGTGCCATTTGGCACTTGCACAGCTGTGACTGTGCCAGGTCCAGGGGTCAACGTCTCCCCTGAGGATGTGTTGGCAATTTGGGTACCAGCGCCACACCACTCAGGCACAGTGGGCCTGCTAGAGAGGAGAAGCATAGCTGTCTTCAAGACTAGGGTTTTGTGGTTCCCTCTCTTTGACAAGACATTGCCTCTTTCCAAACTTTGTGCTCTTTAAGAATATCCTTCCTCACGCATGCACTTTTTTTCAACTTGTCTGGCAGAGCTTCTGGCCGTCCATGGTTATTAAATATATCAGTTTTGTGAAAAAAAAAAAGAGGTAAAGACAAGCTGTAGCTTGTACCTTCTCTTTCTCATTTCACTGCACACATAGGGCATCTGATAGAGAGGTAGTCACATAGTCTATTGAACCTATTATTTCTTATTCAAGAACAGAAATCTCAAGGACATTACTGTGAAAAATATTTCCTTGTTGCCACAAACCTGTGAAAGGAGGACTTTAAGATAATAATTTGCCTGCAGAAATTTTAGCTCTTTATCAGCTATAGCAAAAAGAAGCATCCCAGCTTCCTGTTATTGACAGCACTCCAGAGAGCTGACATCTTCCTGTATGAAAGTTCTTGCACAGTTCATAAAAGAGTTTGACTTGGGATTATTTTCATCCTTTTTTACCACTAGTGCTACATTTGACTAACTGCAAGTGTGATCCCTCATCCTACAGTTGTGTCCAGAGTGAAGGCGCAGCAGTATGCATGCACTTTAGGCTCAGTAGCGCAGGAAGTTGTTGCACGTTAGTTTCTGGGGCGTTGTTTATAGCATCCCAGTAAGAATGTGAAAAACATTTGTTTTGTGCTTGGCTCAGATTTAGAACCCTGCACCTAAAGAAAATGCAGTCTGTATGACTGTAGAACAGCCTTAAAGCATGAGTGTAGGTGATTCATGGTTCCCTTTGCTTCTTTTACTCCCTTTCCTGCTGGGCAGGACCCAGTAGGTTATCCACAGTGTCACGTAAAATTTGCCATACCCAGTCAGACCATCAGATACGAGGTGCAAAAAGTGGGTGCTGGCTGCTTTCTCTCCTGTTCATACTGGCTACGCAGTGTAAATTAACACTTCCTACAGTAGACAAAGCAGTGCTGGTGCAGAGGCTCAAGCCCACACTTTGATTTTTCATGGTGCTTATTAGCATATTCCCCAGCACAGTTGCATCAGCTTTTGCTTTCGCAGGTGATGCTCAGGCACAGTCTGGTATTCAGAAGCCCTGTTTGGGAGGAGCTTAGCTGCATGGATGGAAGCTGCAGCATGCCAGTTCATCTCAGGTCCAGAGAGCAGCCTGACCCAGTTCAGAATAGATATAATAATTCATTTCCCAGTAGGCCAGGGTATCTCTCACGCAAAGTCAACCCCTTCCTCTTCCTTGGGTGTGCGACCTGGTGGGGAAGATTGGTGTGCCTTATCTGGACATGCTACTTCAATACCAGTTTTATCAGTGCAGTGCACTGAGATATTAGTCAGGATACTATTTATATTCCGGCCTGATGGTGACCTGCTTACTTATCTAAAGATCGCATCAGTCAGCTTATCTGCACAATGGCCACACAAATACATTCAGTGGGATATCTTCCATGACCCTTAAAGATGTTCTTCTGTGCATCTTTATTCCTGCATGTTATCCCATCTCATCAGTGACCTACATTCGGTGAATTAGTTTTTGGCACTGTTAAAATTTATACTGTTCTCATTTAAACAGCAACAATATGTAACAGTCTTCCAGATCTCTGAGTAAAGGTGATGATAGATTTCTGCAGGACCCCACTAAAACCTGCCATTTTGATAGACTATTTCCTATATGTGGTCATTTTTGTAACCTTCAAAGCAGCTAACCACTGTGTAACCCTTATAATAGAAACGACCTTGATATTTTTTGACTGAAAGCTCTGCTTTTAGCAGCATTTAAAAGACAGTCAAATACCCCACTGGAGCCAGTTATGTCAATTTTGTTAAACAAAAATTCTCATCAAAAAAGTTTGGTTATGACTGAATTATTGCATTGCAGCCATATGCCTTGGTGTGAACACGCCTCCTTTATTCAGTTTCTTCACTGACAACAGTTCATATTAGTCTATCTATGGTCCTACTCAAATCTGTTGTTAAAATAAGGTGGATTTAAAATGGTTAGTTTACTTGCTAGTTCGACATCTTGCTTTATTATAGTTTTTTAGAACTTCTCCAGCTTCCCAGCAGTTGCTAAAAATCAACATTAATGGGCTGAAGAATCGACTGAAATGCCCCCTGAATGCTAAAACACAGTTTACGTGCTCCCACAGATCTTCAGATATTTGACTGTAGCAGCAGTTGTTCCGGTCCCCCCAGTTACCAATGGATCTCACCAGTGATTTTGTACAGCAGAACCAAATTATTTTTCAAATGCCTCTGCTCCTTTGTAGCATCATGCATTCCCATGTGCATTGCATTGTGTTCCTACGTGCATTGACATTGCAAGTCCAGCTTTTACTTGATTTTATTTATCCCTAATAAATTGCTTTTCTGTACAGAGCTGAGGGCACATGCCCTACTCTAACACAGTACCCCGATAAGTGGGTGCTCTGTGTGTGGCACCACCTTTCCTTTCCATCTCCTTCAGTGGTTGTAGGAAACCACTAATACTAACCATTCCCTCCCCGGCACATTTGCCCAGATGCTTTGCCATATCTATATTGTATGCACAACTCAAAATAAATTGTATGCCATCAGCCTGAAAAGCATTGACAAAATGTGGCAGGGGTGGAGGAGGGGGAAAAGCACTGATACTGGAGGGGGAAAAAAGCCCACACAGTGAGGCAAGGTACAAGATTTGCTTTCACTTAAGGAGAAAATAGCAGTTTTGTTTGGATTTTGTTACTTTTTTTGTTTTGGTTTGGTTTTGCCTTTAGAGTTTTGTCTAAAGTCTTAATTGTGTACGAGTCTCCGGGCTACAGTCCTCCACCCCAATTCCAGGAGCCAAGTTTTCACGTGAAAGTAAACTTTAAGTACAGTTAAAGCAAAATTTGCCACCCACTGCAGCCACTGTTGGCATAGCCAAATAAACATGCTTTGTCTATGGTATGGCTAACACTTAAATGGGTGAAAAAAAAACCCCATTCACTTGATTATGCAACTGGATTCCCTTGGAATAGCTTCAAAAAGCTCTTTAATGAGAAGTCTGTAACAGTTGAACAAAGTAAGCATTTCCACCGGTGGGAAAATAAGCACAGGCAACTCTGCGTTTGACCCTGCACCGAGAGACAGAATGACAATCCGCAGCGTCAGGCTCATAAGGATTCAGCACATGGAAGCAGCGAGCCATGCCACCTCTGCACTCCTTGGGAACAAGGCATGATTTCATTGATACCGCCAGAAAGAGTCGGGCACAGCAGCAAAATAACAATGAATGGGTTTTGTTTAATCCCAGGGATGCATTGCCAGCACTATAGTGATCAACACTGTGGATTAATATTGCATCAAACTTTTAAAGGGAGTTTGTGGGGGAAAAAAAAAATGAGAAAGAGCTTCCCAGCTAGGCAGACTACAACTATTTCCACCACATCTCTGTATAAACGAGCCTTAGTTTGTAGTGAGGAAACTAAAGAGAAGCAGCATTATATTTCTTTCTGTTTGAATTTGAAAGCTATACTGCTCGGTCCCCGAGCAGAGCAATGGATGCCTTGGTAGCTGTCTCCACTTCCTAACACAAAGCAAAGAAGAAATGAAATGTCGTTTGAATCAGAAAGACTGTCCAAAGGCAAGCTTTCAAACACACACTTCTTTCTTACAAGGGCCTGTCTATACACAGTCATTATGTCAGATAACCGGGAAATATAAATTTAAAACTCCATTGTACAGATACAGTGCTTTGTACAGGCATTTTTCTTCTGGAATCAAAAAGCCAGTCTTCGGTTCAGCTCTGTCACTTTGACATCCGTCTTCTCTTTAAAAAGTCCCTCCATGTTTCACAAGTGAATGTCTCCAAATGCAGAAGCAATCCTGGTATGATAACATCTTAATCACTGAAAACATCTCTTGCACTAACTAACCTCAACTGGATTTTGCTTTTGTGAAAGGTGCCACAGCATGGGGGTAGAAGAGCCCTTGTCTCATGACACCGTCCTCTCCACAGAGAGGTGTTAGTCAGACTATCTGTGAGCAATCCCATTTGAAAAAAACAAAACAAAACAAAACAAAGCCCTACCACTTATCATGATGTCAATCTGCTTGGAAAACTGAATACAGAATGTTGGGTTCCTAAATACTGAATTTTGGTGTGGGTGGTTGGTTAGACTGCTTTCAGAGTGCCAACTCCTCAGCACTGACTGCGGGAACTTGAGAACATCGAGCACCGCAAAAGCACAGACCTAAACCACAAAGAGGAATTATTTGGAAAAAGCCGTCAGTCTGAATTCTCTCCCTCCATGCACCTGTGTTTGCCTTAGCTGGAGTTGCAAAAATGCCATCCTTAATTCTAATATCCTTATCCTAAGTGATGCATGGCTTAAAACGTGTGACCTCGCGCATGTCTATGCAGTTAGCCGGGGCTCTGCGCGCAGTAGATCACTTTGCAAGGGGCGGGGGGTTGCTAAGCCGTCTGCCCTCATTGCACACTTAACTTTTCCCCGTATCAGCAGTCTCACAATTACTCTGAAAGTGCCTGGGAATTTCAGAAGGTTGTGGGATGCTGAGAAAGCACCCTTAGATTCTTTTGTTATGTCTAGCCTGTCAGAAAAATTCCCCAAGGGGAAATAACACCGTGGTGGCATAGCTCAACGGCAGCGAGTGCAGTGCTCTTGGCATTAACCCTCTCTATCGCAGCAGCAGGCACGGAAGGTATCCTTGCAGCAACCCGCAAACGTACCAAGCATGTAATGTATTGCGCTTTCCTCTTGGCTAACGCTCCTCTCTCTCTGTCTCTCTCGCAGCATACAGCGTCGGCTGTCTTTGCAGCTGCCCATTCTTCATCATGCCTACTTGCCGTCCATAGGAGGAGTTGATGCTAGCTGTGCCAGTCCGTGCGTAAGCCCCAGTGCCAGCCCTCGGCACAGACACGTGCCGCCCTCCTTCCGAGTGATGGTTTCGGGGCTGTAGGCAAGGGAGATCAGTGCTTCCCGAACTGCTTTTAAGTACTCAATGACTGGACTAAACATCCGACCTAGAACTCTGCTACAAACATGTAACATTGGCTCTTACCGCAGAGGAACTACTGCTGAGGCCGCCATCACAGGAGTACCCGTGTAACTCATGTGGGAAGGCAAAGGAGAAGGACACAAGGAGTTTGATCTGTAGCCTTATTCATGGAGTTTTTATTTCTTCACGTAGAAGTCACTGAAAAACATTTCTTCCCAAATTTCTACTCGCAACAAGAAGGCTGGGAAATACGGATCTTGCAAAAAAGACACTAGGAAAAAAAACCAACACTCAAATGTCACTGAGCTTTTTATGTGGCTGCTGAGAACATGCAATTCTATACTGTATCCATGTAAGGAAAATACAATGGTTGAGCTATACCATATTTATTGAAATAGATACACTCATTTTTACAAGAGTTGTGTTAAATTGCTGGAAACATTCTGCACTGGTTAGTCTTGCTTGTTTTCATTTCAGGGACGATGTTCGATAGGAAAGGAGGATTATGAGAAATGATTCCTCAGGTGTCATTGAGACTCTGCAGTGCCGTGAGCAGGGTCACCTCTAACTTGCAGCTGTACATGAAACCCAAGCAGAGGCTGAAGCTCCAGCTCCAAGTTGTCACCAGCTGGAGAGCTGCTGGTTGGAAGCGGAGCACTTCACCCTCCTCCAGGGATGATGGTAGTGACTGCTGACCATCTGCAGCTTCATTTTAGCACAGTTTCTGCACCTATTTCAGAATAAATGCCACCAACCGTAATGTACTAAACTGTCTGGAAAAGTCCTAGGGCTGATAACTCAAGAAGCTGAGGACAGATGGGTAGTAAAGTCTTAATGTCACAGGACGGATTGTTTTTCATAGTTTGTTTGAATTATGTCACACATAATTACAATAAATTAATTTAGTGGACTTGGGGGGGAGGGGTTAGGGCACAGCACTTTGCTGCTGCAGGCAAAGCCTGCAGAGCACATAGATGTGAATATACACTATGTTTGCTTTGTTACCTGCGTGTGTGACGGTTGTAGCGGATAATAGAGAGGACAAATCAAATTTACCAATAGCATATTTTATCTGAATCCTAAAAGGACTGTGGAAAAAAACAGCAGTTTTTATACTTTAGCTCCATCCCCTGAACCAAAGTAATTAGGAGGAACGATAATGGCATACCGTCTGGACCAGCTCTGGAGCCAAACCCTCAGGCACAGGTGAGACACACATGCAGCTTCTTTTTCCAAGGGACTGGAAATGTGGCATCTCGCTGCCAGGGCTGTTTGCTAAGAGTAGGGGAAAAAAACCACATGAAGCACCCACTGGGCTCTCAGTTTTCTTTGACCAACGCCTGTGCACCTCAGACCAAACCTGTGGAATGACGTTTCTACAAAGGTTTATAAATCAGCAATGGCTGAAGCACAGCTGAAGAGGTTCATTAGCTGAGGGACTTAACCGCAGCTTTGACAAGCTAGCATAAATCTCCATTAAAAATAAAACACACCTCGTAGTGGCCAAAACCAACATGAATATGTATCTGAATCTTACAATCAGGAGCATCACAAAATATTTCACTTGGCACATACAGTAAGAGAGGTTATGGAAATATCTGTAGCTTTTAGAACAAAACCATGTAAGTATAAACACAGATAAAATAGAACTCATTACTCTGTTTAAGCACTAAACACTGACGTTGTCACTCAATGTGTGTTGACAGTATTCTCTTGCTTTATTAATATCATCAGGGCCTGGTTTATTTTAAAAGGAATGTTAATTTTTAAAAAGAGAAAATTACAATATTGTATATAATGTATACACAAAGATCTCTGTAGAAATATTATTCCAACTTAGCAGGAAAAAAAAAATTCAGAAGTATCGGACCATTGGAGGTGAGTGTGTGTGTGTGTCTGTAACTTCGTGAATACTGACTGTGTGATGTTTATTAGGTTTAAACCATGCAGTACATTCTTTGTCTCAATGATACTGTAGTTTCTCCCATAACATTTTTTTTTACTTTACTGCAGATAACAAGACCAACCAAGTGAATATAGCTATTTAATGTTTCTGTTCTTTTATACTGCAGCAAAAATGTACTGTAAATTTATGAAGAGGCTGTGCCCCAATGGCATTTTCCAATGATGTTAGTGCACAAATGCTTTAAACTAGACTGGAACTGCCAGAATAAAATGTAAATGAAGAATTTCTTGTATAACCTTATACTGCATGAAATCAATTTTTAATAAATTGTTGCAAATCTGTTTTTATGAATAAAATATATAAAACCTAGCTTTTTGGACTCAGTGCCCTCTTCCCCCACAGCAAAACCATTTTTAATGTGTACGCATGTGTGTGTATATATATAAACATATGTATATATAAAAGCCTCCCTGGAGAAGGAAGAGTCCTGTAACAACACCAGATTGTAATAAAAAGTCAAAATACACATCCTAGTAGTTGAAGGGTTCACTTCTAGAGAAAATAGATACACGAGCTTCTGCCCTGAAATGCAGTTACTGCAGTACTCATGACTGAAGTCTAAGCCCTTTTTCAAATGGGAAAATAATCAAACATATGCTGAACATTTACATCCAAACCACACTTAATACATGCACTATTCTCTCTTGCACCACAGTGAGTGTGAATTCAGGAGAAAAAGGAAGATTTTACTATTTCACATGAATTATTGAAGTTGAGCCACTCTTCTAGCTCTGTAGTAAAATCTCTGCTTCAGCAAATGAGAAGTTTCTGAGAATAATCACCGATTGTTTTGTGAAGACAAACACTGAACCTCTCCATCCAGTTTCACGCATGTGGTAGGTTTCGTGTCCTAAACGAGGTTCTTCTGCATGGCAGAACAGGATGAGGGTGGGAATGTAGTGCAACGAGCCAGCCAGAGGAAAGAGCGTTTTTAGTTGTTTGCTTTTCCACGGGAGCATCCTCAAGCCAGCACAAAATGACATAAAGCCCAAGATGAGGGAATTCAGAGCCACCACAAATGTGTTTTCTGTAGATTTCTGATTTAGAAGTCCCACTGAACACATGCAAAAGAGAAAATACCAGTGAGGAGTGAACAGCATGGATCGTGGATCTCAATGCAGAATACCAGATGGCAGGAGAAACTCAAACAGATACATCTAAGCTCATTCAAGAAAGAAAAAAGAAGTCTAGAACAACTTTATTGTGAAACCTATATTCAACCAGAAATTGTGGGAGGATGTGAACAACTTAGAGTTGCTCAAGAATAACATGAAACCAGAACAAAGCAAAACATTGCTTTCAGAGATCAAGAAAAAAGTAAGAGGAAGGTGTCAGGGGAGCAAGTTTACTCGAACTGTTGAGTTTCCACAGTCACAGCAAATACGCTACCTATAGAATCATAAAATTGCTATTGAATTCATGGAAGATTACTAACGTCGCAGCACTTCTTTCAAATAATTAATAAAACTAAGGACAGAAAGGGAAGAACAAGAGAGGCACTTTTTCAGTTTTCTCTTAAAAGATATGACACCTTTTCTTAAAGGTTTATAATCAAATCTTTTCTCGTCTTTTCAGAACTTGTTTGTTCTTTACAAATCCCTGTACGGTGTGCCTGTTCTCCCCAACACTGGATTAGTGTTTCTGTCCCTTTCTGCTCAGGCTTGCTTAGCTACTGGAAGCCAGTTCGGCAAGACCTGTCCCAGCACCCTATGGATATTGGCAGAGCTTTACTGTGCTCTCATATCACAGCCCAAAGCATGGGCCAGTCTGCCCATTCAGTGAACTAACTCTCCCTGTCGCTGACTTGTTTAATAGGGATTTTCTTCTCACTGCCTGAAAAGATTGACAGGTTTATTACAGGGGCTTAAACGTCATGATTTTTATCTGAGTTCAGTTCTCATATTTACTGACTGCCTTTTCCATCTTTTGAGATGGTGAATAGTACTTACGGCCATTACTTTAATATGCATGAATATTATTCACGAGTGCACTTTCAAGAGCACTCTGCCTCTTGAGCCGATCAGGATTCTGCCAGTCCACTTCTGCGCTTATCACTGCTCACTGAGCGACATTGCAGAGGAGCATTAACGGGTCTAGGGCTGCATTAGAAGAGGTGGGGAGGAGGCAGCCGGAGCCCGTGTTGGGCTGCTGGCAAGGGCAACCTGCGGTGGCAGTACCATCATGTCGGTGTTGCCACAGACCTCTCTTACCTGCAGACATTTTAAGCCACCAGCTTTGCAAACTGCAACTGGTTTAAACCTCCTCCCCTGGCAATGAGGTGCTGAAATGGGCCAAATGAAGGGAAAGAGTGAAGGGCAGACAGGAGGAAAAAGGAGGGAAAGGCATCTCCAATCACTGAGCACATCCTTCACCACCCTCAAAAAAGTGGCTGCCACTAGTGCCATCAGAGCCAAGCATCACAGAAGCATTTAAACACATAACTGAACTTTAGAGTCTAAATTCAGTAGAAGTCAAACAGATCCGAGGACAGGAGCAGAAGGTGAGTGCAAGCTGTAGGTACCAGGCAGCCTGTGGGCTGGCTCACTAGCAGAAGCATAGCAGAAAGGAGCTCGGATGACCTTGAGCTTCACGAGAAAGGACAGACATCTTCATGAGTCGGCAAACACAGGGTTTGACTAGAAGAGAGTATTTCTGTCTCCTGACAAAAGGTTATGCAGCAAGAGCCCTGTGCCCACACACACTGGGTGTAATTTCAGCTGAGAAAAGTATTGGCTAAATTTATGACCTACAGTAACTGCTTCAGAGACCACATCACCCACCTACGTACTACTGCAGGCAGCAGCGTGGGATGCCACTGGTGGCAAACCACCCCCCACAGAGGTGAAACAGTCCATTCTGGCAAGTCAGTTTGACCGGAAAATAGCGTGTTGCAGAGCGAGCTGGTGGGACACTGGGCAAGGGCAAGCAGCCCAGCATTAATGACCTGGAAAACACCATGAGGGCCAAGGCAGAGACATCCATGCTACCTCCTGTTTTGGGAATTTGTCAAGCATCTAAAAGCAAAACCCATTCTAAGGGCATATACACACAAGCCATCCCCAGCTCGGTAATTCTCCTTGGCCCTGGCCCGCTCTGCCACACAGTGCAAAACCCTGAGCCTGCGCAGCTGAACATCCCATTTGTCCAGGCCTAAGGAAAAAGAGCATGAAGTAGAAATGAAAAAGAAGCATGAAGCAGCCATAGGACGAGAGGAAATGGCCTCAAGTTGGGCCTGAGGAGGTTTAGATTGGATATTAGGAAAAATTTCTTCACCAAAAGGGTTATCAAACATTGGAACAGGCTGCCCAGGGAGGTATTTAAAAGCCGGGTAGACATGGTGCCGAGGGACGTGGTGTTTTTGCCAGTGTTAGGTTGATGGTTGGACTCGATGATCTTAAAGGTCTCTTCTAACCTAGGTGATTCTTTGATTCTTTGAAATGAAAGACTGTGAAAAAGAGCAGGCAGGAGGTACATGCATGGCTTTGTACTCATAAGGTAAGTGCTCTGCTGCACTGTTGTCCCAGTTGGCTCCTACTCTGCCCTGCCTAAGGGTACTCCAGTACTTACAAACACCAGGGACCCCTCCCAGCAGACAGAGGGACGGAGACATCGGTTCTGCAGGAGGGAGGAACCTCACATCCTCACCCAATAAGCTAGCGGACATAGTAATTATTTTGTATTATTAAGCAAGCTGTCAACTGATGATACAAACCAGCACAAGTCTTATAAGAAGAAAGCGTTCCTCTCCAGCATATGAACCCTGTCTTTGGGAAACCTTGTGTTACTATTGCTCTGGACACAACTGTACCACACAGCACCTACTACCCCAGAGAACAAAACTGTTCCTCCAGCCTGAGAAACCCTTCATTTTATCCCCTACTACAGCTGTGTCTGAAGCAGAGGGACACAGACAAAACAGCAGAGATGAAAATCACCTCTTGAGCATTTCAGGAGATAAAGCCAAGGGAGACAGCAGTGTTACGACCACCTGCCCAAGGGTGCTCTGACAGGCACCTGCAAGATGTAGGTGCCGCTAAAAGACCTGTTTCAGAAAAGCAAATTGCTCAGCCTAGATCAGCTTCTCCTCAAGAAGGGTAAAAGGAAGCAAAGTCTTACTAGCTCATCTTAAAGGCAGTCACGTTTCCGGAGACATTGACTCTCCCCGTGATGAACGGCAGGTGGTGGGGAGGGCACATGGGAAAGGGAAATAATGGGGGGGCAAGGACAGTAGCTTCACACTAGAGCTGCAGAGGGAGGGTGACAAGACAAAGGTTAAAGTCTTTAAGTTAACAATTCCATGAGCACCACAACTCATCCTGACTCTCAACACTGGAAAGAAATCCTCTTCAGTTTGCCTTAGCTCATTCTCAGGTCACTGGAAGACAGTATTTGAGCAAAGTAACAGAGCTAATGGGAGAAAAAGGGGAAAAAATCAAAACAACCAACACACAGATACAAGAAGACGGCTTGAGAGTCATAAAGATGCAAATGAACAAGGGACTTAGCTGCAATCGCTTCTGAGGAAGACACATCAATGTCAGCATCAGACACAAGCACTCCTAGCAAAAGATAGTCACTGTCATCCCACAAAGCTAGCTGTACAAATGAAGCTGTTAAAATTGTCAGAACCAAAGCCAGCACCATCACTAACTGCCTCGGTGTTGCTAGTAACTAAAATGGGAGCAACTTTCCTCCAAATTTTGACCTCAGCTTCTAGTAGGCTCAAAGTTTGAAATTCAGTTCAATACTTCAGTAGCCCAGGCTGTTTCCAGGCTTTCGTTATTACTGGAGGGCTGCAGAGGTGTGAAGTTTGCAAATTAGCAATCCTTATGAAAATTTTACAGAAACTGGTTCTTACAAACACACAGAAACAAGTTTTTTAACTGGACTGCCTTAGTCAGGGTGTGGGGAGAGGGCATATTTCACTATTCTCCCTACGTATACACATTTTACTGTTTTCAGAAGCCTCCACAGAATTTGCCTTTGAGATTATAGCCTCTCCAACTTCAAGCTGAAAGTACAGCTGAAAATCTGTCATACTGCTGTTGTAATAAGGAATATTTCTCTACTAAGTGCCCCGATTCTTCAAGAACCTTCCAGTCTTTTCCATCCCCCTCCCCCCCAGCTAATATTCTATATTTACTGCCTTGTTTTAGTTTTAAAACACAAGAATTTATTTACCTAAGAATTAACTGACATTTGAACTTAAATAAGCAATTTATGATGAGAGCGAAGCTCAGCAAAGTGGAAAAAACGCATGAGTTGTTCCAGCATAATCCATGTAAACAAAGAAGAACAGTACCTGCTATAGTTCAAAACTTTCAGAGGTATTTTACTGGGACAAATGAAAATAATTTCAAAACAAAATCAAGTAAACGTATCCCAGGTTTAATTGACCATTGAGCTAGAGGACAAAGTCAGCTCTCAGTTATCCTTGAGCAGCTGATTCAGGTTGTCACAACCTGGGATCAAACCTGACTGTTCCACCAGCTGGGGCCTGTTTGCTCACTGCTTATTAAAGCTGCCCTCATCTCCACAAAAACTGGCTTGTAAGTTTTTGAAGGTGAATGAATTCACTGTGAAATTCAGACTAGCACATGTGAATTCTCCATAGACCTTTTCTTGCTTTATGTTAGCCTGCCACTCCTCCCATCTTATTATGCTCTTTACAATACTGCCATTTGATATAAAACTACTCCTATTAGGGACAAGCAAAATTGTAATGAGGGTGGAAAGACATATAAAGACTTTATTTGGGCTGTGGCACAGCACTTCAGTATTAGGAGTAGTGAACTGATGAATCCAAAAGCATCTCCCCCCCACTGAGCATTAGGTTATTGTTTTGTCATAGGATGGGAGCAGTCGCATCAGATGTCCATCCATTCCTCTCGAGAGAAGTTTTGTGTTTTATTCTAACCTGATCCCAGGGCAGCAAGACTCGCTACCCTCCTCTCTGCTTCCAGACTTTAACAGACCCTCCTGGCTGAGTCATTTTAAATATACCAAGAAGGTGAAACTCCTCCTTCATCCTCCTGCACCTGCTCCATTCTGCTGCCACATCCTGCGCGCTCGTGGGCAGGTAGAGCAGCCGGGAAGTTCAGCAGCCAGACAGACCCTTTCCAAACAGCATTTCCCTGCAATGCAACATGCAGGAAGGCTGCACTAGTGCACACTGCTCATTTTCTTTTTTTTTTCTTTCCAGCTTCTTTGCCAGCTTAACTCCACGCGTCACTTCCATTGTTCTTCATGTAGTTGTTACCGATGCTGGAACGTCTGATATGTTCAAATCCTTCTGGAAAGGCTGTCAGTCCTTACTGGAGAAATCATTAGGAGCAAACGCTCACTTCAGGAGTCCCAAATGTGACAAAAATAGTTTCAAGAATTAAAAAGTGCCTATTTTAATACAGCCTCCTTTTAAATAAGCTCTCTATTTTTTCCCAGTGTACGTCAGCAATCATCAGCCACTCATTGTCTTCTACAAAGAAATAGTGCGCACCCAGCGCTATTTCAGACCTCGCAGGCATGCTTGCATTATTTTTTCATACCCCTTATTTTCTGCTTTTTTTGTTATGGTCATGTTGCTGATTTATTGTTTGTTTGTTTTCAAGCAAGTCAGAAACAAAATGAACTTTCCCATATGGAGAACACCAACCACAGAGCACTCACGTCTGTGCAGTACAAATGCTCGAGTATAAACTGCTTCTCCTCATCCAGCATTCACAGTGCGTATCCCGGGCTGTGCGGGTAGAAGCTTAGAGCTTCAGTCAGATAAAAGATAATAAAATGAGCTTGGGCCTCATTAACTTACCCTGTTGATGTGAATATTAACATAGATTAAAATCCAAGCTCCAAAAAGAAAACGCACTCCCAGCCCTCGTCACAGCCAAACTGCAAGCAATAATAAATTCCTTGAATTAATTTAGTTCATCATACTCTAAAGCTACAGTAAGACACTCTACATAAAGACCTTCTCCGCATGGTTTTGAAAATTTTGTAGCCAAATGCGATTTCAAGAATTAAATCTCTGGTTATGCACTTTGCTTACGGCTTTGATGAATAACCTGCTGCTCTGGCTGCCTATGCAGAAAGAGTCTAGGAAGGCACTTTTCTTTCTTTCAGGACCTAGTTCAGCTTGGTATGGGTAAAAACATTTATGAACATATCAGAATTTAGACAACCTTGCTCAAATTAATTTAATGGGGTGTATTCAAAATGATGAAAAGATATTTCTCATGAATTTCTCTCTTTTGGAATAAAGTTTTCCTTTTACCGATGCTCAGTTCTTTTACTCTGTTCTAAATAGATCTTATATTCCTTTCATTATGATTACATTACATTACTAGCACTACACTAGTGATGCAAATAAGGACTCTTCATCTTATTCCTCCCCTTTTCTACTCCTACGGGGGAACAGTCTTCACAGTATACTGTTGTACTTATATAAGAAAAACTGAGGTGGAGTGAAGAAAGGAGCTGCTTTTTTTACTTTACAAACTTCACGTTTATCGCAGAAGTTCAGAAACGTGTTTAACACAATAACAAAGGGAGAGAGAGATTTATGGAGGTCAGTAGTTCCTCCAAAAGTCCATTCCAGTCTTGAACTGACCCTTTGGAAAGCGTCACCCTCTCCCTGAGGTAGGAAGTTCATTACATGAAGCGGTCATCAGCACTCCTCATCCCAAAGCTTTAGGCCATCTTTTAGCTTCGTTAATCCCAGTCACTAGCTTATTATTTAAAAAGTACTTTCCTCAGACTCCACTGCCTCACTTGACTCCCATCATGAGATTCCTCTGCTACACCACATGAGACTGCTCTCTTCTTTCCTGACATAGCTGGCACAGTGAGGTGTTGAAGTTGGTTTTACCCTCAGATTCCCCATGCTGAATGGACAGACACCCTTGGCGGGGGGGGATTTTATTCATTATGGAACTTCCCCCACTCCTTGAGATACATCTGCATATTTCTCCACTTACATGCAACGTTGTAAGCTGCACCGTGTAAACTGTGGTGGTCTAAGATAGGTGTCTGTTCCCGCATCTGTAACACAGAAATTTCCTATTGGCAGCTTGCACGTCCCCTAAGATAGCATTATCCCACGAGAAGGGTATAGTAGTCTATCGTATGCTTTTCAGGGACATATTTACTTAATTGGCAAAGATTTATTTGGACATTTGTGGTACATCAAGCAACACACTGCTTTGTGCACTGCAGCTTTCTTTATATTTAATACACAGATCACTGGCTTAGTGTACAATGGTTGCCTCTGCTGATGACAATCCTCTGTCATGTATACCTTCTTTCTGGCACTGTTCCCGATGCAATCGCTGTGGGCAGAGCTGCACTTCACCAAAGACAGACCTTTCTGCATAAATGCATCCCATAATCTGCTAACTTGTTTTTGCACCTGTCAGGCAGTCATTTGGCTACCCATAAATTACATTATTCCTTCGTGCCCTACCTAGCATGCTCCTTGTTTTTCTTCAGTCCTGTTTGTCAGAGTTTCTGGCTTCAAACCCTAAGAAGGCTCCTCTGCATTTCTCTGACTATTCATTTTCATCTCTTTGGGCTCCTTTGGTGGCCAAAACTGCTCCTCACAACTGCCAAGGGCAGCTGGATGCCTAATAGTTTGCTAGACTACTGACTGACCCCTTCTTTTGAAGGTGAAATGTCATGAATCCCAAGAACAAAGCCTCTGTCAAAGACGTAAACCAGTAGACTGGTGTTGCTATTGCTAGTGGTGGACTCCATTATCTGCATGTACTGAGCGATGACTCTGCTATCAGGACTTACTGGGCTGTGTTTTGGGCAGCTCTGAGCTCAGTTTGGCTATGGCTGCAGAATCTCCGAAGGGGTGAGAACAGCTGCTTAACTTGTTCTTTTCTTTAGCCTGAAGCTGACTGTGATGGTAAGGTTTAACTCTATACGGTAAAGGTCTGAGAGAACACAGTGATTGTTGTGGAACTAGCTAGCTCGCCGACAAGAACAAGTGGCCAAACAGACTGTTCAGAAAAATACACAGATAACCCCCCTAAGCCAAGCCAGGACTGGAGGAAGGGAGCCCACTCCCCCCACTGAACCCCTCCTGCTGATGGATTTGTGTGACCAACAGCTCACTGCGAACCATTTCTTCTAAAGGACATCCGGCGCTGTTGACCTTAGGGCCCAGAAGGGCACTGGAAAGATGAGCACAAAAGCCCACAAAACTTTCATGGCGCC
Source organism: Burhinus oedicnemus (assembly GCA_008921705.1). NCBI lineage: Eukaryota > Metazoa > Chordata > Aves > Charadriiformes > Burhinidae > Burhinus > Burhinus oedicnemus. The sequence continues at coordinate 4,706,900 of VFFE01009111.1, forward strand.
TAATGCAACAAAGAAAAGGTGAGATTTCTTTCACCTCAAGTCACTCAACTGCCTGAAAAAAATGCGTGTCTGCTGCTCTTCTCCCACCCCCCAGCATAAGCACCAGAGAGCGCGAGCGCATGGACTTCACCAGCTCATGTGAGAGGCAAGGTATTTTCTGTACGAACAAGTCTATATCCTGAGAGTTACATAAACTGAATGATACAATGCTCCCTGAAATCGTCGTAAAAAAGGCTGACAACAACGAGAATTACTTCCCTGCTTCTCCCTCAGCACTCACCATTATTTCTAGTATTTATGCCACTGTGAATTCATCTTAGGTTTACTCTACTGAAACAAGTTCGTGTTGTCTATAAGGGAGAGCAGACTGTTGCCTTATTATGATCATTTTTAATCAACACTCCAAACATGGGCAAGAATCCAGAAACGTAAATAAAATTTAAAAAAAAAAAAAAAAGAGAAAACTAGGGAATACATGAAGAAGGAAGAAGAATGCTTTCCCCCTTCTTTCTCCTTGGGAGAAAACATGTTTACACTCAGTTTTTAGATCAACCCGAGCAACATCTCAAAAACAGTAAAAACGAACAACAAAAAAACCCCACCTACAAAAAAAGAAGGTAACAGTGAGTTTTCCACCACTCGCTTACCCCTCCTCCCCCAGTGGTTATGCTGGTCAAACCAGCCACTGGGCAGAAAACATTACTTGCAGAGGGAGAAGACGATTCAGTATTGAACCATGGTTATTTCATATGGTTTCCCAGATGGAAAACCATAAAGCAGGGTGAGGGTTTACTGCAAAACAAAACAGAGTCTGGAGAAGCGGGAAAACATATGTATGGATGCATATATTAAAAGCAGTTTTAGAAAATAATTTAGTCTTCCAGAAAATGATGAGGAAATATTGAATAAGTTTCCACATTTTTTCCAACCAAAGCTTTACATCAGAAACTGTTGTCTGGACTTCTTATTGACAAGCTACATACGTACAAGCACATTGATTTTATACTGCAAAATTAAACCTCCCTGCTGCCAAATTCAGAACATTGAAGTCCTATATACAGAGTTAATATAACTCATTTTCATGAGCTGATAAAAAATATTACATAAGTATTATTTTATCATGTAAGGAATTTTTGACAGGATGTTCTGGGCTCATACATTTTTCATAAATTGTTGCTATTTTGGTAAAGCAGAAACATGGGGTGAAAAACACTAGCAAGTAGTTACGATTTCCTGTATTGTTACTATGCGGCATGCCAAGATTTATAGCCAGTCTTGTCAATAGCTTTCCTTGTCCTGCCTTTATACATTTTCCTTACTCTGTTGTTGTTGGTTTTTTAATCATTAACTTCAAATTGACATCCTTGGGCCAATTCATTTTTAATTTAGGAGTGTGAAACAAAAATAGCTTCATGAGTCAAGAATTAAACGAATGAGAAATGAGCATATGGCAAAACCCAAGCCCTTTTAGCTGCTCTTTGAATGTACTACGATTTATAACGGTGAGGTTATGTGGTAAAGTTTAGAGTACAAAGCTTACTAAATAATGAATACAATGCTTCCATGTAATTTTGCTGGCAATAACTCTGAGCAATTTTAATTAGCTTCACCTCCCCTTAACTGCAAGGACAGCTGTGGATGTGCAGTCTTCCTACAAAAGTAGTGTTCTGCAAGTTCCCTTATCTAGATTTCATTTTTTTGCTAGCAAAACTCAGCTTTGCAGCCCATTTACCAGAAGCGAGCCTGGATTTGTGTCATTTCTGTTAGATTATGCAATTAGAGAATCGTCCCCACAATGACAGGTAGGGAAACCCCAATAATCCAGTAAGGGAAACGGAGCACCCTGACATTGCTGCTGCCCAGGCATCACAGGAGAGCAGTCAGATCAGCAAAGGTCCATCTCCACCAATACAAAGGAACACAGAGGAGCCAAACCCCAATATCCTAATATTGGACATTGCCTGACAGGCAGACAAACCCCATATCCTAATCAGACAGAGAGGAGCACCCGGACTGGGCAGCTTCCAGGTCCACCACAGGAAGATGCTTAGCCTGCCATTGTGGTAGGAAACCCATTGAGTTTTGGTGGGAGAGGCTCTCTGGATCACCTTACAAACTGAGGGGGATTACTGCCTTAAGGTGTGTGGGATTCATTGTGGGATGCAAGGGAAGAGCATTTGCGTATTGTGCAAGACTTACTACAGGAGAGGAAGGACCAGAGGCAGGGACAGTGAGGGAGCAAGGTGGTTTGGAAGGAATAAGCATGGGGAAAGAAGACATTAAAAGGGACAAAAACAACTGATTATCTGCAAACAGGTTATTGGTCAGTACACTGGCCATGCTCTGTGCCTGATTGCTGCAGCCTATCCTGTCTTCTCATTAAACTCCATTTCTTACTTTTTTTTTGGCTGAGGGTGCTTTATTCTGCGCACATGTGTGCGTAAGGAGGCCTAAGTGCCAACAGCTGGAGTGGGGACCGTGACTCACAGGGCCCATGTGTCTGTGATGCCAGCAACTGGAGAAACCAGCACGCCTGCGAGGGTGTGTATATTGCTGGGTCGTCACTAGCAAACATGGAGCTAGACTAGCTGGTGAGCAGGGTCAGAGTTCTGGGAGGCAGGTATTGCAGCAGCCAGAAGTCTGGGCCAGACAGCAGAAAGACCAGAGGGTCTGCGAGCTGGCTGCTGAAGGGACCAGGAAGCCAAAATCTGCTACGGGAGAGACCATGGATCCTGGGGGTCAGCTGAGAGACCCCTTTGCATTTGTGGTGCCTGAGGCACTGGGAGACCAGAGGACCCAAGGGCCAGCTAGGGTGTAGGCTGAGGGTCTGAGGCCAGTGACTGGAGAGACCCCTCGTGTGCCTCTGTGTGCCGCAGCACCGGCAGCTGGAGCGGGGCTGTGGGTCTCAGGGGCCGGTATGTCCAGGTGCCGGCAGCTGGGGAGACCTGGGTGTCCAGGGACAGCTGTTGGACAGACTGTCCAAGCTCAGCTCCTGGAGGGGTCCACGTTGTGTGTACATATGTATACCTTTTCCACTAAAACACTTTCATCCTGATCAGCCAGAAAGGGAACCAGGATGAGGCCGCTGGTGCTGTCTGTGTTTCGGCAAGCACTGTGTTTTCTGTCCGTGTTGACCAGGGCAGCCGGCTGGTTGTACACGTGCCCTGTGTGCCTGCGGGGCATACCTGCTCGGCCTCAACGCTGGCTGGACCGGGGACACGGAGCTGCAGCAGCTTCGCCTCTGTCTGGCCACCAGATCTGGCAGCTCCTAACAGTTTCCTCCCCAGCTTGCAGCTGGAGGGCGCAAACAGCCTCCCACATCACTTCCTCGTAGAAGGGTTTAACAGGACATCTTGTTGCTACCGCAAGGTCCAAGTCCCCAGGCAGCAACAACTGCTAGTCCAGCAGGTAGGACACTCTGCCGCTTATCTGCTCTGGTAGAAGGAGTGAGACTTACGTCTCTTGTTACTATCTGCTTTCTGAAGCCTGGTGTTCACCTAGATCATTGACCTCAGCTGCAGTTCCCAAAAGGCATGACTTAAGCAGTCAGCCATGGTTTGGTAGTCTTTGTGCTTAACCACTTAGCTACTGCCACATAGAGAATTCACATAATTTATGTTCTTCCCCTCTGCCACACTAGCCGGCTTCCAGCTTGATTTGTTTTCCTTCTGCTGCTGAAACCTTCTAGCAAATCACTTCAATGAACTCAAGAGATTGCTCTAACACCTAGAGAGCAATGTGGCATCAGGAGCCACTCACTTCTTTGCTGCCTCTGCCCGCCATGTTGATGGCTCAAGAGCAGACCTCCTAGCTCAGTTGTGAGGCGTGGATCCCTCCTTGCTTCCCAGCATCAGGAAAACCTGGGGAGACAGCACGAAGCAGAGGTAACTTTCCTCAGGACCAGAGACCAGGTCATCAGATGATGACCGTGGCTAGATCTGCCCGAAGAGTTTTAAACCTGTCCTTCCTTGAAGCTCAAGACCTTTCCAGCCCCAACACAAGATACAACGAGTTTCTCTAGTGAGTGTGGATAACTTAGCAAGCAAACATGTCCCAAAATGCAAGACGAATGGTCAGTTCCCTGCCTGTCCCAATTTTCACTTATTTTAAAGGAGGAAAAAATGAATACGGGTTATTTTGTTATTTTTTAATAAAATCTAATGTGATGTCTGTATTATTACCAGAGACATGTTATAAGGAACATAAATCTGATCTCATAGTTCTCATTATCTTCTGTTGTCTGTTAGCAATCTTTTGGGTTTTTTTCCAGACACTAAGGGAATGAGAAAATTGAACCTATTCTGTTTCAGTATACCAATTTGCTACAAAAAGTTGATATTCTTAGACAGCAGATGCTTGGAGTCTTGCCAAATGGGAGAAGAAAATTGACATAGGTTTTCTGTTGTTATTACAAGAGTACTGTATATTTATAGGTCTATAACATATCCTCACCTCTGTAACAGTCTGTCAGACAGCTGGAAGGTTGCTAAATTACATGAAAACACCAGTTTTAGGTTCTGTCACCACAGATACTTAGAGCAGCCAAATCCAGAGAACAGAGCAGAAGTCTATACCAAAAGGATGAGCCAGATGGGAGGGCTCTACATGATGGCAGTCCCCCACCAAGCAGTCTGACTGCACAGCCAAAGCTGAATGAATTACTGAAGTAGCTTTTTCTTAGACATCCATTCATGTTTGCTGTTGTATATGTGAGCCCAGATGTTTTCTCCTGTTGTAATGTTAAAGAACTCTTATCACAATGGATATAACAGCATATACGTTGAATTCCTTCAACAGCTGCTGGTGAAGAGTGCAATGGTTCCAGCTACTTTGTCGGGGATGAGAAACAGCCAGTGAAACTGATGAAATAGAAAGACCAAGCGGGAGAGGGACTTAGAGGTCAATTAGTGCCTTGTACCCTTTGTTTTCCAAAACATTTATCCCCCCCCCCAACGTAATCCACCTTCAAATCAAGAAGCGTTAGCCAGCAGGAGATGTTCAGGTGATGTCTTCACAGCCAATGCTTTCTCTGCATGACTACAACGCTGCTGGAGCATACGTGCATGAGGAGGCTTTGGCAGCGCTTGGCATCCTCAAAGCAAGAGGCTGCGTGAGCAGGAGGACAGGCAGCCAGGCCTTCAGTTTGCTAACACTGTTTTATTTGATTGTGTCTACACTGTTATTTCACTGGTGACTGCATGGCACATTGCCTGAGTCTTCAGAAAGGCGGCTTTCTGGAGGCAGCAGGCTAGCTTTAGCGAACTTTCAGGGGTCTTCTTTATTTTGGGTATTTTTGAAACCTGTAGTGAAAAGTGGACTATTCCCCAATAAAACCATAGACAGAATTAGCAATGAAGAACAGAGCACACACCTAGAAAAAGTGACTTACTCAGTACAAGACAAAAGCTAACAGCTATGAGAACACTTGTTCAAGGGGATGACTGCCCAAAACATATTTAAGGGATTTCAGTTTTCAAAACCACTTGACCCTTAGAGTAGTCTGTAATCAGACATGCAAAACAGAGGTATTTAAAAATCTCCAATCATATCTGAAAACTTAAGGCAGGAAGTCACCCTCTCAAGAAAGGGAGGATGCACTCTCTCTAGATAGCTTTCTAATTTAGGAAAACAAGTTCTCTTTATACAAAGATGTTGGCAGTCCTACCTAGCTCTTATCAACTCTGTTTAGGCTTTCTAAAAAGACACCACACGGTATCTTTAACTACACAGTTAAAGAAAGTTTCTAGCTAAATTGCTTACTGACAAAAGGTGTCTGCTTTTAAACTACACATAAATTAGGTATTTAAAAAGTTACCCAAACCTCTGGGCTCAAAGGTAAAATATATTAAAAGAAGAAAATAACCAAGCATATGTTAAGGTCAAGCATCATCAACCATTCATGAAGCCCCCTAACTCTCAGCCATGAGCCTCACCTAATCTGTCCCTCTCTTCTCACTCAGGAAATATTGCAGCACAACCTTCAGATGCACAAGTACAGACCTGGAGGATGAGCACAAAAGCTATTTCCAAGGTCAAGGTCTCTTCTGTTGAAAGTACTGTGTGTCTCGGCTTCCTTCAGCTAAGCTGTGAGATGTCAGCTTTAATGCTTCAGGCAATTGTAGTTGTCACCAAATGACTCAAGAGAAAGTTGGCCTTTAAGATATTTGAGAACTTTAACCACTTTCTAGAGTACTTCAATTTGCAACAACAAGAAATGAACTCAAGGTCAATATGTAATGCAGAACATGGGGTTAATCACAATTTAACTGATGGACTCATTCACACAGGGAAAAACAGCGCATTTGGAAAAACAAGGTAACTAATGACTTTTAGAAAGACTGAAACTCTTGTATTGGGTACTGATTGGCAGAAATAGGTCTGCTTCAATTCTGAGAGTTCTTCACTAAAAGCTTACATCTAGAAGTCTGGAAGTTGAACACAACCTCCACAACCACCCTGGGTCCTTCTGCACCTGTGTTTGACCACCCTCACCATAAAGAAGATTTTTCTGATGTATAAACAGAATTTCCCATACTTCAGTTTGTGCCCATTGCCTCTCAGCCTTCCACTGGGAACCAGCATCCTCCCTCCAGAGATCACGCTGAGTCAAGGCCTCTGCTATGCCAAGGGTACTTGCCTGAGTCGCTGCAGGGGACCGTGTCCTGCAGAGTGACACCTGCACACAGCCCCCAGCAGACTCTGTTGGCCGCCTCTGTTAGCAGCTCTCCTACTGTCCCCCTGCATTTTCAGCTTCCCTTAATTAGAAAGATAAAAGCCAGTAAACAGCTGCCTCCCCACATCTGTTTTTCCCTTCCCTGGTCTCCTTCCTTGTCCTTTTGCCTGGATTATTCCTCCTCAGTGCTTGTCCCCGCTCTGCTACACCTTCCTTCCTGCTCTCTGTACCTCTGCACAGTCCCTTCTCCTTTAGTAGCTGCACCCTCACATCAGCCCCACCACCTCTTACCAACTGTCCAGGGCAACCTGAGGTGAAGTTATCCTTACTCCCAGGCAACCCTGGTCCTCACAAGGCTTTAGGAAATCCAAGAGGATTACACTGAGCTGCCCACCCTTACCCACCTTCAGGGAACTCTGATACATTTATGAGACAGGACTTTGACACAAAGCCACATTTCTGTTTGTTGTTTTTACTGCCTATCCACTAATTCTCTTACTTTTATAGTTTCTAATAGTTTTCCCAGCACAAGTGTCAAATTTACCAGCCTACAGTTTCCCCTCTCTCCCCTAGAAACTTTTTTAAAAAACTGGCATCATGCTTGTAAGAACCTTATAACAGCAAACTGGTTTTAGACAAGAGGTTGCACACTGCTGCATGCAGATCAGCTCTTGCATCCTTACATTCTCTGTTAGAAGACTTGGGTGAATATCTTCCAGTCCTGGTGATCTGGTAATACCCATTTCATCTGTTCCTTCTGTAATCTCTTCTGCAGTCACTTAAGACTGGGCAAGTCAATACGTGACTTCTCTATGATGTGCTAATCAAAGATGAACTCTGCTGTCAGGATCCTTTCCCCTGAAACGTCCACCCTTTTCCAGATGGTGGGAACGGGGAGCAAACACTCTGCTCTCTCACACACCCACTCCCTGCCTACTGAAAATGTATTTTTTTATGCCCACGCTCAGAAGGAAGAAATAGAAGTGCTACAATTTCAGTATACTCATTTTGTTGTGAATTTATGCAACCTGCTGGCTTTCTGCTTCTCCCACCCCAAAGACTCGGAGAGCCAAGTGAGATGCCTTCAGCCGCTGCTGGCAGCTGACCCCAGCCACCGAGGCACGCTGGCACCAGGTGCTGCGTTTCCCCCGTGCCGTGCCGCCCAGACCGACCGGGACGTGGGCTGGTGGTACAGCACGCTCAAGTCCTCTGTACCGAAGAATAAAACTTAGCTGTTATGTAAAATACTTGGGATTTCCTCTGTCATGCAGAAGATGCCTTTGTTTAGCTCTGATTCCTGCCCCGGAGGATCGCGCAAATGAGATGTAAATCCATTCTCCTTCCACCAGCAGAAGAGGTGGATCCTGCCTGCTCTCTGTTTCAGAGGACCAGCTCTCACACGCCTTTACACACTTGCATTTGGGGGGGGGGGGGCTCTGCCTCCATCACATCACTGTAATTTACATCTTTCTCCTTCCTTAGAGAGCTGTTACAGTTTTGAAAAGGCCTAGCTCCACTCCATTGGCTCTGACGGGAGAAAAAGCCTCCCTTCCCGAGCCTCATGCTAACAGGAAAGCCCATGCAGACTTTTTAAATATGTATCATCCCACTGCCTTTTATCGAGGAGGACTGCTGTGGATTTCCATTGCTTCATTATGCAAAAAATATATAATCAAATATTCTGCCAACCAAGCTGGCTGTGAAAATGAAATGTTACAAGTGACCCAAATAAAATTTAACCGCTATGTTTCTCATTCATTTGTAGCAAAGGTACAGCCATCATCAGTTCTGATCCCTGACTACAGATTATGGAAGCAAGATTCCCAGTGTAACTCAGCTGTTTATATACTTTTAAAGAAAAACAAAACGATTCATTTGGTTTAGAGAGATTCAGAGATAGGATTCTAATCTGCATTTCTAGTCTTTCAGGAAAACACTTGTTTCTGCCTGAATGGACACTGGTTTGCCGCCTGGATGATAATCCTGATGCGATTTCACATTGATTATTATCGAGGACTTCTACTGTGGCATAGCTGATCGGAGGAGAAGTGGGCTCTTAGGTGATTCTGTAGCTGTCTAGGTGGTCTGTAAAAGCATCTTACTTCCTTACTTCTTCATTTTTAATACTAACCACAATTGTTACATATAATGCAGCAAAACAGAATAGAGAAGTAAGAATATTAAAAATTGGTTTATGTAGTGTAAGCAGCAAGGTGGTGATGAGACCCCAGAGGAGCCTGCTGATTGATTTTGTTGTCGGAGAGGAAGACAATTTCATTGCCAAGAAGCACCGCTGAGGAGGGGGGAATTGCTAATAGCACAGCAGCTCCACATAGCATCATCCCAGGCCAGCAGGAGTAGGGAAGTGATGGTGCCCCTGTACTCAGCACTGGTGAGGCCGCAGCTTGAGTCCTGTGTTCAGTTTTGGGTGCCACAGTCTAGGAGGGACATTGAGGTGCTGGAGCGTGTTCAGAGAAGGGCAACGAAGCTGGTGAGGGGTCTGGAAAACATGTCTTATGAGGACCAGCTGAAGGAATTAGGATTGTTTAGTCTGGAGAAGAGAAGGCTGAGGGGAGACCTTACTGCTCTCTACAACTACCTGAAAGGAGGTTGTAGTGAGATGGGAGCTGATCTCTTCTCCCAAGTAACTAGCGATAGGACAAGAGGAAATGGGTTCACATTGCGCCAGGGTAGGTTTAGGCTGGACATTAGGAAAAAAATTTTCACTGAAAGAGTCATCAAACATTGGAAGAGGCTGCCCAGGGAGGTGGTTGAGTCACCATCCCTAGATGTGTTTAAAAGTTGTGTAGATGTGGTGCTTAGAGACATGGTTCAGTGGCAGACCTGGTACAGCAGGGTCAATGGTGGGACTAGATGATCTTAAAGGTCTTTTCCAAACTAAGCGATTCTATGATTCTACGATCCATACTTCTGCTTAACCGTGTGCTTGGGCAACAGTATGGCCCACAAAGCATAGAGATACTACTGGTATCCCCAAGATCAGGTGATGGTTAAACCCAGTACATATTCGATAACCATCGATGCCCACCTGATCCTTCACCACACTGCTTCTACCCTCCTCACCTGCTGGACGGGGAACCCATGCTCAGCTTCGTGCCAACCTGCTGCGGTCAGATACAGGTATTTTAAAGCCTCATCTTGAGCTGATTTCTAACAGCTCCAGTCCCACCATGAGTGGCGGGTTTTAGAGACGATCACAGGCAGTTCCCCACAGCTGTTAGCCTCTGCCTCCACCCCACCTTCTCCCTTCACTCAGAAGTGCCTCTGCCAAGCTGCTCCTGCCACCCCGGCTCTCCTCACCAGCTCTCCCTGCAACCTGCAGGTCTCTTTCCCTTTCCTCACCCTTCCCTCCCAGGCCAGGATCCAGGAGAGTTTCTCCTCTCTCTAAACACAAGAGAAGAAGCAAAGACGACCCGTCCTCAGCAGTGTGGAAGTGCAGCCGATGCTTTTCACCCTGTATACAACAGGACTTCAGCTTCACGTCTAACATCGGCTACTAGGAACTTGCAAGCGCACATCCAATCTGGCTAAGTCAAAGAATATCCATGTACTTGTTTCACTCTCCAAATGGAAACGTTTTTGTACTTTCTTACAAGAAGCTGAATACTGAGGTTATGAAACAGTTAGTTAACAGTGTTTCCAGAAATGTTCATTCATCTGCTATTTTTGCAGGACAACTTGAACACTCACCCAGCAGCCGCAATCAGGGTGCATCAACTTTTAAGCAAACAATAGGACACTCTCCTAGCAGTAAACTTTCTTTGTCACTTAATTTTGCAGTTATATTGATTTTTTTAAAACAGTTTGGGCCACTGTTTGCATAAAAGATGTTTTAGAAAGGTACGCTATACTGTTTTTCAAATTATTTGCTAATGCACTCCCATACCACTTTCTGTTATCTTTGCTGTCTGTCTCCCTATATTAGGAAGTGACTTTAAACAACTATCCTAATTCCAGAATAAATAAGATAGCAGCACCAAGATGTATTCCTTCTGTCCACTCCTGCCATTCTCAAAATCACTGACTTGCCCAAAGTAATTCTTTTCCAAATCCCATTTCACAGTTTCCATTGGGTTTCTTATACGCATGGGTGACTTTCCAGTCAACACTTAGGCACAGAAAACCATTTAAGCAGGAACACCCTACACATGTTCTGTACTCCTAATAAACACATAGATTTTCACCTCCCCACTGGTAGCTTTACCCAGTGGATAAACACGACTTTTCCTCCTTCAAAGCCCACAGCAGCCTCCCCAGGAAAGCAACACCTCCACAGCCACCCTACAGCCAGGTAAGCCAACTCTGCATAAAATGCAGGATAATTACAGCTTAATTTCAGCAGCAGGTGCAACTCATTAACCCACAGACGCTTGCCATCTCCCGGGGAGCAGAGGCAAGTCGACTTCACGAGAGAGAGAGGCCCTGTGGGGAAAGTACTGTGAAAAGCAGAGCGCGGGGAAGATGTTTAAACCACGCGTTCGGTTTTGTTGCAGCTACATCTGTTCTCTTTGCTCTGCCATAGCCAGGGATCCTCAGACCTGCTGATTTCAGCTCAGAACCCAAATCATCCTCAGGTTTCCTTCACCTAGGTGGGTGGCAGGCGGGTGGGTATATTGCTGGCCAAAGGCAGACAAGTGGTGGCTGGCATCCTTGCAGCCACACGCCTGAGCAACCGAGCCACAGCTCCCCTCCTGCACCTTCTGCATTGCAGCTTTATCCCTTTCCTGACCACCCTGGTGCTGCATCTAAATGTCTGACACGCTCTGCGTACCCTTCGTCTGTTGGGCACACACACCTGGCCCTTTCTGGGGTTATCCCACAAGTCAAGGACCCTTGTCAGCAAATTACGGTGTGTATGTAGCAAGTTGTGCTGCCAGCCTGGACCAGGTGAATTGCGGTCCCTTTGTTTTCATTCCTCTGCTGCCATTAGCATTATTCTGCCTGTGACAGGAACACAATATTGCCGTCTATATTTTTGTGATCGGTCTTAGATTTAGGTACTAATAAAACTGAGCCAGGCTGGAAAATACTTTTTCACATGACTGGGAATTGAATGGAGACTAGCTGCTTAACCAGCAAGAAAGCAATTTTACTCTTTCAGGTGCTTTTCCCTTAGCCTAATTGCTAAGGTCTGTTTTATATTTTAAATAATGTTACTTGCTTTGTTCAGGCAGTTTTAACTAACTTGCTTGTTCATCCCTCTGCAGGTAGGAGGTGTCCTTTGTGAATACAATCATCAAGTCTGTTTGTAAGACCAACAGAAAGGAAGTCATAATTTTTAAATAAAGCATCTTGTAATCACTTAGAAAATAAATATATAAAGTGTTTTGAAATTGCAATCAGCTGGTCCTCCTACTGAAGCACAATTTTGATGGAGGAAGAGACATTGTCTGAAGGAAACTGAGGAACAGAAGTTCAGTGACACGCTGAAAACTTCTGATGGAAAAAAAGACAAATAAAGCAAAGTTGTGATCTGTATTCAATTCAGCCTAACAGAGGTCTACATGCATTACCCTCTACGTTTCCTTCTCTCCTTTATTATCTCACCAGATTCACTGGCTCTCAGTCTCAGGGTCACCCAAGCCACTTGCTAGTAACCTGATTGCCAACGACAACAAAAGACTCAGAATTGCCTATTTTGATTATTGTTTCATTTTCATCCAATTCACTGCCAGTCCATAGTGAGAAGGGCTCCCTAATGTCTGTCTGATGATGTGGAAATTCACACCAGTGACTGGAAATAGCTGCCCCTCAGAAGGAAGTACAAGTCCAGAGCTACTGGTCACTTGAGGACCCCCAAATGCCAGTGGGAGCTATTTCCTCCTAAGTGCCCGTCCCAGATGTGCACTTATTCCTCAGCCCCTTCTCCATCACCCTTAGGTGGTACTTCAGCTTCCCCTGGTGAAGCCGTCTGAAAAATAGACACTGTGCAAAGATCAAAGAGAAGCAACAATTAAAAGCAGGTGAGGGCGTTGCTGGAGTTTAAAAGAGAAATGCTGGAAGACATTCAGAGACAGAAATGTAGAGATGATGGGCATATCATTTTGCAACACCGGGGCTCTTTCTGATGTGTGATTTCACACGGCCGTAACTGGCAGAAAATTTTCAGAGACCTTTTCAAAATGAAGTAAGTTTCGGAAACGCTCCAAACTTCCTTAGGCACAGCTCAATCAGCCTTGAGTGGGGAGATGAGAAGGGGAAGATTAAAAAAAAAAAAAAAAAATGGAAAACAGGCCAGTACCCCTCCCTTTGCTTTCTAGCTCTTCACTACCCACTTGTCAGGTAATAGCAACGCTAAGACTGCTGCTATTGCAAGCAGCCAGTTTTCTCTGGGCCCTCCAGATCTGGTTGGGATGACAGCCTTACGCAACAAAGCTGCGGGGACCGCGGCGCAGAGCCTGTGAAGAAAACACCGTCAGTACTGAATTGGCAGCTCGGTGCAGGAGGCAGAGCTGGCAGTGATTTAATTTGTCTTCCTCGCAGAGGCGCATCCTCGCTGCAGCCACCACCAAGGTCCCTGGAAGAATGGCTGTGAGGGAGAAGTGCGTGGGAGAAAGAGGAAAGTTTTGCTAGCCGGCCAGTACCTGATGCTGCTGTTGAAATATTCAGGGAAAGAAAGAGTTATATTCCTTCAACCAATTCTTCTCTTTCGCTTCCTGAAACTTGATCTCAGTGGTTTTCATATGTGAGAACCTCTAGCTACCTCGTAATGCCTTTGAGATATTTAAGGTCTCATCTTCATGACATAAACACAAGAAGGACACTGATAGTTTCAAGGTGTTAAGGAGAAGGAGGTGGTGGGATTGCTGCATAGAAATGGTAACGATCTCATTCACAAGAACTGGTGATGGCCAGAGAGATGTGTCTTTTATTGAAAAAATGTAATACCAACAAATATCTGTAACACGACTCCAAAGAGGCTCTCAGAATGGGTTTTAAATAATTGAAGAGGGAGTTTAGATGCTGCTGAATGGTGATGCTCCGGCTTTCAGGTTAGGTTTTCTGAAGCTTACTACAGACTCCAAAGATGGAGTGCATTCTAGCTTGAAAACAGAGCTGAGTGAGCATTCAGCTGCAGTGGGATCAAAGTTTGTTAATATTTTAATGTTTCCAACACAATGCAGAGTGTATGAAAAGTCTAAGCCTTGGGGACCATCCTGCTTAATTTATGTAGTGAGTCACTACCAAAAACCAAGGCTGTAGTTCTGCCTTCCTGATGGCAGACTGAATTCTGGCTATTCTCAATAGTCCAATATTGATCAGTAAAACAACATCTTCTTCCCCTTCTACATTTTCAACAAAGAAAATAGAAAATTAATCTGGTTCGGGACAATAATAGGCAATCATGAAAAGATGTTGGAGCTGACTGTCATTAGCTATACCACTTTTCAGGCTAATGTAGAGATAGATCAGATCAGCACTTGGCAAACAAAACAGTCATGCTGGCGGTGGAATAATTGCACGCATTGTCAGAAATGCAAGTAAAGGCCCTTCAAACATCTTCTCTACTTACAGTTAACTCTGGTCGATTTAAACTAGGTGTCCGCGGAGCAAACATGAGCTAGTGAAAAGCAGCACTGCGAGGCATGAATGGGTAACAGTAATCACAAAAAAGCTGGTGTTAGCAGTGCACTTGTGAAGGACTCGACCCTTGGACAAGCAGTAGCAGGCTGGCTGCCCAACAGCAGGACACAGGTGGATTAGGGAGGGCAGAGACAACTCAGGGCTCTCCTTTCCCCCTAACAATCCCACGTAAAAACAGGCAAAGCACCGGTCCTTCAGCTCCATGGACAGAGGTGTTAGGACAGGAATCTTTCCAGCAAGAGGGTGATGTAGCACGGATCTCTTCTCTATGTAGGAAAATTTTTTGTAGGCTTAGCCTGCAAGCCTGAGCTCTGCGGTGACCAGAATGAAGACTACAGAACTCCAGATAGCTTTGGACACTGAAAACCACTGTGCCATCCACGACACATTTTGGCTCTCCTGCTGCCCCCACTGCCTCTTTTAATTCCATTTTTCTCAGAGCAAAACGCCAGGGTGAAACCCAGGACAACTCATGTGCAGCCACTCTAATAGGAAGACAGTTCATGAGAAGGGCAGTACCTGTCCTCTTGATGACAAACTTGCTGAAAGTCAGATATCTTGTCTCCCATCCAAGGAAGTCCATATGGACCGCACTGTGTTGCAAATGCTACTGCTTTCCCCCTCCCAATACACAATACTGGGCATTAGGGGAAAATCTTCTGTGTTTTTGGATTCTGTTCCAGTTTCTGGTCTCCCAAAGCAATGAGCTGTCTTGTCCTGCCACGGCTGCTGCACTGCAACATTTATAGTGGGTAGGATGGAAGCGCTGTGTTTCCACAGTTAGGGTGGGACCTTGTCACTTTTTGAAGTGGCTTGAATGCAAGCAAAGACTATGAGTTTGGCTTGGTCGCCAGCCCCAGAACCATCTCATTCTGCTATTATAGGTGAGCTTTAAGCCTCAAAGAAGAAAAAGGGAAAGCAGACTGATGTTTTCCTGTGTCTGATAAAGCAACAGACCTCAATATATCAGGCAGTCTTTTAACGTGATAAATAAAGACGCAAAAATTGTGCAGTTCCAAAAGTACCAGTATGACTGGCTTCTACCTCGTTATAAAAGACTATATACAGCGATACAAGTTTTTACCCTAGTTTGAAAAGACAAAAGGGTCTGATGATTTTGTTACAGCTTTGCTCATCCCATCACAACATGATTCCCCAGAAGGTTTCACTAAGAATGATGCATTATTCTGTTTGTCATAAAAGACTATCACATCTCAGAGATATTGCAACAGGACATTGGTTCAGTATTTGTAAAGGACTTCATAGCAGCTACATAAGACAAAGGCTTTAGGAAACAGAATGACACTGCGTAGGGGCCAGCTAATCCTGTGGCAACCTGGAGAGCACTATTGCCTGATGCTTTTAAAAAAGGACCAATCATTGATATGGGCCCGCAGTGGATCTCCCAAAATAGCCTGATACTGATTATCCTACTGGAAGAGAGTATAGCACAGCCAAAACCCTGCAAGCATCTGGCACCAACATGCCTCCACATGTCGTGAATGCCTGCTAGCAAAGCTTCATATGGCCATTATCCTATGAAAGGTTCATTTGCATATCTGTGCCACTTGGGAAGTGAATATTGTTTATATTAGCCAACAGCTGATGACACAAAAAGAGAACGTCTGCCTGGGACACGATGTGCTTTCTGGAGCCGAGGTGAATTGGTCGTCTGCAGACACACTGCCATGAGACATGCCAAACTGCTTTGAGATTTGAACATGGAAATGGCGTCGCAGTCAAAGTCATAACTCTGGCCAGTTTCAGATTCCATCCTGTTGACAAAATAATGTACATGCCTAAAAAAGGATTTCCACCAGTCAGAATGGTGAATGAGCAGTTGCAGTACGAGGTGGGAAGATCACAGAATCACAGAATGGTAGGGGTTGGAAGGGACCTTTGGAGATCATCTAGTCCAACCCTCCCTGCCAAAGCAGGTTCACCTACAGAAGGTTGGACAGGAACACATCCAGGCGGGTTTTGAATATCTCCAGAGTCGGAGACACCACAACCTCTCTGGGCAGCCTGTTCCAGTGCTCTGTCACCCTCAAAGAAAAGAAGTTTTTCCTCATGTTAAGATGGAATTTTCTGTGTTCCAGGTTGTGCCCGTTGCCTCTTGTCCTGTTTCTGGGCACCACTGAAAAGAGTCTGGCCCCATCCTCTTGACACCTATCAGTTAGATATTTATAAGCATTGATGAGATCTCCTCTCAGTCTTCTCTTCTCCAGGCTAAACACAGGTGTCAGCCCTTCCTCATAAGAGAGATGCTCCAGTCCGTTGATCATCTTTGTAGCCCTCTGCTGGACTCTCTCCAGCAGTTCCTCGTCTTTCCTGAACTGGGGACCCCAGAACTGGACACAGTGCTCCAGATGTGGCCTCACCAGGGCAGAGTAGAGGGGGAGGATAACCTCCTCGACGTGGTGGCCATGCTCTTTTTAATGCACCCCAGGATACCATTGGCCTTCTTAGCCACAAGGGCACATTGCTGCCTCATGGTCAACTTGTTGTCCACCAGGACTTGAGGTCCCTCTCTGCAGAGCTGCCTTCCAGCAGGTCAAACCCTAATCTGTATTGGTGCATGGGGTTATTCCTCCCTAGGTGCAGGACCCTACACTTGCCCTTGTTGAATGTCAGTAAGAAAAATACCCCAAAGAACAACCCCAAGCCCCTGCAGCCCAGCTGTAGGAAGACTAGGCTTGTCACCACCACTAGCTGAGGGAATGATGCAGAATATAAATCTCAGATCCAAAAGCACATCAGCCTCCGTATTAACCTCTAAGCCTGCTGCACCAGCTCTTGACAGCACTGCTCCTATCACACGGTAAACTACGTCCCAGTGACTCAGAGAGCACATATGACACCCTTAGAAGAAAACAGGGATACAAGAGCTTCTTCAAAAGCATATGTTCACCTTTCTCCCACACCTACACAGAAGCGCAAGGTGCAGAACAGGCTCCACACACACATCATCATCATTGCCACAGCTGAGTACGGTCTGCTCCCAGGCAGGGAGCAGGGTTTGCAACTACTGAGCTCTTAGACAAGTCTCAAAGCTCTGTGACGTCTTCATTTGTCGTGGTTCTGCCACACTGAACCTGTGCTCAGGCTGAAATCAGGCATTTTTGTCTGGTTTGGGCTGGCTCTTTGCCTGTGCCTGGGATACCAGTTCTCACCCTCAATCAAACAGCCATCAGGGAGGAGGGATAGGGACAACTCCAGCCAATGTTTTTCCAACATTTGTTTCCACTTAGAGGCAAATTAAAATGAAACTTTCATTTTCTTCCTTGAGACGTGTGGAGACAAGTGGGTACTGCCCAAGTCAAAATGTAAAACGTAAAAACATGACTTCTCTTAATGGTTAGTAGACCATATTTTGATGGCTTATAGATGATGACCAGTCAACACCAACACCACCATAACAGAACAAGTCTCTAAGACCAACAGCACAATCTTGCAAGCCCTTTGTTGCTTTTGGAGAACCTCTTTTAGCCACATTATAGTGAGTGAGTTGTGGAGGAGCAAGGAGATGTTTCAAACTTCATTTGGTTTTTAAAAGGTCTTCTTGGTTAATGAAGTGCTGCCACGGAAAAAAATCCCACGTCACTGCACTCCTCAGTAACTCAGCAGGGTACAATAATTCCCTCCTGTGTTATGCAAAACGACAAGACGAACAGTTACAGCACTTTCCTCTGGACTTAAAAAATCAATGATTTTTTTGTTTTTAAATCTGTAAAATCCTAAGGAGACTTTTTCCTCTCTGCTAATTTTGTTGGCAAGGTCAACTGGAAAAGGTTTCCGGCATCTGTCACGTCTGTTGGGAGGCCTTCCACATGGTGTGAAAACTCCTCTCCTGACGTGGCTGGAAAGGCTCTCACTGAACCACAGAAGTCACCCACCAGCCTCCTCTATTTTTACTGAGTCGATAAAGGAAATTCTCACCACCGTGATTGACTGATTCTTTGACAGAGCTGCAAAGACGCAGGAGGCATAATATCAGCTGCTGCACAGATTTCCCAAACATATGCTGCCGGTACCTTCAGTCTTGGGTTGCAGCTCCCCTGTTATTTTAGTATTAGCTTTATCCTTTAACAGCAAGTGCTAATCGTTCCACACCGTGTGGCGATTCTGAGGCCCCTGACACTTGTCACTGCAGACCAGAACGACACTGGAAAAATCAATTTATGACTTAAATGAGGAAAGAATAAAAAGTCCAAAGGCAAGAAGCTGCACGCTGTCACAAATACCCAAACGACAGCATTAAATTCACGTCGCATGCCTTAAATACTTCAAATAAGAAAGTTTTGACTTGTTTCAAAACAAAACAAAAAAATTTGCCAGTACTTTAAATAAGCAGTTTGGTTTACTAGGCACTCCCAGAGAAATATGAATAAATGAAAAGGTGCAACAAGAGCAATAAATACTTCTTTATTGGTAGAAATATTGTAGCGCTGGGAAAGAGGCAGTAGGTTTGACGAAAGGAAAAGTAAAGCTGCCGTAAAAGGGACACTTGACTACCGCAGGACTCTTCAGACTGGAAAAGAAATCTATGGGTGGGGAATATGCTAGAGGTCTGATTTTACAATCAGGAATGACACGGAAACAGAAAAAGACAACTAATCCTTTTCTTTTCTAGTACAATAGCAAGCAGGCATTAAATGTTCCAAACAAACAAGAGATGCATCTTCTTATTGGCACAGGGTTGACCTGGGGAATCCTTTCCTACTAATCACTGGGGGAACTGCAGGTTTGCATGGATTCAAAAAGCACCTGGACAAACCCATGGAAGGAAAAAGAAATTCATCAATAGCTAATAGGCATAAGGTTGATTCCTTTGGTTTAAAATATTTCTGAAACATAAGTCACTGGATTTTGGGAGAGTTTCACCATATGACAATAAGGTGAGAATATGACAACTTCAACAAATTAAAATAAGAAAATTACCATTTTTTTTGTATCTTCTTCAGATGGAGATGTTGGGGTGAGGGAGAATTTATATAACAGAGAATAAGACTCTGTGTAATAAGGACGTGCTCATCATTTTCTGAAGTTGTACAGAGAGTCTCCCAACTGCAGGCTCAAAACAGAAGAAAGAATGCTTTCAAGATCAGCATTTCATGATGACAAATGCTTATCACTGAAACACTGCATTTAAACAACTCAGAGGAGAACAAATACCTGTCTTTGAATATATTTGTAATTTATTTTGAATTTTCGGGTATACGTGGCAGGTGCTGAAGATGAACTTATCCTTTTTCTTATATTGCCACCTGGTGGTCCTAGGCACATGGAAGCAATAAACACCAATTTTTCAGTAAAATTACCACAGTTTAAGCATTTTAAATAGCATCCATATCTTCTCCTCTGAGATAGAAGATAAGTACTTTTTTAATATAGAATGTGTACGGGTGAGGGGCTGTTTGGTTTTATCACGAATATGGTAGTTCCTGTGTGTAGCGTAGTCAGCTCTTGATAACCTAAATAAACAGCTGCACTGGCCATCCCAGGTCACAGGGAAATGGTTAATATGGATTGCAGCTCTGCTGTGGGCTCTGGACACCCACTTGGGCTGGGTGCTGTGTTCCCCACGGGCAGGCACCCCATTCTTGGATGGAGGCAGGAGGCGAGCAGAGCTTCCAGCCAGAGCCAAACCATCATCTCTTTCTTCTGCCCTTTCCGCCTCACCAGTGGTGGAAACATGATACAAGGGTATTTAACTAGTATGAAGGGGGCTTTTTTGCTCCCAGAAGTGGCGTAACCACATGGTCAGAGCAATGTCCGAGTTCACGTCTCACAGAGATGTTGGAGTACATTGCACGGTGGGTGCAGGGAAGGTGTTAAAAGCTGCAGCCCTTGATCTTGGGCTTGCATTGCCACCACACACAGTCAAGAATATTGTAAAAAAGGGACATTATAAGGCTGGTTTAAAGAAGAAAGCATTGTAGACTTGAACTTCATAGAGAAGGAAACTGTACAATAGACTTTAGACTGGTCCATTGCAATGAGACCATGTGTACTGGTCCAGTTTTGGATCCCCCAATACAGGAAAGATGTTACACTCGAGCAAGCGCAGCAGTGGGCAATCAAGGTGGCGAGGGAGCTGGAGCAGTTGCCCTGTGAGGGGAGGCAGAGAGACAAGACTGGTTCAGTCCGGGGAAGAGACGGCTTTGGGGGCACCTGGTAGCAGCCTTCTGATACCTAGGAGGAGGCCATGAAGAAGATGGAGCCCAGCTCGTCCCAGTGGTGAGTTGCAGGAAGATGAGAGAGGACATAAGCTGAAACAAGAGAGGTTCAGAGCCGATATAAGAAAAAGCTTTTTCACCATGAAGACAGTCAACAGTGAAACAGGTTGCTCAGAGAGGCTGCACAGTCTTCATCCTTTAAGATTTTCAAATCCAGACTGGATGAAGCTTTGAGCATCTGATCTCATAGCTGACCCTGCCTGGGGAAGAAGTTTGGACTAGAGGCTTCCTGAGCTCCCTTCCAGTTTTAATAATCCTGTGATTCTATTGCTCTGTGAACCACAACCTGTTTTTACTTCAGCTAACAAAAGCTCTGTGCTAACAATTTTCAGTACTACTAGCCTACAGAAATGCACTCTTGAGCAATCAATGGGAATCGCAGAATTTCACATCCCAGACATAACTCCTGTTTTAGGTTATGATAATATTTTTTACATGATAAAACATACCCAAATTCTTTTTGATGGGTAGAAAAAGTTGAAGATGTCCTTTGTCTACCAGTAGCTAACCAAAACCAGCATTTACACCATTTTATTGGCTTTAACAGACAACATTTTGTGTAGCTATATCTATATGGGTGGTCTACCAGTCTGAATCAACGTTTACCAGGAGGGTATCCCATCTCAACTAATCCCAATGGGCTTAGTGAACTGGAACTATTACTGAAGGCACACCAATATTTGCAATACAGAGAGGCTGTATGCACACACCAAAGAAGCAGAAATTTGACCAAAGCACCCACAGTAGGTTCCTACATCGCACCTTTAGTGTCTGTGCAGGTCATTCAGACCCACCCTGAAGGCCTATGCAGACCAACTTACAGACATCTCAGGTGGTTCCCTGCACTGCAGCTTTTACAGCCTCCCTGGCTGAACCTCTTCCGCAGAGAAAGAGAAACATGTGGCACAGCTCGGTGCTCTCCGGGGGCAGCAGTGAGGACTTAGAGCATCCACAGAATCGATGGGCAACTGCCCATATAGGATGCCTGACATGTCAAAGCAAAGAGCTTAAACAACAGAAAGCTCCTATGCTCTAAAAAGAGTCTCTGTGGAGTACAGATATTCTCTCCAAGAGGTAAAATCTTTATATGAAAACTCCTAGGATGGAGACTCTCCAAATTATGAAATGGAAAGGCAAACGTAACGATTGCTTTACTTTGAAAAGTACTAGAAGAGCTTCCCTTGGGGAGACCGCAGTCAATTCACTTTTGTAGGGGAGAAAAATTCCCCCCAGTGGCAGGTAGAAAACTTACGCTTTAACAAGGGAGGGAGGGTATGCCGCTCACACATACGCCAGTAATTTGCTGTCAGGGAAAAGGAGGTAATGAGACTGGACAGCCTGTGTAAACACCAAAAGCCCAAAACCCAGCAAAGGAAGAATCAGACACAGAGGCATAGAATGCAGAAGAGAAAATACCAAGAGGATGTTATACTTAGTATGTATAAACTCTCTTAGGATCATGTATTAAAAAGCATGGGCTTATCATACAAGAACAATAGGAAGAGAGAAGAGGATGCTGAGAAAATAAGAATTGATTATATGAGGATTTAGGGGCCTGCAAGAACGGAGAAGGGACTAAGAAGGCAAAACGCCTTCTTAGAAGAAGAGTGGGTGAGTAAAGAGAGAAAAGGCTTAGAAACAAACCCACAAGATCAGGCATCCTTGTTCACACAAGCTCTTGATTCAAGGGGAAACAGCTCCTCTGCAGTAAAAATTCTGGTTGCTGCATCCCTTGTTATTTCAGTTGGGATCAGCTGGAGTCTATATAAGGGTGACACTACTGTAACATGGCAATTACCTCAGGCATAACACCTCCTCTCCTCTCGTCTGTACAGCAGTAATGTTGGCTGAATCACACAAACACCAATTACATGAAGCAGCTCTCCTAGAGGACTTGAAGTCCAGGTCCCACCTGGTTGGTACAGCTACCCCAAGGGTACTGGAGCTAGCCCTGTTATTATGGTACAGCATCGGGCTTTGTCATATGCTCTACCTTAAATTCCTTCCAGAAAGAGCGAGAGATCATTTTTAGTTTTATTACTGCACTACAGCACAGATTAGTTACCACAGAAAATAAAATGATGACGCTAGCAAAGTTAGAAAATGCCATTGAGCCCAAACACCTCCAATACAGTCACCAGAGCTGGTCACACAAGGTAAGAGCAGGAGCTGTGCTTGAGTGTGAGCATCAGGGACTGGCAAAGGGAGCCCATGGCCCTCCAGGCTTTCTACCAGAAAAGGCAGAAGCAGGATAAGGGGGATCTGGTGGTTGGCACGAGTACGAAGGCAGCCCCTGGCTGGGGAAGAGAAGTGTCTGAAGGAAGGTCCCACAACCGCACGAGGATGTGCCACTACACAGGACAAAAGTGGGAATGGTTGGAGGGTCAAGGGCTGGGAAAGTCACGGGGTAAAACATGCTGCCCTGTCACCTCAAAATTACCGCTTAGACCCTGATAAAATACTGCTGGTAAAATAGCAGTAGTAGAGCATTGCTAAACTGTGCTCAACAACTCCCACCTCCAACAGCTTCCTAATGCACTAAAGGCAAATTCTGATTTTTGTACTGTCAGAGATTTTGTCTCATCCTTTGTACAGCTCCAGATGCTCCTTAAAACAGAGCAAGCAATATTTTTGCCGCCCATTTCAGTTATTTTAAAGTTTTCTTATTTGCAACAGCCACTTCTTCTTTAAAGTGAGATTCGAGTCTAAATGAGGACACAGCTGTTTCCTCCTCTTCCCTCCTCTCTGCAATAGCTGCAATCGGCAGTGAGCCTCGGAGCATTCTCATCTCTTCCCGTTAAAATATTTGGGAAAACAGAGATTACTCAGTTGCCAAAGTGATGTTTTCAATAGCTGAGAGCTCAATAATTGACTTCCTTGATATTTTCATCAGCTTCTAGTTACTTCTGGGGTCCAGCCCACAAGACAGACAACAGCAGAAGAATATGCTTTCCCCCCCCTTCTTTTTTTTTGAAGGCTTAGCATGACATGGAACCTGTTCCTTCTCTCCCATTTCATAACTGAAAAACGGGCACAATCGATAGCTCTCCACTGGCAGCAGTGTTTAGAAAGCCTGCCGCATGGAGCCCAGGCAGGTGTTCCCATGGCTGAATGTCAGCATCTGTCACCTTCCCAGTTTACACAAGCAGCTTGGTTTGTCCTCCAGGTCCCAGTGGACTCCACAGCATCCTCACCACTGATGTCAGTGTTAGCACGCCTTTTTGGTCCAACATAGACTTGAGGATGCCTAGATTTTGGACTGACAGATTTAAGATGGCTTTGGATAATCTCAATAAACGTGATTTTGGTTACAGATCTCAGATTACAAACGAGATGATGCAGGCCATTTCTTGCTTTCCTTTTCGGAGATGCCTCTACTGGAGGACAAGACAATCCTACTCCTTTAAGTCTGACTACATAAACCAGCTTGTTCATACCCTCAGCCATGAAGTCTCCTCAGAACAAGCATAAAGCCAGCAAAATACTTTAGGTAGTGTGCATCCAAAATATTGATGGGGTGGCTTTACCTCAAATATATCACAAGGTATTAGAATATTCTTTGCAAAATTTTAGTTTATCCCATTGATTTTTTCAACTCCATTCCCAACAGCACTGCATAATGAGCAGGGAATTTCAGAGCACCGTGTACACTGCCAACAACTCATTTCTTAATACAAACTAGTCTAGAGGACTACAGTTTATTACACTTTCTAGTGCATAATGTTTTATAATCAGTAAAAAAATAATTTTCAGTTATTTACTTGACTAGTGTCAAGTGTTTTAAGTTTTTCATCTTTAAATAATTCTAGAGCTTCACTTCCAGTAGCAGAAGATGCATAAGAGCTCTACATGTTCACTAAAACAAAGGAAAAAGCCTCAGAGGAACCACAAATTGCTTTCTCCTTGTCTTTCCTATATATTAGCTCTTTAATTTGTAAGCTTAAAGAAGTCTTTAAACGTCTTTTCTCTGTGATAAAAGGACTATTTTGTCCACATAAAGATGCCAGAATCTGCCCTACAGAACACAACAGTTTCTAATCATACGCTTTCCAGGTAGTCTTTAGTGGGACACCTTGGAGATGTTGATGGCACCAGCTTATTTACACTGCCTTTGAATCAGGTAGGGGGAACTAAAGCAGCAGTATACCTTTACAATGAAAATTTGAGTGGGAATAAACACTATGGTGTGTAGTATTTGAAAGCAGATCCACAGAGATTCAGACTGCGATGATTACAGGCTTTTGAAATATATTTATGGCTATAGTTGATGCAGAAAGATGCAATAGCTCATCTTTTAAAGTGAAAAAAAAAAAAAAAATTTGGAAACTTACCCACCAACTGCAGCGTAGGAACCAATTTGCTTCCTGGAATTGAGATTTTGGGATAAAAGCTGATACCACTATTGTGCTATTCTCCAATAGCAACCATATGGACAAAACAATAATTTGGTTTTAAAGACAGATGTTCTGTGTTGTTTTTCTCTTGGTACCATACAAGCTTTACAGCTATTGTTAAAGATGTCCTGGTTTGACATCATAAAAAAAGACAATTAAAGCATTAATTGCATAAGGGCAAAATATGAGGTGAAATGTCGGTATTTTGTCAGAGCTTTAGTTACATATTTGTAAATTGGGTTTAGGTTTTTAGCCTGATCTCTTAAGAGTACACCAATCTTGTATCTCAGTTAACATATATGGGCACACACCCTTATGCATTATTTTACTCAACTGGATCATTTCAACCCAGGTCTGACCAAAAGGTAGAGTGTTCAAAGGTGAAAATCCACAGATTTTATAGGCTTGACATAGAAGAAAAAAATTCCATCAGTGTCTAGACAAGAAGCTGCACCTTGAGCTCACACACTGGAGCTGAAAATCCACACCTGAAAGCTGCAAAAAGTAACTAATCACAGGAAAATTAATGAAAACTCACAATCAGCAAAGCACCCAAATCTGTGGGAAACAAGGCCTCATCTGCGTCAGTCCTTATGGCAACATCTAATTAAATGTACACTATTATTTAGTGGTGAGGTACACAAGTGCATATGCCAATCAGCCCACAGTACTTCAGAAAGTAGAACTTGAGGGCGGCAGAGGCGCTAAGCAGCTGAGATCTCTAAACCTGCGCAGACCCAGTTATGCGCATTTTGGATTCAAAGGTTAGTTAAAAAAACTGGACAGTAAAGTGTAAATAGGACTAAGGAGAGCCTCAGTTTAGAGGGGATTCTGCATCAGCTTTGTATCCTGCTAGATCACAGAGGTTTAAAATAAACACACTGGTGACAGAAATGAAGACAGAAACTCAGAAATACATAATACCACTAGTTAGAAATTCATGCGGAGGATTAGGCTACTATAGACAGGTGCATTTTGACGTGTACCATTTCCCTCTGGACTTTCATCACTGGCACAGTGTTCTGACACCTTACCTTAGGACCAGCAGGAAAGGCTAGTGCAAAGCTGGGACTATTATGATTCCAGACAGCAAGTTTTTACCTCTGACCATTGGAAATGATCTTGCATCACACTGTTAAGGGAAAACAAATGCAGTATCAGAGGCTGTGTTGTGAAAAGTTGGAGCTTCCTAAGATTGGAGTTGACAGGGCTTATTTGATAGTCCTGAAGATAAATGGGAGGAAACAAGTAAGATTATACCTACCTCAACTTTGTTTTTATTGTATGACATCAAACTATCTGCTATAAAGCGAGCGATACAAGAAACTTGCAAAGTATAGAGGCTAACTGCATCTTCCAAAATACTCCTAAGCACAATTAGAGTTTTCCCTTAAGGGAGGCCATGAAAAATAATCATATTTTTAGGAAAAAAAGACTGGGTAGGAATGGAAAGAGGCATGGCACTCCACAAGAGAGAACAGAAATGACAGAGCACCAGAGAAGCATCTTGGCAGGTAAATGGGACTACAGTCAGGTCACTTGAGTGAATATCACTGAAGCTATAATTTTTTATTTTTATTTAATGTGTGAAATAGTATATGAATGCATGCACTATTTTTATTAATTAAATAGACTCTGAGTAAGTATATACAAAAGAAATGCACATGGAAGAATATAAAAGCAATAGCCATTCAGTGGACAAAAAACAACAGCAGATTCTTTCAAATAAAAACCTAATTAAGACAGCTTTTGGGGAAAAAAAACTAGACAGGAAATACAGCAAGAAGGCACTTGATTCCAGCGGTATTTATCAAACCAATAAAGCAAGAATAATAAAGTAGAATGAATATAGCAAATGCTTGCTTTTCTCCATTTTTAAAATAAAATTAAAAAAAGAGAAAACAAATTTTCCAAGGACTCTTACAATAATCTTAAATGGTATTATTTTGCTGGTTAAAGAACTCTGTTCTTCATTAGGCAGCCAATGCTACCCCCAAAATGATTGCAATAATTACACTGATTTTTCCTTGGTATCACACTTACATTGACCAAATAATTTTCTGATATTAGTTGAGACAATGAAATCAGTATCTGTCTTGTTACCTTGATGCTGATTTACATGCTGGTTTGAAAAGACTTTAGTGGATTTACTGAGAAGATAAAGGCGTATGTAAAAGTCACGGCCACTAAATGCATAGTAAAGAGATATGTGAATAAAGACAACATCGTACATAAAAAAAAAATACTAATCAGATGTCAAGGTGTCTCCTGACAACCTCTAACTTAATTGAAAATAAAGTGTCTATTACAAGCATTTAGACTTGGGAGATCAACAGACTAATCTGATGTATTTAAAGTTGGAACAATGAGGTATATTCTTCAATGCGATTGAGTCACAAAAATCCCTGAGGTAATGGAATGGATTACTAAATCATGTAATAGCTGATGCTTGTTTAATGACAATATTTCACAAAATAAGAAGAGAGGGGCAATATGACATTCCACTTTTGCCTGTAGGCAAGAGTGGCTGCATGACAAGATGTACTAGTATTGGAAAGCATTATCCAATATTATCATCACATTGTAGGTAAGATACCAAATTACAGTTGCGACACAGAATAAAGTTCCACAATTGGCAACTTTCCGATGCCTCATCAATGATAAGTTGTCTTGCTTTTGCCTGAATACAGTCTATGGTTGTTTAAAAATTGCTGGACAAGTAAAATACACTACTTATATGCTTAAAGCACACATGTAAGGAAACCAAAAGTAAAATGTAGCAAAGCATCTTTATTAAGAAGTTGGAGGTTTACTCCCCTAACACATTCTAATGAATTTTTTAATGCTGAAAACCAGAATTGAAAATAAAAAGCTAAAATATAAAAACCTTTAGAACATAAACTATAATTCTTCTGAAAAGAATCTAGCCCATTCTGAATGAACTGTATTCTTTAGCTAAAGATGTAACACAGTAAAAAGTTAAGCACAATTCCAATTATTTCTGCACTACCAGTTTGGGTAGCAATTGGTTCAGGAACAAAAATAATTTTACTCCCAAAGTTTAACTGATTTCTAATTAGACTTTGGAATTGGAGACAGACCAGCTGAGGTCTATTACCATTCTATTTGAATTACAAGACAATCAGACAAACAAGTTAACTGGTTCAATTTCTCACCAGAATAGAGAAGGAGAACTCAAAAGTCAGGAAGAGTCCAAAAGCAGTATAAGGAATAGCTGCCACCTTTCAGCTCCTGCCTCCTGATATTTGTAAGCTTTTCCAGCCCAAACTGTAGAGGACAGCCCTCAAGCAGAATAAGAGGTGGCTCAGAGAGGACTCACAGGTACACAGGGGAGACACCAGCAGATTTAAGTGGTCTGTGAGTTAGGATTTAAGCCCCACATGACCAAGAAGCATAAGCTCAGCACTCTGCACAGCAGAAGAAAGAGGAATATAAACAGGAAAAACAAACAAGCAGGCCTGTCCAAGCATGTAGACACAAACTACTCCTTCTAAAGTAATGTGGTCTAAGACTTGGATCAGGGCTGTAACATAGATTCAGAAGGCAATCAGAGAAAGCTGTATATTTGACTCTGATCTCTGGTTAACTGCACATGCTTAAACATACAGTGTCAGCATTAGCAGACCAACTGACAGTTGAGTTTAATAGGAATAAGCAGTTCTGAACAATTCAGTAATCCACTCGCAATCCCAAGCACAGAACCCCCCAAGTACTGGCAGCTTCCCACCTACCCCTGGAGTCACAGTGAACAAAGCCATCTCATTATCTTTCTCCCATGCCCTACCTCACCTCCCACTCCTCAGTTCCAGGATGTTCACCAACCAAAACATATAAAATACTTCGTATTCCTGGAACTGCAGAATTAGAAAAATATTTGACATTTCAAACTACCACAAAAAGTTGCTTTAATAAATTATATGTCAGATGTTTCACTTTCCACAGCACAAAACAGCAAATTCAACAATCAAAATGGTTAAAGCTGAAATAAAATGTTGTGAATTCATTTTGCACAGACAGGCCTGCTGTCTTTGCTACAGAGCAAATCTGTTGACATTGAATATCTTAACACAGTGATCAGCTCCAGAACTTGCAAGCTGCAACCACTCGCTGCTGTTCTGATCATTATGTCCAGCTCTGCCCGCATGATGTCTCCAACATAAACGTTTCACAGCAAGAGCATGACTTTGGCTGCAACAAAAAGAAATCCATACATAACTGCAAAATGTCAAACACAGTTGGACATGTGAGTGTAAACATCAACATTTATGTAATTAGTACTCTTCTTTTAACACTACCAACCGAGGAAAAACTGACTTGTGACAACCAGCAGGTATTAAGTTCTTAAAATAAGTAGGGCCATTAACACTAATGACATTTTATCCTCTCACTCATCAATAATTTAAACAGCTATTGATTTCAAGTTTTACCACATTAAGCTGCAGGTCTAGCAGCTCAGTTACTGAGATACGACAGATTTCTGGCTTTTAGCCTGCCATCTCCTGTTATCTGGTGTCTCTTTCCAATTCACTTCAAGCACACACAGGCCAAAGTCACCATCAACTTTAATTTCTGGTACTACCAATGCCAGTATGTGAAGGAGGAATCTAGGAAAGTGCTCCAAGTGAAATATTCAAAGTCTCTACGAGTTTCTCTAGTTGTCACTGCAGCAGCACCACATATAGCTTGTCATTCCTTTGGTTTCTGCTAGAAGCTGCTCTTGAAAACTTGCTGTTATCCACTCCAAAATGTTTTGCTGATGTATACAGTGATTCTTTTCCCCCCTCTTCACTGTTTTCTAGCACCTTATTTTATGGCTAAAGGTAATAAAGCTTCCCCCAAAAAAAAAGTGAGGCAAACCAAGGGTAACACTTCTCAAAGCATTTCCATAGCATGAAGTATTTGGGGGTTTACCACAGCCCTCTCCTTGATTTTCATTGGAGTTCGGTTATTTAGATTTATTTAAGAAAACCCCAGTATTTCTATTTCCATGTTTTGCTTAAAAATATCTTTAGACTTTCAGGGATCAACCTAAAAGGATAACAATTTTTGATATACAAATAAACCAGTTTCATATCATCATATACTATAGGAACAGAACTCCAGCACTATTAGCCTCAGTAATAACACTTCCTTGCTCCTAACTTACTTCAAAAGACATACCTGTTATCCATCTCCACACACGTGGTCCAATCAGCTAGTGCTGGTTCTTGCCCACTCTGCTTCCATGTGTACAAGATAATCTTCCCATTCTCTAAGCCTACTGCAACAATATATCTATCAAGAGAATAATTGCATTAGTTCTGAGGAGATTACAGTGAAGTTGGCTCTAATGCAAGCTAGAAAGAACTAGCACTCAAACACTGTGTTGCACCTTGCCCTTCAAATGAGTATTTACTTCTCCATAAAAAAAAAGCACAATTTAAATCAAAGCTTCTTCATAAAAAATGAGCAAAGCAGAAACCTGCAAAATATATTTGTTTAGGAAAAAAATAAGGAACTTATTACAACATCAGATCAGTCAATATTGTTGGAAGAATGAATGTGTTTCAGGTGTGTTCACGCCTCCCTCCCCCCCTTGTTTTTTTCTTGTTATACTGTTTGGAGAAGTCACCATACATCTGAAAAGAAGGCTAGGAAAGAAAAAAAAGTTCATTCAGTCAAAGAATGGTCAAAATATTTGATGGGTAGATTTTAGGAGCTGTTTAGCCACAGAAAACTGACTAAAGGGGAAAAATACTAATTTCAAATTAAACACAAAATGGCATTACAGAAAAACAGCAATACCTTCCATTAGGACTAAGCACACGGCTGATATTAACAGCAGTAACAGAATCCCCGGCATCCAGTACTGTTGAACAAGGCTTGATTGAATCCAACATATTCCCTTCAGTAGTCACAGACAAATCACACTGGCCCCAGATAATGACCTGTAAGAAAGAGAATCATCTAGAAATTTTCACTTTAATCTTTTTCTAAATGCATTTACAAAAACATAAGGAATAACTCAGTTAAAATACTTCTGGGGAACAGAATGAAGTGGATGACCCCAAAAATAGTAAAAAATGTCTATCTACAAAGATTCAACTTTCTAGACAGTTTGTCTGATTTCATTTAAGTTACTAACAACAAAACCAGATCCTGTTACAAAAGTTAAAGAAAAACTTAAGAGACCCGTAAGAGTTATGTGATATATGCCTGTCTTACTGTATGAAAAAAGAAGAAAGTCCAACTGGCAGACCACAGTCTTGTACATATTCAAGCACTTTATTTAGCATATGAAAGTCCCACTGATTTCTGTGGTAATACACACAATAAGCTTTTTGTGTATTTATAGAATATGGGCTCATTAGAACACAGCATTTGGTAATCTGAAATACGTTTAAAATAATTCTGGGCTTTTTAATTCCTTTTTTATTAATTACCTTTTTGTCCCGACTGCCAGTAATAAAATACTTGCTATCTGGTGTCCAACCACAAGACCAAATGATTCGACTGTGAACAGCTGTATTTTTATCCGTGTATGCACAGCAACTGAAGACTGGTCCTGGAATAAAATATAACGAGGAAATCCCTTGCTTCAACTGCTTTACATATTAAAACTAATTGTTACTCTTACTTAACTCTACGTAAGAACTGCAGGAATACTCAGACATTATTTCACTCATCTTTAAAGCAACTGGGAATACTTAGCATCACATAAATACTTTTTTCCAACACTTATCAGAATGATGCGCACTGGTTCAAGACAGTATCAGCCAGCCCTTCTAGCACTAAACCAGTAGGAAGTTTGATCTTTTACACACGTATCTGTTTCAGAAGAATTTGAGTCCAAGTATAAGACCTTCAGGTTCTTTCTATACAAGTTTTTCACAGGAACACTGACATAAAATGTTTTAGTATAATGCAACATTTACGATGTATACACGTATCTCCAATAATTTCACTACAGTTTGTATTTACCAGTAAAGCCCCAAGAGCTCCAATCATAATGATCTAATTGTAAAGACTATTCTGTTCCCAAAGAGACAGGCTGCCATTTCAATATGGATACAATCAGGCAATAAATCTGATCAGCAGACCAGTACATGGGAATGCTTTTCCTAAGCAGAAAAGGCTGTCATTTTGGAGCATAGACTGAATAACCACTTCTTGGGATGCCAATATCTGCAGTTTTGCTTTACACTGATAATGATGCTCTTTGTAGACAGAAAAGTTATTGATAAACAGATGAAAAGAGGATTTCCTTTACTTCAGATGAGAATTCATACTGCTTATCCTGAAACATTGTGTAACTACCATGGACAATATGCCAGGCTTTAGAACACAAGTCTGAATAGAACTGAAATCTCAAGCCAGTATACAACTGGATACTGTCTGAAGGGGCCAAAACTCACTGCCAAGTCTCTAGGAAAACTCTGTAGAGCCCAGTAGTGTTTATGTGCTATTAAGCCAACAGTGCAATGATAATCATTTTCAGCACAAGCATCTGTTCTAGGAATCCATTAAAGTGTTCAATAGCAATCTCCTCATGATTTTGCAAGGCTCAAAGTCGTAATGAGAAAGTCAACTGAATCTTTACTATAAGCTCTTTTTCCAGACAGAGCCAGTCCTAGTCAAATTAATCAATTGTGCAGGATTACCAGAAAGCCACACCAAAACCAGAGATTAATCCTGTCAAGAGTCTTAAAGTGTCATGCCCTGCAAACAGGGACAAGACAGCTCTATGCAGGACGCGGGTGTAGCAACGAACCTTCCAGCCTAGCCTGGACAGATCACAGAGATGAAGGTTCTTCTTGATAGAATACCAGTTTGAAATTCAGGATTATGCTCCAGCATGTATACTTGGTTTCAGTAAATCTGAAACATACACTCACAAGCAGGAGGACAAATAGCTGACTTGATTACATCCATCAAACAAACAGTATTTAAGGCCTGATTATATTCTTCTCCACATTTTAATACCCTTTCTAGCTTTCCTATACACCATTAACTGCACTTCTTAAGGCCACAGGAGCCTACAACACTATTAATACTTAAAAGTTGTAAGGAAAATGGCCATTAAAATATTTTACCAATTCTCTTTCAAATATTTTGCAGCCAAAAATATCAAGCAAACTACAAAGTCTTCAAATGTGTATATCCACTTTACATATCTTACCTGACTCTGATGAGTCTTGTTTCCTCCACAGTGACCAATTCCTGTCTCTAGAAACTGCTAATAAAAATTTGTCATTAGGAGAAAATGCCAACTGAGTGACAGTCAGATTATGAAATGACAAACTCTGCAGTTTCTTCCAAGAACTAGTGCTCCACAAAATAATTGCTGCATGTTCTTTTTTGGAAGCCTGTATTGATGGAAAAAATACCAGTGAGAATTAATGAAAGCAAATATAAAAGTCACACGTTTCAAAACACTAAGATATTAGGGGACTTGTTTTAAGCCTTGCAATCAAGTTAGAATCGGCTTTCCTCTGGGAAGTTTCAAGGTTGTTGCACTACTTTCTACTAATGCTGACAATGTATCACTAAGAACCCGTTTTATACCTGTATTTGTTAGAATTTATCTTACTAATATCTTCAAAATTATCATACATAATTTACAAATAATAGCTTATCTGCATTCACTCTCACCTTTGCAAGGCAACTGTCACCTATACAAAATCTTTCACATTTAAGTGAAAGAACAGAATTCAGCCTGAACTGAATTCTGACTCCTACTTTGTCAGCCCTAGAAATCTGGTGGCACTTTTCACTAGATGGTGCTAGAATCTTTTCTTACCTTACATGCTGAGGCAATTACAGTGCTTGAATTATTGCAAGCAACACAAAAAATTTCATATCCGTGTCCATACCTGAAATAAATGTGAAAAGATATTTAACACATCACAGTCATTGTTGTATCAAGGTTCTTATGTTAATTTAAATCCTTTTTTGCAAAAATGAAAGGCACCTGTTAGGAACTTCTCACCACTGTTTCACTACTACATCCCAAGTAATTCCTAACAATGTTCGGCATTCAATTTAAATATCTGCATAAATTCTTTCATATTTAGGAATGGTCTACAGAACAATCTCTCCAGCCCATTCCATAGTTCTAAAGCATCAGCACTGCAGAAGCTACACTAATGAGTAACAAAGCAGACTGAAGCAGCATTTAATGTATTTTTACTTTCCTGTAAAGCAATTTTAACACTACCAATAAAAATCAGAAGGCACATATTTGAAGATCACCAAAAAAATACACCACAAACACTTAGCCAGAGGATGCCTGTTCTGTGAAACGCTGAAAGGAGATTTCTGAATTAGAGGACAAGAATCATTTTGGAAAAGAAAAACACCACTGTAAAAAACCCAAAACTTCTAGCTTCCTCCAGAAATACATTTTTAATCAGTCTTTGCATGAGTTCTGCTGGAATTCAAACTCACATATCCAGACTGGGATTTAACTAATAAGCAGAAATGCCACACAGACTAACACAAATTAAAATCAGTCACAAAACAGACCGGAAGTAGAGTAAAATTGAAGATGCAATCTATAAACACTGGACAAATATCAGCTGAATACCAGTTGCAGGGGTGTTTCCTTCGATTCCTAGCTCTGAAGAGATAGGCAGTTGTCCTAATAAACTCCTTGGTCAGCAGTGTTGCAAAGAAGTTCTTACATAGGATTGATGTTCATGGGATTTCACTTGCAGCCAAAACAGCCATCTGTTTAAATGACAAATTACTGTCTGTATCTGTTGGACGGAGTCCAGAAGAGTCGCTGCTGGGCATATCCCATAGACGGAATCCCACACTCATGTCTGAAGATTGGGGATGCACTGGCTTTTCACAAAGAGTAACTGTACCTGGGCCTTCAGGGGGCAGAGGGACTGGTGGCTGCACTTAATTGGAATGTTTATTTGTAAATTTGACTGTATCTTATAATGATGAAGGTATTACTCCTTGTCTTCCCCTCACCCTGCCACCAGCAGGAGTTTTATCATGCTGCTTACTTTTAAAGCACATTCCTGGAGACTATTTCGTAGTGAAAACCATTGAAAATCAAGTTTCTAAAACTGCAAAGTATTCATCCCATGAAAAGTATAAATTTCCTGAAGTTCAACAAAGGAAAAATAACCTGTGGAACAACATGTGAAACAAGTCTTCAGTTACTTTGGTTTTATCTCCTAAATGTAGTATTGAAGAACACTTGACAGAAACATTTTGAGCTTCTGCATGCAACTTTGTTCTTGCTAAACAGAAGTATTAAAATGTAATCTTTCTCTTCAAAATAAAACCTAAAATACAGTCTTTTGCAAAGTCACATGAGCAGGACTATCACAGGTCAGACCAACAGCCTATATAGCCCAGTGACGTCTCCAGTAAAGAGAATAAAGTTAGTGGCAATAGGATCAAGGTTTACAAGGGTGTATGAGCCTTGCAAGTATAGAAGCTGCAGTACAACCCCCTCCCCTGCCCCATACATGCAATGCAATCCCTTCATTAAGTAGCACAACACCAAAAAAAGGTTCACAATGGAGAGAAGCAAGTGCATGAATGAATAATGAAATGACATTTTCCAACTGTATGGGGTTTGCCTGGTAAGGTTTTGGTAATGTGGGGGCTACAGGGGTGGTTTCTGTGAGAAACTGCTAGAAGCTTCCCCTTGTGTCCGACAGAGCCAATGCCAGCCAGATCCAAGATGGACCCACCACTGGCCAAGGCTGAGCCCATCAGCGATGGTGGCAGCACCTCTGGATAACACAGTTAACAAGGGGAAAAAGTTGCTGTGCAACAGCAGCTGGAGAGAGGAGTGAGAATACGTGAGAGAAACAACTCTGCAGACAGCAAGGTCAGTGAAGAAGGAGGGGGAGGAGGTGCTCCAGGCACCAGAGCAGAGATTCCCCTGCAGCCTGTGGGGAAGACCACGGTGAGGCAGGCTGCCCCCTTGCAGCCCATGGACATTAATGGTGGAGCAGATATCCACTTGCAGCCCATGGAGGGCCCCACGCCAGAGCAGGTGGATGCCCAAAGGAGGCTGTGACTCCATGGGAAGCTCGTGCTGGAGCTGGCTCCTGCAGGACCTGTGAACTCATGCAGAGAGGAGCCCACCCCTGAGCAGGTTTGCTGGCAGGACTTGTGACGCCATGGAGGACCCATGCTGGAGCAATCTGTTCCTGAAGGACTGCACGCCATGAAAGGACTCACGTTGGAGAAGTTTGTGGAGAACTGTCTCCCATGGAAGGGAGCCCACCCCGGAACAGGGGAAGAGTGTGAGGAGTCCTCCCCCTGAGGAGGAAGGAGCAGCAGAAACACGTGATGAACTGACTGCAACCCCCATTCCCCGTCACCCCTGTTGAGCCTGGGAAGAAGGGAGGGAGGAGGTGTTTTTAAGATTTGGTTTTATTTCTCATTATCCTACTCTGATTTGATTGGTAATAAATTAAACTAATTTCCCCAAGTCAAGTCTGTTCTGTCCGTGACAGTAATTGCTGAGTGATCTCCCTGTCCTTATCTCGACCCACAAGCCTTTCGTTATATTTTCTCTCCCCTGTCCAGCTGAGGAGAGGGAATGATAGGTCAGCTTTTGTGGGCACCTGGTGCCCAGGGTCAACCCACCACACAAGCACAAGCAATTTTGCCTTAGCAGTGTGCAATTCATAGCAATTTTTTATCCACTGGTAAACTGACTGGACTTTCAAAGTGTCCAGACACACGATTACAGTAATTTTCTAGTGTTAAAAAGGATCTCTCAAGACTTCAAAGTGTATTACATGAAATGTACATACTTATAAACACATATATTTATGTCAACACTCAGGCTTTAATCTGCATATAAACTCTCTATGGTAATTTTCCAAGAGCATAAAGATTAGCATACTCTCACAGAATTTATCATATTTTTATTTTAAAGTTATTAGATTAGGTAAAAAAATCAGCAAGTTCTCCATACTAAAACCTACTCAAGCAAACACTTTTCAAAACCCAACACTAATCCTTCAAAATTTGGTGTTGAGTTAGAGCTGGGAATATACAAATGTCAATGAGAAACAAGCTATTTTTAGCAAGTCAGTTCCTCACACTGTTTTTCTGCTGCTATGGTAACTTGAAATCTACATTATGCAATTTCGTGTTACTTCTTTCAAGATTATCCTGAGCAAAAAAACCTGAAAGGCTATGAATGCTTTACATGTTGTTGCCTTGCACAAAAGAATCCCTAACATTAGCTGTGTCTCTAAAACCAGGAAGAATTGCTCAGATAAGTCACCTGAAGACCATCATAAAATGAAGTTATTTTAATGAATGCAGGATATAAAAACAGACAGGCAGTTCTCCTGTAGCAGAATATCAAAGATTAATGTCTCACTAGACTTTGAGAAATGTCAAAGGCAAATGAAGAAAAATTTTGGCCTTGGCTCCTTTTCACTACTTAAAGATCCTTTATCAAACTGCTTATG
Source organism: Burhinus oedicnemus (assembly GCA_008921705.1). Taxonomy (NCBI): domain Eukaryota; kingdom Metazoa; phylum Chordata; class Aves; order Charadriiformes; family Burhinidae; genus Burhinus; species Burhinus oedicnemus. Next base: position 4,744,272 of record VFFE01009111.1, read on the forward strand.
TGAGTCCGTGCATTAGTGGCCATAGCATGCACAGGAGAAGCAATTAATGTAACAGTTAGAAATTACAAAATGTAGATATGGTCTAATACCCACCAGCTTCCCTCTTGGAAGCACTTTTGAGTACAAACACAGTGAGAGAGCTTAAAAGCATACAAAGAAGGTTAACTGCACAGTTGAAGGTAAAGATGACGTCCCAAAAAATCTCCCAGTCAAATGAAAGCAACCTGCAAACTATTTTCCCAAAGATTTCCTGCTTCCCGCACCTAAAATCACAAAACTGGTAATGTGTAAAGGTAGCTGTAATCATCAGCAAAGGCTCAACATTCTTCTTGCTCCTGCCTGAGACCAATCTTTCAGGAGATTCAGATAAATAAATTCATAAGAGCTTGAGACAATTCATTTCTGTGTGCTATACTTTGATACTAAAACTGAAGACTGTGAAAGTGTAGCCTAATGTTACCATGATCCTTAGGGAACAAATAAGTTGACAACCTTCATTTGCAAATTGTTGTGAATCTCAGAAGACAGGGAACAAAACACAGTTGAAGAATTCTAAAACCCTGCAACCTCAAAACCTTTATTGTCATGACCATGTAACCCTATTATCTTTGCAATCCACAACCCACTCTGTCAGCATTCAATACCCAAACTGGGTTGGTAACCACCTTACTCAACATTCATCACTTTGCTTTACCACTAGACACATCCTGTTTTGGCTGCTGCTTCCATCTATTGCATCTCACAAGTCTGTTACATTTCAGAGGGAAGCTCCTTCTTTGATGCCTCAGCCTTATCTCCACACCAGCAAGACAAACTTGATCTGCAAGGCTGTGCCACAAAGTGGAAAGAAGCAGAAAACTCCTTACGCAGAGGGACCCTTCAGTACAGGCAAGGTTTCAAGCAGATGTGCAGAGCAGACAGACATAAACTAAGGCTACAGTATGGAAAGAGAGGCCCATTACATTCCACAGCACAGAGAAGGCCATGAAAATGTGCCGCAGTTCCTCATAGCAGACTAGAAACCTTACTATTCTTTTGGAACAGAGGAAAAAAACCCAGGGATCGGTGCCCTAAACAGACCTTCAAAAGACAAACATCCAATGGGATAATGAAAGTCGGATCATTACAAATTCAAAAGAATAGCTTTGTGCTAAAAAACATACATATTTCACTGGTATAGAAATAACTTGTGAAATAAAGGTCTGTGACACATCACTGCCATTTTCTGCATTGTTTCCTAACTTTTATATACATATAGTTTATTTTACAAGCAATACACTGCACACAAAGTCAAATCAGGTAGTAAACTAGGAAGAGCTACAAGACCAGATTACATTAATGTGTTGCAATACCTTTCTGGAAATTTTGTAAATTAAATAAAAAAGAAAAACAAAACTTACAACTTCTGAATTTCTGGCCACAAGGTATTCTGCAGCAAGTGATCCTCTGGGGGAGGTTCTAAAAGACATTTATACAACATATTCAAAACTGGTACTAAATAATCTAAAAATCAGCTAAATAATGCTTCAAGTTTATAACCAATGAACCTCTTTCTCTATTTCTGACAATAGAAATGAATCTCATACCTGTAAGGATCAAGGGTTGAAAATAAATCTCAGGATACTGATTCGAAATGGTATTAAATGTTTCTTCATCCTCAGCTGGTTGAACAGCCATATCTCCTATTCAAAGCAAGGACTTCATTAGCTAGAGAGAACATACTTGACAGGAGGGAAAATATGAGTACTTATTATACAAGTAAAAAACTTTTATTACTTCTTACAATATAAGTAATTGAAATTAGGTTTTTCTGCTTCCAGAGTTACAATAATACGAATATAAGAATCAAGTTATTCTACTGCACATGGAAATGAAGAGGAGGGAAAAAAAAAACCCCAAAAACTAACCTTTGGACTAATTCCATTCCGAGACTGACCTCCCTCCATCAGCAGTCTCTTTTAGAGGTTCTTAAAGAGACTTTGATTTATCTGAAAGAACCAGTCACCAGGAGTTGAACCTGTGCTTCCCCAATGTTAAACTCTTCATTTTGTATTTGAAAATGTTTAAGGCAAAAATCTCAGATACAAGTGATGAATTCCTAAATTTAATGTAGACCCTTAAACGAAAAGCCATACTTGCAGAAGTGTATCTACAATTTGCAAACCTTAGCAATACCGCCGAGGATGCAGTCCTTAGCTTTAGGCAAAAGTACCAGAGGTAACTGAAATTACTCAGTTAATTTTAAGTTAAAATTCAACTCTGTCCTTCACTTTGAAAGTATTATTAAGGCACAGAGTTGGGGAACAGTTGCTCAGACAGAATCTAACTTTTTGCCAGATGTACATTTCAAATACAGCAGTTTAAAAAGCAGGTACAGAAAAAGCAGAACAGAAAACCTATCTTCTCATTCATCCTGTCTTCTCTCCCCTTGAAAATGAAATTAGTAACATTTATTTAATTTGAGACTATCTGATCATTGCTCACCATGAAGATTCCTCTGCAGATTAAGCAAAAAGAGAGGTCTGTGGGGCTTTAACCTAAGCCATCAGTGCTGACAGCATTTGGTGAGCAATGGGGGACTATGCAGGAAAGTTCGACAGCTTTTCAACTCAGTGCTGCTTCTGGGTGTGCCACATGAAATCAATGGAAGTTACTTATTTTGTGCGTGACAATACTCTAGGAGAAGGAAGTTTTGTTCCCTCTCTCAGTGGAAGGACTCATGAGAAAGCAGAAAAAAAAGAGTTTTTGCAAAATATATTTCACGAGTTACTTCAAATACAACAAAGCTACTTTTCTCTCACAGAAGGTTTAGGAAAATTTAGCTGTATTGCCACTGAAGACCAGTGGAGACAAAGCTTTTTAAAATGCTTCCTTTTTTAATTCACACCTTCTGTTAAAGCAGAGAAAAAACAGGTCTGACCTATTTGTAGACTCTAGTGTAAGTGCATTTTTACCAGAGACTTTATTAAACACCAGAATACCAGTCCCATCCCCAGACTCAAGACACTACTCAGTTACTTTTATCATTCTAGACAGATGTTTGCCCCTCCTTCCTTGTTCCCCCACAATGCAATCCCCACCACCTCTCCAAGAAATTCATCTGGTGCCTCACCAACCTCTACTGACAGAACATTAGTTACTGTTGGCTAATTCTTCCTTCCCAAATACTTTCACAAAGCATCATTTACCTGGAGAAGGTTTATGGTTATTTTCACTGGAACAGAAAATGTGACTGATCCCCCTCAAAGCAGCATTACTTCTGTAAGGCTCTACAAGGGTGCTAAGATTCGGGGAGAGTGTGAGAAAGACTCCAGAATGTAGCTTCGGAGGTCAAGGTATTTTACAGAGCAACCACAAGTAGCAACAGGTAGTCCTGCTTTAACAACTCTGAACCTAGTTTTCACAGTACACTATTCAATACTAATTTTTTTGTCTAAAAGCCATCAGTCTTCTCAGCGGGGGAGCACAGGTAGTGAGTATGGAGAAAACAGGAACAACAGCAGGTGGGGGAATTCAAATAATATCCTGACCTGGCTACTCCCAGACCCATGACAGGAGAGCAATAAGCCCCAGCATCTGCGTGAAAAGCATCAAGATCAGTCAACAGGAGAGGCTCTCGGGAGCATTGCGCAGACGGAGTGGGGTTACTTCCTACAGGGGTGTGGGACACAGTACGGAAGGCAGAGAAAGAGCATTTTGGGTTTGGACAAGACATTAGGGGATGTTTACAGGAGAAACCAAAGGCAGAGAAAGGAAGGAAAGATTCTCACTTTTTTATTTTTAAGCACCATCGTTAGGTGCTACCAGAGAAGTAAACACTGCGCACAATTTTATTTCTGGATTCTAAACTTTCAGTCAAGCTTACAATGACAGCCCTAACAAAAAGACGTATGCTAAAACAATAATCTAAAAAAAAAGTTTCCACATGTAGCACCACTGACATTATTTCTCATTAGCCGTACCTTCAAAAACAGCTTTATTGGATAATCCCAAAGCTGGCACAATTGCACCTTCTGGAAGATCAGATGATTGCTGAATTTAAAAAAAAAGAAAAAGGAAAAAAAAAAGTTACACATGGATTGTCATGTAGGTTCAGATTTCAAAGGCTACAGTTTAAGGAACCCCTGTGGTAAAAAGAGCCTTTTCTAGAGAAGTGAAGGCGGGTACTTTGAAAAACTTCCAACTCATCCAGAACATACCCTGGACAAAATGAAGACCAGTACTGTGCCAGAAAAAAAAGCTTTTCTAAGGCCTCAGCTCAAGGGTTTTGCTGTAAAGCATGCATCTTCATCCCTAATTACAGGTTTTCTTCCACAATCTTAATTATTCTAGCGTATACACGATAATTAATCAACTGATAATTAATCAAACTGCAGTTTTTAACACAACAGGACTGGCAAACAGTCTGTTCTGAGGTGAAATAACAAAGCAGCGCTTTGTAAAAGGGAACAGAGGGTGAGTGCCTGTGCCCACAACTTCAAACACAACCCAGCACATAGCACAGAGATGCGGCTGGAGTACGTGGCTGTTTAGAGCAGCACAGAGGAAAGCTAAATCATCAGACAGAAAATATTATGGTTTGGGGGAACAAGCCAAAATTTAGAAAGGGTAAGTGAACTTGGGGCCCTTTGTGCAGAGAAGGAAAAAGATTAGATTTCATAGCTGTAAAACCCCTTCCTTACAGTGTTCGCAAAGTTCAAAAAAGACTGTTTTACAGAATTGGATTAATAATTTAAGTGACAACTTGAAATACCATGTTTTTATTTAAAAGTTCAAAATTTGATGAGAAAATGCATGAGACACACACCAGTCTAAGGACTCTAAAACAAAAATAGTTCTTCATTACAACCCAAAGTATAATACAATCCCATGGATTTGAACTGAATATAATCCCATTCAACTCTTTCTGAATATAAAGCTGGCTTTTTTGGGTTTAAGTACTTCTTTTGGGAAGGCATTTGAGCTAAATTAAGAAAAAGCTTACCCACTTTAATGAAAAAAAAGTATTCACAGAAAACAATTTCAATAAAGCTATTTACGAGTAGCTGTATCATTAGAGCTCATAAAGCCTTCCTCTTTAAGCCCATATGAAACACTTTGTGATATCATGAATCAAAAAATAGCACTGAGGAAAAGCTGAAAAGGAAAGTCTACATAAAAGTAAAACAATGACATCTGCCAGCATTATAAAAGCACAATGTTATTTGCACGTCATTAACACAAATGCTTACAAAATCCTACGGAATTAAAGTGCTAAACAGCTACTTATGTAACTTCTTGCTATCAAAAATGAATAGATTTCTTTCCCAGATGTTACAATTGTTAAATGAAATGGAAAGGCTAATCCATCTTGAGAAGCTGCACAGAAAACACTGCTTTTGAGACAGAAATGCAAAGAGCATGCAAGGCACTGTACAGAGGAAACTATCCTGAATGAGGTCTGCTCTACAAAATGCACAGAAAAACAGAATTACATCTTAAAGGAAATGGGAAGCAAACAAAGGACAGCAACTCTGCAGTCTTATCTTTCCACAGAGTAGGAAAGTATACTTATTAACAACTAAGAACTGGAATATAAGGGCCTCAAGAAAATTTCCAATGCCAAGAGAAAATAAAGCATGAGCAAGTACATATTTATAAATATTTATATGTAACAACCAACAACAGTGCTGAATGCTTTATGCTACTTCCAAGCACACAATTAAAAAAACCCAAGACATAACCACACAACAATAATTACATCTAGACAAGACTACTACACCCTTAAATTAAGAAGCAGCACATTCCCAGGCTTTATTGTTTGCTTTCAAATAACCAAGTAAGTATAGTAGTCTCCTTGGTCTGACTTATTTAAAATTTACCCATAGCCTTTGCAATCTTCAGAGACTAGGTCTTATTTAGTTTCAAATAAAACCTGTATTATAAGACAACACCATGAAAATACAGATGAAACAACACACATGGAAACAAATAGAAGAGAAAGGAAAAATAAAGTTAAGGTTTCAGAACTACCAAAAGAATTTTTATGGAGTTTAGTGCAATCTGACATTTTCTAAAGCATTAATCTTATTTACATGAAAGAGGGCTGTCTTCATTTAGCGTTGCTTTAGAACACTTACGTGGGAGCACAGCTTCTCCATTGGAATACCAGTGATGTTACTGAAATTTTCTATAAAATTCTTGGGAGCACGAAAAACTCGAAGCACTTTTTCATCTGCTCCCGATACAAACTGAAACCGGCCAATCATTGCCAGACAACGCATGTCGTATCCATGTACTTGAGGCCTTGCAATTTCATGCCAGGTTACCTGAACAAACAGACACGCAGTTAAAACACAATTCAACCAGAGAAGCAGCAAGATTTTGAGTACCAAAAAAGTACCAATACTTTACTTGCTGATTTTATTAACATAAAGGAAAGTTAATATCAACCTTCTACTGACATTCATAAAACTAATGCTCACATACATCAGTTAAATCCTATTCTTCCACCGAAAAATTCCTGTAATTACTAAACTGTGCCCCTGCACAGGTACGTTTAAGGCATTTGCTTACCTTTGTTACTAAAGGCCCACAACACTTATTGTGACTTCTTTATGCTAGACAGTCAGGAACAGGACATAATTTGCTTAAGCAAAAGGAGCACTGTATGCTACTTACTACTTTCCAAATTGTAGCTCTGAAAGACGTAAGAAAGGTAGCGATAATTACCTTGCTTCCTTCATCTGTCTTTCACAAAGCACAGCAGCACTGCTGTCAGCAGGCTACAGGTTCCTACTTCCCCTCTTTCTTTAAATACTTGATTTTAGTGAGACCATTTAACAGAAGCTTTGCAAAAATCTGACAAAACCAAAATAGCTTCTTACAGGAAAAACATCCGGAAAATCCTGATGATTTTAGAAGTGTTTTCATTTGAAGTATTAATTTTTTTTTCTAGTTTCCTGAAATATTCATATCCATGCTTCAAGTATTAATCCAAGAAAACCAGAATTAACAGCTGACCAGAAATTAGACAGACAAGTTAGGTTTACAGTCACACTAAGCAAAGAATATTAGCAAAAAAAGATACTAAATTATTTAAATTGCTTTTCTAAAAATCTGATTTATTCTACACATGAAAAAAGTGATTCTTCAAAAAAAACCCACCATTGTTTTCTAGCAAGTACGCTTTCATGAAAAGAGTTTTAGTAAGTGTCATTTGCTCCTACTCCTACATGATACTTCAGTTGGAAAAATATATTGTGCATTGTTGAGCTAACAGCTAGCAGAACTAGAATTAATTTAATCAATTAGAATTCATTTAGACTACTTCAGTTTTACAATGCTTGGAAAACTGCAGCCAAGACAGAATTTACATTCTACTAGACATCATAGAAACATAAGGAACAGCATTACATTGACTGTAAACTGCATCTATCACACTAAAAATTCAATTGAATTTTGAATGTCATAGCTTCCAATAGAACCTAAATGGGATATTTGAGAGATCCTACAAAATCTCATGTTTTCACAAGAGCTTGATTATTTTCCAATGAGAAAAAAGCATTAATTCTTTTTAAAAAAAACCCGAACAAACAAGCAAACACTGCAGTAAATGCTTCTTACCCTTTACTAGATGCATCATTGCATACTTTAGAACACAGCACATAAGAGGAATGAAAAAAAAAACCAAACCAAAAACAAAACAGACAAAGAGAGGGCTGCGTAAGTCATGCAATAAGCTTCTTCCAGAAAAATCAGGGTGCAAACTTGCATGACAAATTGAAGCTGATTGTTATCCCTCATTTCTCATATTTGAACCCAGTCCAAGAGCAGAATTGAGATTTTAAGAAGGTATAATTTTTTGCATTTAACACTTAGTTCTCCTTTTATAGAGGAAAAACTGTAATGCTAACTTTTCATAGATATCTGTACCATCCATTGTGTCTTGTTAAGACAAACATCAGATGTCATCTGTTCTTGTAATTTTTCAGGTGTTGAACTCAGTATGGTGAAGAAAGTAAGGCATTTTAAAAGCCTGTGTTGTCCAAGTTCATGAGCAGCAGAACTAAACATCTAGTTTTCAGGGTTCAGAAGTCCTGAACACACACCTTCAAATGACCCATTTCTATCTCAACCCTCCACCTCACTCCACTGACAGGATACTATAGCTTTCTCCCACACCCCATGCAGCAACAAGTATTGACATTACTTGCATTTACACCTGGTTGAACTAGCTAGGTGGCTGCTCCAGGTCAGAATAGGAAGAGGAAGTACAGTAATTCAGTTCACACCAAACTTAGATACGAAGACTGCAATCACTCTGTTAAATCCATTAATTCAAAAGTTTCAGGGACAGCAGGAACAGCTGTACAGGTAAATCATACAAAGCTCAGTTCTTTCAGAAAATAGGACAAAAAATTTAGGAAGCAGCATATATAATAAAGAGTGGTACTTCAATAGGTCACAAAGAACGTGATATGGACAACTCTTTTGAATGCTGCCAACTTACATCATGTGCTAGTCTTGGACTTTGCTTCCATATGTCAAATCCAACATACTATCTTTTCCACAGAGCTGTTGTACCCTTCAGATTGGAGATCAGGGGAAAAGGCAGGAAAGGAAACTGCAGATGCCCTTCCTACAACACAAGGCAAAGCTTAGCACTTGAGCTGGGATTGCCACCACTTCTGTGTGGCCTGGAAGAAGAAAATCAAGGAACTAATGCCAAATTCACTCTCCCAAAAACATAAGACATCCTGTGCTGGTCTATACTACAGAAGCTTTGATGAGACAGTTGTAATAGCCACCCTCTGCCTCCCTCAACTAATAGCACAACTTGCACAGGGCCTTATGTGACTTCAATCAGTCTAATTTCTGCCAGTTTCCTGAACAGAACACTAGTATCATTCTGCCAGAAAAAGTTGTATTTGTAGATGAAGAAAACGCATGAGCAACTAGAAACAGGAATTTTTGGATCTCCTAGACAGGGTTTCCCCCACTAAAATTTACACTTATTTTGGAACACACAAAGTTATTCAGGAAAATTATTCCTGAAAAGTTGCTTGCACAGGTACCAACTGCACTCATGCAGTTCAGATAATCATCCTCGTAAAACAAAGTTATAAACAAAATAGTGTAAAAAAAATACAGTGAGAAGTTTGCTTAGATTAAGCTTATGTAGAAAAAATGCAATCAAAGTTGAGTTTCTTTACGATTACCTGCAGCAGTGCTTAGCCAAGTGTTAAACAAGGGCAATAGATGGTTATTAGAATCATCCATGTATTCCTCCTTCTGAATGACTGCAGAGCCTGGTTTTTAAGACCGTGGGAGAAGACTAACTGAAGGTAACCCGGAGGTGAACTCAGGATCAAACAGTAGTCATGCTATGTGATTGTTAAAACCCTGCCACTAGTATTTTTAAAGTGAAAACACCACGTACTTAATGACCAAACCAAGCATTTACACAAGCAGTTTTGAACAGATCATGGCTTAGGGAAATTTAAGGTTTGAGTTATATTCAGGTGACTTGTTCCAAGCTCAGGACAGACAAGCCCTCTTTACCACGCTCACAAAATCTTTGAATATCGTACCTCTGCCTCTTGTTTTCTTTTCCATGGAGCGAAGAGTCTAGTAGTTTGATCAGAACCAACACTGATGATAAACTCTCCTTCTGGATCCCACTTTACATCCTCTACACTGTTAAAATGTCCTGAAATCACAACTTCTGGAGTCCATTCTTTCTATTAAAGAAGTCACCAAAGAAGCAAGGAGTTTTCAATTGACTGATTAGCATATTCTAACCAAAATAAAATTATCAATGTCCTTATTAAGAAAGCAAAAAAAAGACATTTGAATACAGCAAATTATTAGAACTCAGAGTAGCTAAAGAGACGCAAATACTGATTTAGTGCTCCAATCTAAAAGAGACTTGTGTTATTGGTTCAGCTGCCACTTCTGAACAAAGCACAGCCACAAAGGAGTTTAGTCTATTCCACCGACTTCATGGTTCCCACAGGGAAGCAACCTGTTTTAGAGCCTGGGAGATTGCAACCTCCCTTCTCTGCAGGAGCAAGACTCCTACAGAATATTATATTCAGAGAAGGACTATTTCAATCATTAATTTTAAATTGTACTGTTACACTTTTCTATTAACAAGAGAACTTACCTCAAGTTACATACAAGTGTAATTCTTTTAAGTACTACTACTAATAAAAAAAACAACATACCTTATTAACTGTAGCCTGTTTCCAAAGGTGTAGTGCTCCATGAAAAGCGTGAGCAATGATCATTGAACCATCTGGACTAAACTGGCAGTCAAAAAATCCAAGGGTATTGCCACCCACTTCACCTACCCGCACCTGAATTAATGATCAGAAGTGAATTATCCATGAAAATGGCCTTCCATTAATATAAACTCACCCTAATCTCATGAGATGAAAATTTAGCTGTAGGCAAGAGTTCACACTACACACAAAAATACATTTAAAGAATATTTTAATTGCAAAGTTAAGCACTAATATATTATGGGAATTAAAGCTGCATGCCACTTTAATGGAGCCTCCCTTCATAAACATCTCAGGATAGGATCTTGCTCAGTCCCCCAGGGGAAAGAAAACACTACACTGGATGAGACAAGAACCCAATCTTTCTATGTTTCAGTTCAGGTTGCTGGATGCAACAGTTTCTTGTCATCTGTTGCCTTGCTATTGCTTTGTTGCATAAAATGGAGAAATGGTCCAAAGGAACAGTGGTTCCCAATTACCTTATTTTTTTTTTTTTCTTAATTTCCAAGATTCACTACCATATTTTCACTTCCCTGTTTCTCTTCCAAGTTTTTAATTGCATTAAAAGATTATTAAAGTTACATTTTCAAGTTTTATTCAAGAGATAAGACCACAATTCCTTTCAAACTGAACTCTTAACAATTCCCCCATTATTATACAGTTGCTTTTACGATCACAATGAAATGAATCTATACTTCATTCTAAATGGCAGTGTGGACTAGTATGTCCATTTTATTAGCACTCATTCAAAAAATACTGCTCATATGAAAGTGACTTTGATATGCCATGCTAGAGGCAGAATAGTCTCAGCTGTGACCAGGGGAATGATTTTGTGAAGACTTCTTTTTTATCGCATCAAAATGAAAGAGAGAAAATGGCACCTTCCCCTTGTGTCCTTCCTCCCTGCAGGCTTTCAGCTCAGGTTTCCCTCCCTCAATGCAAAAAGGATTGTTGCAGTTAAAATGTCTGATCTGAACTGCAAGCTGCACATTTAAGGTCTAACCAATGCAAATTGAATGTAACAAGAAAGAGTAACAACTTGCAACAAGCTTTACCACACAACCCATTTTTAGAAGCTTGTAAATTTATCAACAACTAAGCATTGCAAGGGGGGGACAAAAAACAGCATCTCTTTGTGATCACCCCATTATGAACTAATTTCTACTTCAAGTAGAAAGGTGCAAAAACTTTTCAATGGAACAGGGGAGAAATTAAATACACTTCTGTAATTCTCTTTTTTCACCCAAGAGAGGATTACAACTTTCTTTGTGACAGGAACAATCAATGGCTGGCACCACAATTTCAGCCAAACCATCACTATTTGGAAAAGCAGGTCAACTGAAAACAGACATCTACCAAAGCACCAGTACATCTGGTTGTAGTACTTGTTTATTTAGGATGATGCACATTAGAACAGCATTCAAAATACTACAGTGAAAAGTAAGTATCCAGCTCAAATGGAAGAAAAACCTAATGACACAGCCCATGACCAGGTTACTGTGAGAAAAATCAGGCTTGTGAACCGCGTGTCAGCTGCTCTGTAGCAACTACTTGGGTGCACATTCCCACAAGATTAACTACAACTAATTCAGGGGGGTTTCTTCCTCTTCTCACCTGGAGTACACAGTGTGTGTTACTATGCAGCATCCGGCTTGCTAGACTATGAATGACAGTTGAGCACAAACTCCCCTTAGAAACTCCCCAATATGGCAGTAAGAAAGCAAACAAGCAATAAAAATCTTATTGCATCACATCATTTTTGAAAAATATAGTTTTACTCACAACACAGCATCAGAATGAGTATTTTTGCAAGAAAATGCTTTAGCCTTTCTCTCTCATCATTTTATAGAGTTTTTGTTCCCTACAGTACACACGCAATGCTGGAAATGCAAACTGAATACAGTACGTATCGTGAGAAAGACTTGACACTTGCCTGTTCTAGCCAGACTCCAGTTTCCTTATCAGGTTCCCAGATGATCACAGTTTTGTCCATTGACGCAGACAATATCCTCATTGGTTGTTGCATGCTGCCACCTACAGTACAAGGAAAACGATAACCCTACAACCTATGAGAATACTTTCTAAAAGAATTTGGTCATACTGAAATCCAAACATGCTAAGAAAATTGTTCAGCATCAGACACGTGCAATGCAGTACTTAAATGCCAGACTTAACAGGCTTTACATTCTTGCCAGGCATTCATTAGGAGGTATTGTATTTTTCAGCCATAATCTCCCAAAGCAAATGTAAAATGTATGTGAGAATAATCATATTCTACTGTTTATTCACTCCAAATCGATATTGAAACAAATGTAATTTGGAGGAAAAGCTAGAGTTTCACAGAGAGACTGTAGCAGTTCTCATTTCTTTTACTCAAATAAGTTTTTACCAAGAGATTTACAGTTTAAAACAAAATAATCCCTATGCCAGTATTCACTGGGATTTTTTTCCAAATTCAGTGTTAGATTCACTACAGACTTCAGTAGACTCTAGCACCTTGTAATACATACAGTAGTAAGGACTGCTGCCCAAAATGCAGTGAAACACTCCAGACAACTGCCCAACACAGCCAGAATGGGGAAGAGCAAACTGGTTCATCACCCAGTTGAGAAACCCATAGGAGAACCATTGAGGAACCTTTCTTGAGAATAGAGATATTGGTGGGCATCTCATGAGGTGGTATCTTAGGTCAGCGCCAGACCTCCTACCTTCTGCATTGAGAATATGTATCTCAGATCAGTCTGCCTCTACTGAAGAAGAAAATCTGTTTTGGGGAACCCAAGATTAGGCAGGCCACAGAACACAAGCAGCTGCACATATGCAGAAGCATGATTCTAGAACAGCTGGAAAACTCCATGGTCTAACAGGACAGCTTTTCAGATTGCAATGCAAGGCCTACATGTCTATATTGTGCCTAAACCTTGCTTTAAGAGGCAAAATCTTTTATCGGTGTCTAAAAAAAAAAAAGGTTAAAGAACAGAAAAATAAGTCAATATTTCTAAAGCAAGTCCTATGTCTTTCACTACAGGTATTTTGACAATCTAATTGTACTCTGCTGTTCAAATGTTGTATATACACTGACAAAGCTGTGCTTTGTACTGGGTGAAGTCACCTGCCACCATTAACTCTAAAACATCTCAGAAAAAAGGCACCTTTGCCAATACAAATACACAATGGCATTCTGATTGTGCAAGCATGTCAAGAATCTCCCTCCCTTATACGCCAGGCAGACACACAGCAGCAAATCAGTATTGCAAACAAGGCTGTCAGAATTTTTAAGATAAAGACTAGGGCAAAATGCAAAATTAAATAACAATTTTCTCAATAAGAGTCTGCATTAATGTCTTAAAGATACATGCTGGAGAAAACTGATACTCAAGGAATCCCTGGCGTGTTGTATTAAGGCACAGAAGACTGAGGATTAATCTTCTGAATGTTGCTATTTGTTACTTTGTACTCCAAGAAAAAGAAAGGAGCGCTCTTCAGTTAATGCTTACCTTCTGAAGAACAGACATTTCAAATACATGTATCAAGGTAAACTATTAGAGCTATTAATTCATACTGATTAATTAAACTAATTTATACTCCATAAACAACAAATCAATTACAATAAAGCCAGTACAGCTCAGTTATTTTATCTCATTCATTAAAGAAAACATGAGTAAAAGGTAACATCCATTTACCTATAAAACATTTGCAAAATTTTAACATTTTCAGAGTCCACAGTGACAAGTGAAGACGCAAACACAAGACAAAGACACGTGACTGTACTCTATGTACACAACACAACCTAACTGCTGAGTGCTTGGTATCTTTTTACCTTTGGAAAATGAAGGCTGCCAGTGAACTGCGTACACCCAGTTTTCATGACCAGCCAACACCGACTCCAAAGTAATTGCATATGTTGTATCAGTATCTACCACAAAACAGAGAAAAGCACATTTCTTTCTAAAAGCCAAGAAAGACCAGGTCATTTCTGATACCTTCAGTGAAAAAAATCAACAGCTTTCATCATCTGCCAATATCTCAATAGCCTATTGACACTGAACAGCTCCTTGAAAACCTACTTTGCCACAAGCCCTGAGTACCAGATTGACGCTAAGAGGTCAGCCTATTGCCTCAGAGTGGTATCACAGAATTCCTGGAGAACTCTCAAGCAATTTTGAAATAAACACTCTGACATTGGCTCTACCCACGCTCTTAAGCATATTTACATCTCCAAACGACTGTAAATACAAGCATAAACATATTCCAAACAATGAATCAGGATTTGCAGCAAGTAGCTGCACTTTTTTTTTTTTTTTTACACGTAACGTCATACAAACTTCACTATATTACTTAAGTTGCCTAATGATTTTACCCCAGAATGTTGGCATTGCGAGCATCTGATGTTACAGTGCTCAAACAGTATGTTAAATAACGATAAAGTAAGCCTGCACATACTTATCTGTTCTCCCCAGTACTTTTCTAAGGTTTAAGTAATAGTAGCACCTCTTAATGTATTGAATTTGAAAGAAAATTAAAGGTATGCTATTAAACTGGAGAAGAACTGCACAACAGCTTACCTTCTACAGACAAATGTACAGCATTTGGAATAGGTGTAACAACGCATGTTGACATTAAGCACTCTCACTGCTTTACCATTTTTTTGTAACACATCATTAACTTTACATAGTCAGGGCTTTAAAACAATAACTACACTTTTTCTAACAGATGAATAAAAATAAGGCAGTCAAACTGGTCTCAGATTCTTTTAATACAAGAAACAAAACAAATTAGATGGTAACCATCTTGTTAGCTCCCCTGAAACCACAAACAGATACACAAGTGAAAAGTTGTGCAGGAGAATTTTACAGCTGTTACCTACCTTTGAGAGTAAAAACATTCTCTTTCAGTCTTATGGAATCATCTTCAGGTTCTGGAAGTTGCTTTGATTTTGTACACACTTTCCAAATTCGTATCAAACAATCCTGAGCACAGCTTGCTAAGAAAAGGTCTTCACCTATTTGGTTTTTAAAAAAAAAATAAAATAATTGAGTCATGTTTTCATTGCTTTTTCATTGCAACCACTGCCATGACTAATCTACCATCTTTCCAAACATGCATTACAGCATTATCCTAATTTTTCCTATTGTACACAGCATCATAAACTGCTGTTTTATTTCAACATCAACTGACTCTCCCATTTTAAACTCTCTACTAGTTTATAACACACTGACTATGGACATTTCCCTGCTTATAAGACATGGAAGACATGGTAAATGCTGTACATATTGTACATATACTTCCCTAAGACTTATGGCCTTCGCTCTCAAAATTCTGACAGCCTCAACACTCTTCAAAAACTCCTTTCCTCCTTTTCTTTCTTCAGGATTGTCGCATCCTCTAATTGATTCTATTTCATTTTTCCATTGCAAGAACTATTTGGTTAGTTAGCATCTGAATAGGTTCTCCTCTTAATCTCCTACTCTTAAAAAAAAAAAAAAAAAAAAA
>VFFE01009111.1:4760049-4803283 GCA_008921705.1 Burhinus oedicnemus
AAAAAAAAAAAAAAAAAAAAAAAAAAAAAAGAAAGGAAAACAAAAAAGCCTTTCTCATTGTGTTGCTGATCTTTCTCAAAATCTGTGTTTTCAGCTTCAGAGGACATAGTGAGCAACAGTAACTCGCCCAAAGGAAAAATTTGTAGGAGTATGAAAAATGAGTTTGAAAAAAAACATACTCAGAAATCAGTGCCTCTCTCTTTGGTCCAGTGTTCCTGATATTCTCCAAAATCACCTTCCCATCAAACAACATTACTCAGCTTCTCCTTTCTGCATTTGCAGTCTTAATGTTACAGAACAATCTGTATATGAGACACGTGACCAGAATAGCTTAACAGAAACTTCTAAATTAGAAAGTTTTCGTCTATAAGAATGTGTTCTCATAGCCACCTAAGCCTCATTTGGCTCATCACTTCTGCACTCACTGGCACTTCTGGATGACTGAATCATAGAATCATTTAGGTTGGAAAAGACCTTTATGAACATCAAGACCAACTGTTAGTCCACCACTAAACCATGTCCCTAAGTGCCACATCTACAGGTCTTTTGAATACCTCCAGGGATGGTGACTCCACCATTTCCCTGGGCAGCCTATTCCGATGCTTGACAACCCTTTTGGTGAAGAAATTCCTCCTAATACCCAATCTAAACCTCTCCTGGCACAACTTGAGGCTGTTTCCTCTTGTCCTATCACTTGTTACTTGAGAGAAGAGACAACACTCACCTCACTACAACCTCCTTTCAGATAGCTGTACAGAGCGATAAGGCCTCAGCCTCCTTTTCTCCAGGCTAAACAACCCAGTTCCCTCAGCCGCTCCTCATAAGACTTTTGCTCTAGACCTTTCACCAGCTTCACTGCCCTTCTTTGGACACGCCCCAGCACCTCAATGTCTTTCTTGTAGGGATGGACCCAAAACTGAACACAGTATTTGAGGTGTGGCCTCACCAGTGCTGAGTACAATGGGACAATCACTCCCCTAGTCCTGCTGGCCACACTATTCCTGATACAAGCCAGGATGCTATTGGCTTGCATGGCCACCTGGGTACACTGCTGGCTCATATTCAGCTGGCTGTCAACCAATACCCCCAGGTTTTGTGGTTTTTTTGGTTTTCTGCCAGGCAGCTTTCCAGCCACTCTTCCCCAAGTCTGTAGTGCGCCATGGAATTGTTGTGATCCAGGTGCACGACCCAGCACTTCGCCTTGTTGAACCTCATACCATTGGCCTCAGCCCAATTGCCCCTCAGCCCAGTCTGTCCAGATCCCGCTGTAGAGCCTTCCTACCCTCAAGCAAATCAACACTCCCACCCAACTTGGTGTCATCTACAAACTCGAGGTCATTTATAAAGATACTAAACAGAACTGGCCCCAATACTGAGCCCTGAGGAACACCACTTGTGACCGGCCACCAACTGGATTTAACTCCATTTACCACAACCCTTTGGGCCTGGCGACCCGGTCAGCTTTTACCCAGCAAAGTGTACACCCATCCAAGCCATAAGCAGCCAGTTTCTCCAGGAGAATGCTGTGGGAAACAGTGTCAAAGGCTTTACTAAAGTCTAGGTAGACAATATCCACAGCCTTTCCCTTATCCACTAAGCCGTTCACCTTGTCATGGAAGGAGATCAAGTTAGTCAAGCAGGATCTGCCTTTCATAAACCCATGCTCACCTGGTTGTCCTGTACGTGCCATGTGATAGTGCTCAAGATGATCTTCTCCATAACCTTCCCAGGCACAAAGTTCAGACTGACAGGCCTGTAGTTCCCCAGATCCTCCTTCCAGCCCTTCTTGTAGATGGGCAACACATTTACTAACCTCCAGTCAACTGGGACCTCCCCAGTTAGCCAGGACTGCTGATAAATGATGGAAAGTGGCTTGGTGAGCACTTCCACCGGCTCCCTCAGTACCCATGGATCTCATTCGGCCTCATAGACTTCTGTGTATCTAAGTGGTGTAGCAGGTTGCTAACCATTTCCCCTTGGATTATGGGGGCTTCATTCTGCTCCCCATCCCTGTCTTCCAGCTCAGGGGGCTGGGTACTCGGGAGAACAACTGGTCTTATTATTAAAGACTGAGGCAAAGAAGGCATTGAGTACCTAAGCCTTTTCCTCATCCTTTGTTACTATGTTTCTCCCCATATCCAATAAAGGATGGAGATTCTCCTTAGCCCTCCTTGTGTTGCTATGTATTTACAGAAACGTTTTTTATTGCCCTCTATAGCAGTAGCCAGATTAAAACCTAGCTGGGCTTTGGCCCTTCTAATTTTCTCCCTGCATAACCTCCCAACATGCTTATATGCATCCTGAGTGGCCTGCCCCTTCTTCCAAAGGTCATAAACTCTCTTTTTTTTTTTCCCCGAGTTCCAGCCAAAGCTCTCTGTTCAGCCAGGCCAGTCCTCTTCCCCACTGGTGCATCTTTCGGCATATGGGGACAGCCTGCTCCTGCACCTTTAAAAGATTTCCCTCTTGAACAATGTCCAGCCTTCCTGGTCTCCTTCATCCTTTAGGACTGCATCCCAAGGGACTCTGTCAACCAGACTCCTGAGCAGGCCAAAGTCTGCCCTCTGGAAGTCCAAGGTGGCAGTCCTGCTGACCCCCCCTCCTTACTTCTCCAAGAATCAAAAACTATCATTTTGTGGTCGCCAAGCCAAACACAGCCTCCAGCTGTCACATCACCCACAAGTCCTTCTCTGTTCACAAACAACAGGTCCAAAAGGGCACCCTCCCTAGTTGGCTCACGCACCAGCTGTGTCAGGAAGTTATCTTCCACACACTCCAGGAACCCCCTAGACTGTTTCTTCTCTGCGGTATTGTATTCCAGCAGACATTTGGTAAGTTGAAGTCCCCCAGGAGAACAAGGGCTATCAATTGTGAGACTTCTCCCATCTACTTATAGAATATTTCCTCTGCCTCTTCATCCTGGTTGGGTGGTCTATAACAGACTCCCACCATGATATCTGCCTTGTTGGCCTTCCCCTGATTCTTACCCATGAACACTCAACCCTACCGTCACCATCATTACACACCAGACAATCAAAACACTCTCTAACATACAGGGCTACCCCACCACCTCTCCTTCCTGGCCTATTCCTTCTGAAGTGTTGATAGCCATCGACTGCAGCACTCCAGTTGTGCAAGTCATCCCACTATGTTTCCGTGATGGCAACTATATCATAGTTCTCCCGCTGCACAATGGCTTCCAGCTCCTCCTGTTTGCTGCCCACGCCGTGTGCATTGGTGTAGATGCACCTCAATTGGGCTATTGATCCCACCACTTTTTTGGGGGGAGAAACCCTAATTCCTATGTGACCATTCTCAGGATGTGGCATTCCAGATAGATGTTTATGTTAAAAACCCAACTTGTTATGTGTAAATAAAGGCAGGAACAGCACAGGAAGTGAGATCAAACAGCAACCTAAAGATTTTTCTGAAGAATACATGTTTCTGGCAATACATTTAAAAAAAAAAAAAAAATCTTTTTAGCAATACATATTTCAGTTAATAGATAAAACACCTCTTTATTCATTCATTTATATGGTCTTTGACATAATGCTCTGTATTTTACATTCACAAAGGTTATCTGGTAAATCTGTTCCCAACTGAAAGATTGGTTCAGGCTGAACTGTTGCTAACATTGTTGTCTTTTATGCTAAACAGGTGTGTATCTCCTGCAATTTGACTTTAATATTAATCTAAACACATGTCTAATAATTTTCCTATTTTTAATTTCAAGGTTTTTTTTAAATTATCCTCATTGTCCCACATCAAAGAGAACTATTAAGAAAAGCAGATATTTGCTTTCTCTTTAAAGAGTAAAATTAATTACTTTGAGGTTATTAATACCATCCCAGGTTTCTAAGTCATTTCCCAAACAGGCTTTTAGGCACTACTTAGCCTTAAGTCAAGCATGCAGTTCTTCTGTGCTATAGAAGAAGCATTCACTCACAATTTTCAAGATATTGTTTCCCATAAAAATAAAAATTGTCCACTGAAACTGAGCAAGGAGTAGTGCTGCTGTTATGCCTTCTGCTTGCTTTTTTTATTTGTATTGTTTTTGCCATTTTCACTGAACTCTGTGTCTCCTGGTATCACACATTCAGTTTGTTCAGATGTATTCTGTTCTAAAACTGCATCAATTTAAAGCTTCTTGCAGATGTACATCATTATTTTTAAATTATTCAGTCAAAGTTTTTATTATTGCCTAGGTTATATTTGCAAGTATTTTGATCTGTCATTCTCACTTTTACAGATTTTGTTTCTATAATCTTATATTTCTCCTTTTCTATCTCAGTTTTCCCCTTGGTCCTCACTGGATACATAATAAGCTACAGTACGAACACTTAAATCTAATAAAAGCTCATGGTCTGACTCACCTACTTCACAGGTTTTCCTATGCCTCTTAACTAATCTCTGAACATTTTTGCATAGCAGCAATCTGGTCTCTTTTCTTTTAGGCAAAGAATAAAGCTGTTCTGTAGGTAACAGAACTAATGAAGCCAGGTTGTCTGTGGACATGCCCACCACACTCTGCACAACTAACTCTGCCCACACTTTAAGTATATGTCCTTTGGGACCAGGCTGGCAGTATTGTTTGGCAAATTTGGCAACAGAGGACCAAGTCTTCTCAGTTTTTCTCCACCGGACACTAGATGTGACATCCCTCCTCTATCCAGCTGTTAATCTCATCAAATTAGAAAAAGCCTGAATTATCTTTGAGCCTCTTATTCCACTTTTCAATTAGGCCAAATTATTTGGGGGAAACACAGTCAAATATGCATCGCAAAGTATTCTCACAGAAACCAAGCTCAACATAGAAATGTTCCGTTTTAAAGCTCTATTTCGATCCTCTGGTTTACTTACTTCCCCTCCATAGGCCTGTAATATCTCAAGCAGGAAGACAGATAACGGTTTCTGAAAGATTTTTCCCTGGGTGCTTTTATAAGTCAATACCCTCTTTCAAGCACTCAAAAAAGCAAAGAGTTCATTTTCTCTCTACTGCATAACACAGTAAGAGATCTATGGGTAGGAAGTCTTAAAGGATTTGAAGCCTGCCCACTCAATTTCAAAAACCAAGCAGTTTTTATGAATAAATATATTTCAACTGTAAAATTAATGAGTTTACCACAGGCAGCCTGAATCAGCTAACGGAAGATGCCTCATCCCCCCTCAGAGTATAACAGCACCCTCCAAGTTTCATTTGAACATTCTGTTATGAACTTAAATTCTACTTTTGGATTCATACAATCTTTTTTAAGATGTTAACTAAGGGAAGAGGTTTCCAAGAGTTACAGTTAACAGGACAGAGCTACAGGCCCTTATCGGTGAGGGAATAATGCAGAAGCTTAGATTCTAATCACTGTTCTATGCTAGGTTCTATTAAAAAACAGGCAGGACGACAGTAACTCTTTCCTCAAATACCTTTAAAAGTACTACAGAAGCCATAAAAAATGGTGTCAGCAGATCTGACAGAACCTGACTAAAGAGGAGAACCTCCCTTTATCAGCTAGGAAGGAATTTATGCCAAAAGGCTCGCAAGGATGTTTTTGTTCTTTTAATAGTTGTAATGCACTACACATGCACTTTTACGCCGACTCTGCCAGGATAGCTGGTGAAAATACTTCCTAAAATTGAAGGTGTGAAAAATAACACATGTAAAGTAAGAGAAAATTCCTCACCCCTTGCATGAATAAAGTTTCCTACCTCCAGAAAAAGACCCAATAAACTTACTTATGAAGGTGAAAGTGAAGCTTGTTTATTCCAGTTACCTTCCTTTATCCTCCACAGACTGACTGCATTTAAGAATGGCTAAGAATGTTCTTATACTCAAAAGTCTGGTCAACAACTGGCAAAATGAGTTATGTATCTCTGAACATTTTTGGCAGTCAAACTGCATATTATTTGTTAATCTGAACCATACAAGAAAACAACTTCCAGATTTTGAATGAGGAAAATCAACTGCACAGCCTCCAAGATAAGTCTTTGTTTAGCACACTGAGAATCATGAGTGCCATTCTGCCATTGCTAATTCCCAGAGAATGTCATTAAACTGATTTAACTTATGAGCTACATAGGGAAAAAAAAAAAAACCACTAAGAGAGCGACCCTTCTTTCCTGCTTAGTAGTCAAGAAAAATTTATTTTATTGACAACAAAATATAAAAAATTTTATTATTGTATATGGCAGGCAAAATTGTCTATAAAGTAGCTTTTATCTCTCTCAAAAAGCAAAAAGGACTATCTATTCTTTAACATCTAAGCGGACTGTGTCTGAACAAATCCAGAAGAGTAAGTGGTTCCTACATATGTCAGTTTCAGTGGGGGTTTCTGAAGGGTAGTTCATCGGTGCATTGTGGGCAGTGTTTGTGGTTTGAGGTTTTGGGTTTTTTTAAGGGAGTGATAAAGAAGTGACATTGACTTCAGTTTTGGAAAACAGTCATTCAACACATGCTTTAGAGTCTAACAAAACTTCTGATCTGATGCAAGAGAGGACAGAATCTCTTTCTAGTGCTCCAGAGGAACATTTATCTGTATGAAAAACTAAAGATTGCCAGCTTTCAAATAATACACGAAAAATGTGT
The DNA here is from genome assembly GCA_008921705.1 of Burhinus oedicnemus. Classification (NCBI taxonomy): domain Eukaryota; kingdom Metazoa; phylum Chordata; class Aves; order Charadriiformes; family Burhinidae; genus Burhinus; species Burhinus oedicnemus. Next base: position 4,766,624 of record VFFE01009111.1, read on the forward strand.
GTGCCTTTAGAAAATCAGATACTGCTTCAGGTACTTCTTTCGACCTTCACAAGTGTTCAGCACAAAGGGCATATTTAGCAACAAACATACAATACCACAGATAGAAATCATATCAGTTTTATTATAAGAATTTATAGGCTGAAAGTAACATCATTTCCATACGAACCATTCAATGCATGGATACTCAATAAAGAAGGACAGTCATAGCTATTTTATATCAGTGGGAACAGAAACACAGGCTATCTTCACACAGGGGAAAAAAATAAGAAAAACTAACTTTTATGCACTAAATCCAACTTCAACATTCTGTATGTGCATTTCACCATAACCTGGAAAAATGGATGAATTATTTGAACAGAGGTAGTTGTATGTGATGGCTATCTAGAGACAGATAGTAGTAACTGAAGAACCTCAAAAAAATCTGCAGCACGTATGAAAAGAAAAGAAGCAGAACAACTGAGTAATGTTCTGAGCAAGAGAGAAAAAAAAACAACTGTAATTACCTGACCATTCTGCTGTATAAACAAACTTATTTTGCAGTCATCACCACCGCAAGCCAGTATTGGTACTGGAAAGGAAAAAAAGTAGTCTTCATTACTCAAGCTACAAAATCTAATATTATAAGATATGAAAAATTACATAAATAATACAAAAATTAATATAGTATCAATAAATATATTAATATAAACAGACAGGCAAGCATGATACCACTTCTTTATGTTTTCTAAATTAGACACCTAATACCATTTGAAATAAACCTAAGAACACAAAACTCAGAAGTTATTTTGGCATGTAAATAATATCTACAAATACTTAAAATGCTAAGTAGTTTCCTTCAAGCTCACATATCTGTAAGAAGTTCAAGTACTAGATAATTTTAAATTAATTATGTTTATTTTATTGACATCAACAGGCACTTGCTCTAAATACAAAAGCAGCAAGCAGCAAAACAACTCAGAACTAATACAGTTCAAATCCCTAAATCAACTGAAGTAAGTATACAGCTGGAGTTAGCATAATTATTATACAGCAAATAAAAAGACAACAGACCAAAAAAGGAAGACAGACTACCACTCACTGTACACAAGGATATGAAAGCAATTAACATTATTATACACCTACTCAAGTCTTGAGTAGCAGATTACTTCTATCAGCTATCTAGAAAGTGCACAAAAAACATAAGTCTATTGAATCAAACCAGATAAAGTTATGTCTAAGGGGAAAGCAAGGGAAGTTAGGCAGTGTATTAGTTCATCTCTCCCACAGAAGATGATGGGGAAAAATAGTTAACCCTTAATCCACTCTTCTTGGGTCATAAAGATGAAGTAGTACTGCTAGGGACTAAATGGTAAAAGAAAAGGAATTAATTAGAAAATCATGAAGAATAAGTTATCAGGGCTAGACACTCCCATTTCTCAAGTCCGGGTGGAAAACAAAACACTAAACTTCACTTAAAAAAAACAAAAAAACGAAATGCCACCCTTTTATAGAGATAAAATTATCTTTACTATGAATAGACCAAAAATCAACTTGAATATTCATAGTAAGTTTATGCTCTATGCCCATTTCCTCTTTCTGCCTGTACCAAACCTGTGCCCAGTTATCCGCTGTTCCTCTCGCACTTCTAAGCCACGTTTCACATTCTTACACCTCCATCACTTGCTGCTTCTCTCCAACCTCTAAGTCACGTTTCACCTCCATCTCCTCCTTGCTTTGGACTGGAAGTAATAAGCTGTTTTGACAGAAGACCTGGTCTTCAGGTTCACAGAAACTGGGCAAGAGTGAGGTTTTCCTCCACAAAATACAATACAATGCATGTACTCGGACCCAGTATCATCTGTCTCTAAGAAATACATTTTATGAGCCATTACAGTAATTACATACTTACTCAATAGAATAAAAGTTTGAGTAATAAAAACAAGAAAAGAATTATGATCTTGTTGCTGTGTCAGACAAATGCAAATACTTTCACTCAAAAAGTTCTATCAAGAAATATATAATTGGCAAAAACAGACTAGTATATAGTTTTTCACATAAATGCTCTAGAGTATTAGAATCTGGATGTGATTGAGGTAAACTCCTGCAAAGGAAATAGAAAAAATGAGTTGGAAACTGTGGTCCAATTGCAATGGGGACAGTGTGATTGGCAAAGCTTTTTCAAGTTCGCTCGTTCTTTTTTTTTTTTTCACCTGTTGCAATTCAGTTCTGAGGAGACAATTCTTATTTGTCAGAGGCCAAGCTATAGCACCACAATTATCCAGGTAGCAGGAAGAATCACAGTATATGACAAAAAAGCTGATCAAGATTTGTAAAACAGTAAATCCTATTCCCAGCATTTCAGAAGCAGAGTTTCTGCAGACACTGCAAGGCAAAAAGCAACCAACCAAAACAAAACAGTACGAAGCTCTTCTTCAAGATTCAGAAAACAACTGTAAAGAAACTCCTTAACTAAGAGACTGCCAGTAAAGTGCTTAATCTATACTCCAGCTGCAAACGATTACTCAGGTTTTTATGAGCAGTCTATTGGCTTTCTCCATTTGAATTCTTCACAAAAAACATTCTTTTTTTTTTAAAAAAAAAAAATCATTTCTTTTCAAGGGCAATCAGTTAAAATACTAGGCATCACGAACTTCAATATCTTTTGAAAGTTAAAGCATCCATTACATATGAATCAGTTTTCAACATGACCTGTAAATTTCTTTCCTTGGTGAAATTAGAGGTTACTGTAAATAATTCTAGCTCAGGAGAGTCGTTTATGACTTTCGGACATGTAATTCTGTATTTAATTCGTGACTTCAGAACTGCAGATTGTCCTCAAGAGAAATTTTCTTTAAATCTTAATACAGCTGCCAACACAGCCTTCATAAAGATTTCAGAGTAACTCCTAAAGTTATCATAAGTCATTTTTCCCTGAAGTTCATTAAAATTCCAAATTGCCATCACAGATTAATGTTTCTGACAAAATGATCAGCAGTCAGATTTTTAATAATGTATTTTGAGCTACTTTATTTAGATTTCAGAATTAACATACAACTGAACTAGTTTTGTTCGGAGGAGTATGGACTGTTATGACAGGTTTAGGGAGAAAACACAGAACGTGGCTATGCGATATTAAAAGCCCCTTTATAGATTTCTAGGGGAAACATTTCTAACCATACATTTAAGGTTCAAAATCCAAACTGTTTCTTGACAATTTTAGCAGCACAGATAATTCATATTGGAACTGGCACTAAAAACATAAACGTATAGGATCTTTTTTTCAAATTTCCCTACAAAATCTATGCAAGTAATTTCTCACTTGAAAATAATTGCAGTTCTTCAGAAAAGTAAAGTACTCTTTTTCAGGTTATGAGCACTGTGCTGTTTTGGATAATTAATTTGAATTGGGATTGGAAAAGGCCATAATAAAGGACTGTCCTGCTCTGAATGCAACTTTAAGCAACACCAGGTTTTGGGGACTCTGGGAGATTTTCCACAATAAAACAAAATGTTTGCTATTCCACCATTTAAAGAAGCTTCAAGCACTCCCTGCAATTTTGGTTTCAGAAGCATTTAGTTTTAAGAATTAATATGATAATCTTCATTTAAGTTTTTTCCAAAAGGAATGGTCACTTCTCTTATATACAACATGATTTCAACGTTAAACAGATGCACTACTCTGGAGTGTTACAGTAAGAATTTCGACCTGTTGTCCTGGTTTGAGCAACACAGGACTAATTTCTCTTCTAGTGCTTGGGAAAACTGTACTTTTAGAAGACACTAGTGTCTGAATTTGTGAAAATATTTACTTCATAGCCAGCTATGGTGCGTGGGTTTCAAGGTCTCAGTGTTTTCAAGTGTGCCAGTTGCAGGAATGTGGAGGAGCGAGACCTGAGCACTTGACCCAAGCTGGCCAACAGGATTATTTCATACCATGAACATCACATTCAATATAAATTAGAAAGTTTGCTGCAAAGCTCTCTCTCCCTTGATGGTGGTGATCCTGAGAACTTCTTGCCCTGGTGCTGGACCCTGAGGCCTTCCCTTCCTCCCAAAGCTGTAGCGCTTGCCTTGTCCGACATTTGCCATCCACTGCTGGGAGTGCACAGCTTTCTACTGATATAATAGGCTGAGTATAATCCTTATATATTTTATATTGGTATTGGGATCAATATTGGTTCTTTAGTGTTATTATTGTTAATTATTTAGTCTTATTCTATTAAATCTGTTTATATTTCAACCCCTGGGTTTCCTTGTTTTTTCCCCGATTCCCCTTCCTGGGTGGGGAGGGGTCATTGGGTGATAGAATAATTGTCTAAACAACAATAAATTGTTATGGTTTGAGAAACCCACAACACCTGTACAGTATCATAAATGAAGAAATAATCTATTGCTTTGCAATATGAATGTTATACTCACTAAACTGGCACCACAGACACTTAACTTCTAATGAAAATTCACACTGGAGGTAACGATTTTAATCTACCCTCAAGCCTTTTAACTTCATCTCAACAACCACCTGCTAGTACATTTACAGGAAAAATGGAGAGAGAGAGAGAGAGAGAGAGAGGTTTAAAGTTCTTCAGTGGTGTAGGTGCTGCTTTTGATATCAAACACACTCTGGAAATGGACATTAGCATTTCCAAATGGGACAACGCATCTTGATAGAGCTTTCATATCTCCCAGAATTACCACAAGCCAAAGAATAAAAAAAAGCATCTGTATAACTGCTCTGGAGCCATACAATCAAGCAACACAGCAGTGTGGAACACATGCAGCAAACAGCTGAAAACTCCAGATACAGTAAGAAACTTTAGTACTTTTTCTCTTCGGAGCCTGGCACACTTCCATCCAAGTGAAAGGCTCTAATGATACTTAAACACAAACCTAATTCAACATATTTATCTGGCTTGAGGATACGTTTAGGGTTTTTTTTAAAAAAAAAAAAAGCTTCTACAGATTTGCAACAGAAGAACCTGTCTGCGGCAGACTACAAAATCTGAACATTTACGTTAATAGAAAACTATAAACCATACTAAATAGTCAGGTTAAACTTGTTCAGCATCTCAATTTTTTCACATTTAAGACTAAACAGGTGATAAATACTGCTTGTTAATCTGCATTTTTTGATGCAGGCCTGCAGATTCTTTTTCTGGATCTTCCCCTTCAATCCAAACAACAAGAACAAACATACGCAGCAGCACCACAAGGAGTGGGTGAAACTAACAGCATGATCCTATCCTGTTCACTTACAACCCTGGTACCCACTTTTTAAGCTGCCTCAAGAGTTCAACTAAAGAACTCCATTTGAGCATCATTTTGAAGACAGTGTAATCAGCCAGTATTTTTCTAATTGCTAAGAAGAGTTCAGTGAAAATCTTTAGGTACAAGCAGCAGCTCAGGCTGATTCCACAGAAAACAAAAAATATGGCACAAGGGTCGGGTCAAATGAAAAGCTATTTTGGGGGATTTCTTAGATTTTACGTTTCCTGTGTTGATATTCAAGATGTGCAGCTGTACTTACCATTGCTGCCAGGCAAGAAGGATAAGCAGACATCCATAACAAATCCATTTCCAAACTGCAGAATTTCAATGCATTTAGCTGGAAAACAAGAACAGACAGTGTTGATCTCATTCATCATAAGTATTACAGTTACACTGTCATTTCCTACTATATTATGTAATTAAAATTTCCCATTCAATTTCATTTTAAGGAGCTGAAAAATTTCTGCTTTTTTCAGAAGCCTAAATAATAATATTATCTTCTGTGGGGCCACAGAAATTCATCCAGAATTAGCTGAGTTAGAAGATAAGTCACTATTCTGCACTGAGCATTAAAGTTGTACAGCTTCACTGTGATAACACATTAGAAGCAATAAATATTGCAAATTATATGTGTGGCAACAGCATTCACTACACAGGAAGCTAAAACTGAATCCATTTGCTAGAAGAGCAAATACACACATGAGCAAAAACCTCCAAACAACCCTGAGATCCTAGAAGCAGTTCAACTGGTAAGCCATCAAGATCAGAGCAACCAACAGAATAGCAGAAAAACCTCTCTACAGAAGCAGAATTGGTCCTTCCATCACTGGAACCCACAACAGCAAGACAAAAAGCAAATGCCAGGACCTCATGGTGTTCTTTGGGAGCATGAGAAATGCCTTCCAGAACATGGGACTGAAGACTGGCAACTTCAACCTACTTCTCTCCTGTAGGCAGGGCAATATGAACTACCACTTGGCAAGATAACAGGAATGCTGCCAGAGTATGCAAGGGATGACACGAGGAAAGCCAAGGCCTCCTTGGAATTAAATCTGGCAAGGGATGTCAAGGTCAACAGGAAGGGCTTCTTCAAGTACATCACAGGCAAAAGGAAAACCATCGAAAATGTGGGCCCGCTGTTGAATGAGACAGGGGCCATGGTAGCAGATGATGCAGAGAAGGCAGAATTACTGAATGCCGCCTTTGCTTCAGTCTTCACTGCTCAGGCCAGCCCTCAGGAGTCCCAGACTTCACAGGTAACAGAGAAAGTCTGGAGGAAGGAGGACTTTCCCTTGGTTGAGGAGGATCAAGTTAGAGATCAGTTAAGTAAACTGGATATCCACAAGTCCATGGGTCCTGACAGGATGCACCCGCGAGTGCTGAGGGAGCTGGCAGAAGTCATTGCTGGGCCGCTCTCCATCATCTTTGAAAGGTCCTGGAGAACAGGCGAGGTGCCTGAGGACTGGAGGAAAACCAACATCACTCCAGTCTTCAAAAAGGGCAAGAAGGAAGACCCAGGAAACTACAGGCCAGTCAGCCTCACCTCCATCCCTGGAAAGATGATGGAACAGCTCATTCTGGGTGTCATCTCAAAGCATCTGGAGGAAAAGACGGTTATCAGAAGTAGTCAACATGGATTCACCAAGGGCAAAGTCATGTCTGACTAACCTGGTAACCTTCTACAATGGCGTGACTGGACAGATAGATGAGGGGAGGGCAGTGGATGTTGTCTACATTGACTTCAGCAAGGCTTTTGACTCCATCTCCCACAGCATCCTCATAGGCAAGCTTAGGAAGTGTGGATGAATGGACAGTGGGGTGGATTCAAAACTGGCTGGCAGATAGAGCTCAGAGGGTTGTGATTAGTGGCACAGAGTCTAGTTGGAGGTCCGTGACAAGTGCTGTTCCCCCGGGGTCAGTACTGGGTCCAGTCCTGTTCAATATATTAATCAGTGACCTGGATGAAGGGATAGAGCGTACCATCAGCAAGTTGAGCGTACCATCAGCAAGTTTGCTGATGACACAAAACTGGGAGGGGTGGCTGACACACCGGAAGGCTGTGCTGCCACTCAGCGTGACCTGGACAGGCTGGAGACTTGGGCAGAGAGAAACCTTATGAAGTTCAATACAGCCAAGTGTAGGGTACTGCACTTGGGGAGGAATAACCCCATGCACCAGTGCAGGTTAAGGACTGACCTGCTGGAAAGCAGCTCTGTGGAAAGGGACCTGGGAGTCCTGGTGAAAAACAGGTTGACCATGAGCCAGCAATGTGCCCTTGTGGCCAAGAAGGCCAATGGCATCCTGGGATGCACCAAGAAGAGTGTGGCGAGCAGGTTGCAGGAGGTTATCCTCCCCCTCTACTCTGCCCCGGTGAGGCTGCACCTGGAGTCCTGTGTCCAGTTCTGGGCTCCTCAGTTCAAGAAGGACAGGGAACTGCTGGAGAGGGTACAGCAGAGGGCTACAGAGATGATTAGGGGACTGGAACATCTTTCTTATGAGGAAAGGCTGAGGGACTTGAGTCTTTTTAGTCTGGAGAAGAGAAGACTCAGAGGGGATCTCATCAATGCTTACAAATACTTAAAGGGAGGGTGCCAGGAGGATGGCACCAGTCTTTTTGCAGTGGTGCCCAGTGATAGGACAAGAGCTAACGGGCACAAATTTGAACATAGGAAGTTCCATCTAAACATGAGGAAGAACTTCTTTAATTTGAGGGTGGCAGAGCACTGGAACAGGCTGCCCAGAGAGGTGGCAGAGTCTCCAACTCTGGAGACATTCAAAACCCACCTGGATGCCATCCTGTGCAACCTGCTGTAGGTGACCCTGGTCTGGCAGGGGGGTTGGACTAGATGATCTCCAGAGGTCCCTTCCAACCCCAGTGATTCTGTGAAATCCTCAAGTACACCAGATAAGGAAGAAAGTAGCTCCAGAGATGCAGTCAGTACAACTCAACTAGCAAATAACACTTTAAATCTAGATTATCCAACCTATTTATTTCTTATGTATTTCAATGAGCTGTTCTCCCATGCATCCATGCAAGGGCCTAGTTCACCAGAAGGTCAAGATCTTATTATCCTAAACTTCACTGGACTCAAGTCAATAGTAATAAACAAGTGACTACTTCAACCTCACATTTCTAATACCAGAATTAATCATTTTACTTCACACACACAGCTAGTCTGCCCCCACGTTACAGGGCAAAATGATGGTTCAGATTATCAGATTCTGAATACATACTAAAAAGAAACATGTAAATTCAGCCAGCACATCACTGATGAAAAACAAAGATAAGTAATTCTGCAGAACAAACCTGACCCAAAGATGTTAAACTAGTATAACCCTCAGCTTTCAAAGAGCAATACAGTGGTTTGATGTACCAAAGTCTGAAGAGAAATCAATGTAGTTGCACTAAAAGATGTTAGTATTTAGCCAAGTACTTCAATGGATAAGCATTCACGATTTTTATTAAGCCAGTATGTTGTCCCTAATGTTAAAAAAAAGTTACCTTCTGAACCATGCCGAGACCAGATTCTCACAGTAGAGTCAGAAGCTGCAGAAGCTATCAGCAGATTTAAATCAGGTTCATCTGACTGGTAGACAGCATCCACAGCACAAACAGCTTCAGCATGGCCTTTGAGAGGAATGCTTTTCACAAGCTGAACACATCAGAAAGTTTTACAAAGTTTTAAATTCCAGTAACTTATGTAAGAGAATTTTTTAAGCCATTTTAAGAAATAAAGTATTTTAAGAAATAAAATAAATTTAATACTGAAAACAAGTTCTATACGTGCAATGGCAGAGCATCTGCCAAGCTATGCTTTAGCTATAGCATATTCCAGGAAAACACAGAGAACGGATACAGAAATAATGACTCAATAAGATTTTATTCAAAGCTGAACAGACTTAAATGTTCCTGTGTACACTATACAAACCTCACCATTCCTTGAGGAAAGCTGGAAATAGTATAGAAGTTAGGAAGAGCAATTTTCCTTCCTTTTTCTCCTTCTCTCGCCCCTCACCCTAAGGAACATGTCATAAAAGTTTGGAGAACCTTAGTGAAGGAGACAGAGCAGAGAACACAATAGAATAAGTAGCAGCTACAGCAGATCTAGCAGCAATGTTTAGTGTGTTCTCACAAATCAAAACAGCTTTCTACTCCTTCAAAATACAGACATGAAAAACAAAAACTCTAAATTTGGAATTAAGTACCTACTTCCTTAATCAATTAATACAGGTGATTCACTTTGCAATCTGTTCCTCATAATCACAAAGAGCAAAACAAGCAGCTTTTAATTCTGTGACCAGAAGTTGTCCAGCATTTATCTGAATTTTGTCATAAACGCACTTGACATCTCTTTCCAAAATACAACGTGGTAGGCCCCAGTAAGAATATTCCATTGGTCCGATATAGAATTCTGCCTGTTTTTAAAGAATTTACACTGGTCTAGAAGTGTCATTAAAATGTGCACATTTAGCCACGTTCTTTCTCAAAGACTGCCATAAGGCTGTGCACCTCATCAGCAGAAGTTCATAAAGAAATCTGTAAAGTATTTTAAACAAATATGCAAACAGTTACAATAGATCAGGATGAGAAATTATTTGTTTCTGAGAACATTCCCCCATCAAACACGCCTGATAACAAGTACTCTAGGTGCCCTTCCCCCTAGTATGGATTCTCACGCATTTTAAAATGCCAAGTCTAATCTAGCTTGAGACAGCCTATGGAATGGGTTACTGATACAGCCATTCACAAATCAACACCTAATATGTAAGATTTTAAAAGTCAGATGAAAAAGGTATCCTATCTAATTTGTTATCTAAATTTCAGTTCATTCTGAAGGCTCTTTTACACCATACTCCATATTATGCTTTACATTTTTATAGAATGAGTTATAAATTAGTGTGTCTCCTTCATTTTCTCTTTTTCGATGACAAAACTCAACTGTTGCACAGATTTTTGGGGGTTTGGGGTTTTTTTGGGGGGGGGGGGGTGGGGGGCTATTTTCTGGGGTTTTTTAAATACCTACCCCAACTTGTGTATCATTCTGGTAAGACTGCCTATATATAATCACTACACTGTTACACAGATTGACTGGAAATCACTAGAAATGAACATAAAGAAATGAGGAAGAAACATACAGGAAACATCAACTAAAAATGAACCTCACAGTTTGAAGACTTTAAGGCAGCTTAAAGAAAAGTCATCAGAAAGCTGATGACTCAAGAACATACAAACAGCATCTTTTAGACATAGCTAGACAAATCCACCTGATGACTGGTTAGCTAATTTCTTAACGAAGGTTGCTTTGAAAGGGATAAACTACAGAAAAGAAGAAACAATGTTTAAAGTAAAACATAGCGTGACAGAATATCAACAATTTGAAGGAGATACACATGGGGTTCAATAATTGAGGTACAAATAAGAAATACAGACAAAACAGATAATTTGTGGTATATGAGAAACTGGAGGCAGGGGAGGGGTAGAGCTTTAAAAAGAGGTTATTCCTGCTTACCTGATTATTCCACGTTACTGTTCCATACCATTCCCAAAGAATGAGTTGTTTATCAGATCCACCAGAAATTAACTCTGTTTCAGAAGCTAAAAATACATTTTGGTAAGTTCTTTGAACATCTACTTTATAACAGCAGTCAACAACATAAGCAATTACATTGGTTACTACTCACAAAATATCATGTATCAACTGTAAACAAAGTATCCATCAAAATAAAGTCTGGTTAATATGAGTTGCACTGTGCAAGACAGCTTAAGAGCAAAGGTATTCTCTAAGACAACGGAAAGAGAAAAGTCACAGAACATTTAGAGTTCTGTATGAATGTGATGAATATATCTTTCCAAAGAAATTCTCAAATAAAATACTGTAATGTAATATTTTCTTTTTTCATTTGGTCTTCCTGGAGGATAGTGAGAGAAATCTAACCCAGTGGAATTCAAAGCTTCACTTGAAAATTTAATTCGCAAGTTCCCTGAAAACAATTTCTTTTAATCAGTTTTCAGAAAAAAATGTTTTAGTGCAACCAGCTAAAAGGATGGCAATTTATATCACCATTAAAGAGGAATATCTTCATCTCAATAATTCCTCCCCAAAAAAGCAACGGGCATATTACATTAACAGTCTAATCAACAGCCCCATTTCTTGTTGTCAGAGAATTTCTAGAAATGCTCAAGGGCAAGAATACACCCCTTTGAAAAGTCTGTACTGAGTTTAAAGCCTGGAATTACTACCAAGCAAACACCTCATAACACTTTTATCTTAAAGGATTATTTTTTCCTGGACATGACCTCTATGCAACTTTCGGTTTTACAGTATGAGATTTCTTAAGAGGCACTGCAAATCGGTTTACACAGTCAAAACACGCAAAACCCCAACCCCTTACTAAAGAGCCCAGTGGCAGCACACGCATCACAGCCGCCGATCTGTCAGAGCCACCGCAGCCCCAGGCAAAACAGCCTCCCGGGCTGGCCTTGGCTGCGGGGCCCGGAGAAGCCAGCGCGACCGGATCCCGTCGCTCACCGGACCGCTCACCTGAGTTTGGCGGGTCAGATTCCTGCGAAGCCACCTGTTAAAATCCCTACTGTGAAGCTGGTCTTAAGGCCAGAGGATACGCTGGAAGCGCTGCAGCTCACTATTCCCTTCAGCTCTTCATAGTTTAAACCGCAGCCCCTCTGCTGCTGAGCCCCCCACCCCCCCGCCTCACCTCCTCAGCGAGGGGCAGGGCAGCAGCGCCCACTGCCCCGAGGGGAACCACCCCCGCCCCCCCGCCGAGGGAACGAGAGTGGGAGTAAGGCCGCGCTACTCACCACCGTCCCGCCGGCGGACCCAGCGCACACAGTTCACTCTGCCGGCGTGGCCGCGGAGGGCGGCGACCGCCCGCCTCGCCTGCGGGAGAGGGAGAAAGCACCGAGCGTGAGGCCGCGCTGCCGGTGCCGGCCCCGGCCCCGGCCCCGGCCTGCCCCACAGCGCCTCAGCTCACCGCCGGCTCGTAGAGGACGACGTCGTGGCAGCTGCCGAAAGCGAGGAGCCCCCCCCGCCCCCAGGACATGGCCCCGCCGCCCGCCCGGTTGGCGCAGCAGGCGACATGACAGACTTCCACGGGCGCCGCCATCTTCCACCCCGCCGCGTGCGTGACCTCGCGCAGCTCCCGTAGCAACGACCCCCGCGCGGCGGCCGAGGGGGCGGGGCGGTGCCACGCTGCCCGCGCGCCCGGCAGCCGGAGCCGCTGAGGGCCGGTAGCGGGGGTGGTGGTGTTACTGTCCATGTCTCCTCGGTTTCCGTCACCTGTAAAGCCTCCCTCTGGTAAACAGTCATTCTTAAGTCGCCGGGTTCAGGCTGTGTTTGGTGTTAGAGCTTATTATGGTGTCCCCAGAAATCGTGGGGCTGCATCGAACGCAGCGTGGGCAGCAGGCCGAGGGAGGGGATTCTGCCCCTCTACTCTGCTCTGGTGAGACCCCACCTGGAATACTGTGTCCAGCTCTGGAGCCCCCAACATAAGGACATGGACCTGTTGGAGCGGGTCCAGAGGAGGGCCACAAAAATTATCAGAGGGCTGGAGCACCTCTCCTATGAGGACCGGCTGAGTTGGGGTTGTTCAGCCTGGGGAAGAGAAGGCTTCAGGGAGACCTTAGAGCAGCCTTCCAGTACTTGAAAGGGGCCTACAGGAAAGCTGGAGAGGGACTTTTTACAAGGGCCTGCAGTGATAGGACGAAGGGTAATGGCTTCAAACTGGAAGAGGGCAGATTTAGATTAGATCTCAGGAAGAAATTTTTCACTCTCATGGTGGTGAGGCACTGGAACAGGCTGCCCAGGGAAGTTGTGGATGCCCCATCCCTGGAAGTGTTCAAGGCCAGGCTGGATGGGCCTTTGAGCAACCAGGTCTAGTGGGAGGTGTCCTTGCCCATGGCAGAGGAGTTGGAACTAGATGATCTTTAAGGTCCCTTCCAACCTAAACCATTCTATGATAATTTGCAACTGAGGAATGGCCAGGGCCCCGCTGGGGTGATCTGAATATGTTTGAGTACCTGTGTTTTTCAAGGCAAAAAATGAGATCATAGGAGATTAGAGAATTCCATCTGTTAACATTTTTATTTTTTGATTTATTGATACATTTATTGCCCTCCTTGCCCAAGAGATTAAATCCAGAAAGATAAATATTGCTGTAGTATTCTAGTTTTACTTGCATGGTCACTGGCCTAAAGAAATGGTATCATTAGAGTGTATTACACTATATGGATGTGTTATGACTTGTTTCAGCCTTCAGAAGCTGAAGAATCTTGCTGGTTCCCAGTGGCTGCAGATGCAACCTGTTGTCCCACAGGCAGTACAGAGTCTCTGCAGGTCTTCCGAGACATCCGCTGTGCCTCCAAACGCTCTACCCCATGCACGCAGAAGGCCCTTGGCGCAGAGGCCAGGCTGAAGTATACATGGACTACCCTGCAACACAAAGCATGGAACGTGAGCAGAAACAGAGATGTGGCTACCTACAGCTGGCCTGTGTGTGCTTCCAGCCCCCAAAGCGCACCTGGGATGTCCTGAAATAATCAAAGCTGAACTGAAAAGCTGGAAAGGCTGTGGTGGGGGGAGAAGACAGCTCTACGTGGCTGTGCAGGGAATGGGGCAGGCAGGAAGAGAAGCGGCAGAAAGCAAGCAGGTGTTCTGGGGAAGCACTCTGCATAGCACAGGGAACACTTTGGACCCTAAACCACTCCTGCCTGGCCTTTATCTCCCCATGTGCCTGCATGTCCATGAATACTGGCTGTTGGCAGCGCTGTAACCTGACACAAAAATGTTGCAGCTGGGCACGGCTTTTTCCAGTGGATGTGAGAGGAAGGAAGCTGTGCCTGATCACATACCAAGATACAGCCAGAAATGTTAGCTGCTAAGGGAACAAATGACTCCTTGCACAAAAATGCATGGATCCAGTCATCAAAGCATGCTCTAACTGAGGAGTGCTGTCCCGGAGGATGGCTGCGCAGCAGTCAGGTTGCACAGCAACCCCCTTTTCAGCGTGCCCTGCCAGGGTCGGTGTCAGGGCCCTGGCAGGAGAAGGTCGGGCTCTGCCAAAAAGCTGGGGCATGTTGTAGGAGTTGTGTTTGTTGCTGTGGGAACGAAGCTGGCTCTGACTGTGATTGTGAGCAAAGTGTAGGCTTTTCTAAGATGCATTTGGGTGGGGGATTCCTCTGTGACAAGAGAAGTTTCCTCGTCTGATAGATAACCTGCTGCTGCTCGTGTCTTGTAAACAGGAGGGCCCTAAGTATTGCTTGTCAGAGAGATTTGGAGGTGTGCACCATGCCTGCGGGTGCGAGGGCGCTGTGGCCCCTGGCCCCATGCTGCAGGGTTTTGTGGGGCTGGTCCTCCCAGCCTTAGGCCACCACCTCGGGGATGGTTCTTTCCCAAGCAACTTGAGGGAGCACATTGTGGGGGGGCTGCTAGCACCAGGTATTGCCAGTGATTGCCCCCTTTCTGCCACAAAGGCCTGTCACTGTCACACCTGTGCCACCCCGACACCTCCCAACACCGAGAGAACTGGGATAAATCAACATGGAAAATGGACTTGAAAGTGCCATGGGGAATGCTGCAACAGCACCATGGCAGTGTGGCCAAAAAGCCAGGGAAGCTGGCTCTGTATCTGGACAGATCAGCCTAGACGAGCCTAGTTTCTTATTTTTCATAAGTATTCCATCTGACTGAGTCCTCATTCACACAGGATGCTGGGCCTTTGTTCTAACCCAAGAAACACTTTTGTGAGTTCTGATGTTACAGGATCTTCTCTTATGTCTGAAAACTGAATTATCTGGAGGATAGTGCATCAGAAATTTAGAATATCAGAAAATTATAACAGAATCAATACTCCTTTTAGGATCACGTGCATTATAAGGAAGTAATGGTAGTGGTCAGTGGTGTTCCAAGGATGGAAGAGGACATACCCTGGGCTAGTCACCAACTGCCAGTCTTCATTCATGGCTAGTGTCCTTATTGAATTTAAATATCTCCTTGCTGTTTTCCTTCATCTTCCCAGAAAATAACTTCTTCACTTTTCAGAAATATATGTTAAAATAATCTTAGTCTCTTTTCCCCCCTTTGGTGGAATTTTTGAGGCACAAGAAGAACTCAATTCACTCAACATCAGAGAAGATTGTGATACTGGCTAAGGAGACTTCAGAAGTCACTCTGTAGCCTTGTTCACATCTTTTACATGTCCTAATTTGATTCTGCCAATGGAATTACATCAATAAATTCCCGTAAGGAAGATAGTATTCATACTCACAAAAGGTTTCTTTAGCTAAAATAAATTCACCAGTTAGATATTGGAATAACTTCTCTTATTCCGGTAGCAAAATAGTAATTTTGATGGTAAACTCATGTCTACAAGTCGGGTTTTGCAGGCAGAGGTGGCTTAGCGATCTTCATGTGCTCCCTACCCAACTCAGTTATGCCTGCAAGCTTTTAGATACAGACTGAGAAAATACAACACTAGTGAAAAAATGAGAAATACTATTTAATATATTTATCTAATTATGTATAAACAATATGAAAATATAATAATGTTGCAAATATGTATTCACTTCCTGCAGAATGTTTCCAACCTATTATACAGGATAATTAGCCTCATCTTCTTTTCTGGTTTTATGAGGAAAATGCAGTATTAGATATACATTGCACGTATTGTTAATTGAATGGATGTTGAGAAGAAATCTGGTCTTTGATAGATTAAATCAAAGTTTTATGCTTTCCTTTATTGGGTGGGGTCTTGTTGATGTAAAGGAATATGTTATTAGACACGAGTCATTCTGCATGATGCTATGAAAAGCAATAATCATATGTTAGGTTTAAAGTTTAATTATATGCAGTTCAGATTTACAGAAGAATGTTTAAAAGTTGTTAAATTAGCAAAGCCAAGTACTCAAAGGTTGGGGGGCCTTGTTCTTCTTGTATTTGTTGAACTTAGCCTATCTTTATTTGTCTTCATTGTATACACGCCTTATGAAGTAATCATTAATGAAGTTACTTCATACTCAAATTACCGCCTGCTATTTTTACTGTAGGCTGCTTGCCTCCAATAGCAACCTGGATGAATAGTGCCTGGTGAATGAGGCAGCTATTCAGTACTTCAGTTTCTCCTCATTAGTTACATCGTGGCACTAGGCCTAACTTGCTGTACAGTATTCTTAGCACAGAATTTTCCTCGTAGCCTTTTTTTTTTTTTTGTGACTTCTACTGCCAGAGTACCTGAATGTCTCAGAAAAATGTATGAATTATATTTTTCTTTATAATATCACTGTTAGGCAGAGTAATATTATTGTATTCATTTTCTGGGTGATAATTTCCTCCTAGGACCAGAATTCATAACAAAAGCACCATAGTTCTTCAGTGATGAAGTGCCCAATGCAGAAGATGCAGAGCGGCGTTCAAGAGACAGGCTAACCACCCACAACACCCATTGCCTCCAGTTGGGACTGTGAGTGTTTAAAACTTTTGGAAATTGGATTCCAGCATGGGGATACTCCTGATGGCTTCTGTGGGGCCAAGGTTTCACCTGAGGGATCAGAGCTGGAGCACCATGAAAATAAATAATAAACAATAGTGACCAAAAACATAAAGATGAGTTTAAATTATTTGCCAGCTTCTCAGAGGATGCCCATACAACAGCTAGGAACAACTCCATTGCCTTCAACATCTTGAGTACAAATCCAGCTTCTCCCTTTTTGTCAGCTGTGGGATCTGCTTCAGAAAGTGTTTCAATGCATGAGGAATGCTACTAACCCATGGGTTTGCTGGGATTTCTTTCCCTTGAGCCTGCATCTACCAGTATGCCACCAGCAGGGATGACCAAGGACAAATGTCATTCCTAAAGTTACTGACTGACTGGGTCCTTTAAGATTCAGTGTCAGACTAGTTTTTAACTGCCACTGATTGATTCTGGAACTGTTGGTCCTGCATTCAAGTTAAGATTTCCGGTGTTTCTTG
Source organism: Burhinus oedicnemus (assembly GCA_008921705.1). Taxonomy (NCBI): domain Eukaryota; kingdom Metazoa; phylum Chordata; class Aves; order Charadriiformes; family Burhinidae; genus Burhinus; species Burhinus oedicnemus. Next base: position 4,783,849 of record VFFE01009111.1, read on the forward strand.
AGCATAATGTGAGCCAGTGGTGTCCTTTTCAAATACATTTCTCAAGATAAAAAAAGCAGATAATGTCCCTTGAATAGATTTAATTCAAAATGTTTAGAATAAGTTTTTAGAGACAATTTCTCCTTTAATTCATCTCACTGAAGACTGGAAGTTGAATGATGCTCGTGAAGAAAGTTAAACCGAACGAATCTAAACTATAGCTATTTCCATTTTTCTTGAAGGCTGTATTTTAAGTATTCTATGAATGGCTTATATTCCCACTGCCTAAATGGATTTCTGATTTTTCCAAAGAAAAAATAAACTAATCATTTATAAATACCATCAAAATTGGCTCTCCAAACAATGACTATAATTGCTGACTGAAAGAAATTCCACAGAAAATCTCTCTGATTTTCTTTCTTTTTTTTTTTAAAGGAAGACCTAATGCAAACATGACCTAGAAAATTGCTTGGGAAAAAAAAGAAAGAAAAAGGAGGAAACAGCTTGTCACATAATCAAACTGATTACGCATTATGTTTTTGAAGCAGAAGCTCTAAAAGGAGACATAATAGGCATGCATTCCAGAGGGCGTACATGCGCGCGCGCGCGCACACACACACACACACACACACACAAAGAGTGCTTGGAAATGTAATCTTGAATAGTTAAAATCATATTTTACGTTTAAATTCTGTATTAGCAGCAGTTCTAGCAGTTCTTGTATGACTTGGATAAGATATTGTTCCACGCTATAGAAGAACATATCACAAAAACAAAAAATAAATTTGGTAATATTTTCCTGAAACATCTTTTCATGCTCATTGAAAAATAAGCGTATTGAATTAATATCAACGGGTCATTTTATTTGTACACACACATATGTATTTGCGTGCAACCACATCCACTATGCATATATATTTATAATGGGTTTGATGCTGAAGTGTTGTTGCACAAGTTATATGATATTTAGTAATTTCCAGAAGGATAAGCCTGATCCAAAGCCTTCAGTGATCAAAGAGATTCCCGGCATTTGATGAGGCTTTGAATCAGGGGTCTGGTTGCTGACACCAGGAGCTGGCAGCCTTTTTTATCTGTATGGTAATGTCACTCTTTCCTGCTGTTTGTCACTGTCTTACACCCAGTAACTTGGTGCGCACAGGTATGAAAAGTAATAACCTTCTAGCCTGCCAGTCTGGGGCTGTCGCGGGTTTCAGTTAGAAGGAAATACAAAGAGCTTATAGGTTTGTATTAGAAAACCCCCGTTCCTTGTGCTACGTGTGCAAAGACAAACGTCTTCTGAGTTTCAGAGCTGCAGGGGAAAGGGCAATATGGCAGAGGGTATCCAACCCTCATACAGCAGTCTGCTCATGTTGGGTAAAACTTTGGTTCCTAGGAAAGCTAATGAAAAACCCTAGTTTCTGTTAAAATACAGTTTACTTTTTAAAATTACTTTTTTTTTTTTTTTAATGTGAATATTGATGAATATTAGTGTACAAAGTTTCTGCAGTAGACAACAATTTATTTGGGGAATTTAATGAACTGCTTTACCAGCCATTATGGATGAGGTTGTAAGGAAGGCTTGAGCATGTCCTGCCGCAGTGGCCATGAAGCGCCCCGTGCCATTCAGCTCAGAGTTGGTATCGCAGGTACCTCATATTATTTTTCTTCTCTGTCACCCACAGCGTCTGTCCAGGCTGCATCCCTGCGTCCCACAGCCTGGACAGATGCCACAGGCGACAGAGGGGAAATAATATTTTGAAGGGTGGAAAAAGTGCTTTCTATTTAATGTTGCTCAGCTTAAATAAGCAGTTCAGAAGCAGACTTCATACCATGCTAACATGCAGAAAACATTGTTAAAAAGAAAGATGTTTCTTTACAGTGATGTAAGACTGAATAATAGTTGATGGGAAAGACATTTAGAATAGAAAAATATTGACTGAACATGAGGAAAAAAATCCCAATGGTAAATCAGATAAAGTATACCAGGTAGAGGAAATTGCACTGAACAGGAATTTTTTGATGCATCTTCAGATTTAAGGTAGTTCTACTTTGCACCTAAAGCTGGAATAATCATTAAACAAAGATATGTTTCATTACTTTACCATTCTTGCTTCCTACCTCCTAAATGGAGAATGCCACAAATTACACTTCTCATTCTGTTACCACCATATGAGGTGAAACCTGCCTGGTTTGTCAAAGTAACTGTTGGAGAGGTAAAGAGAAATGTTAACACCAAGGTCCAAATCATCAAAGTGACTTAGGAACCCAATTTCTGTTCAATTGTCGAAATGCTTCTAAGAATCCATGCCTACATCGTTTCACTTAATCTGTAAGTGACGTAGTTAATTTGACTGACTGGATGAAGGAGAAAAAGTGAAAATGAGTTTGCATCAGGAAAATACCATGAAATCATGAAAATATGAAAGAATGTTTTACAGAAACAACAAAAACTGCATCAGTTTAATCATTTGGACAATCGTATTGTAATCACACATAACTCAAGTTGGCATTTCCAAGCACCCAAGTTTTAACTCTCACATGCTAATGCATTTTGAGAGAAGTTATTTTGCTTCATTTTTCTTTGTATTTCCAGTCACAAATATAACCATTTAAAGAAGTAAAATACTGAAGCAGAGATGTCCAGAGACTGAGGGCAAAAGCAATCTCTGCAGTAGTGAGCCTTGCAGGACATGCTGCAAATAGCTTTGCATGAAAGAACCAAGCAGAAGGGGCACGTACCTAAAAGCCTGCAGTGCACGCTGAAATTCAGTCATGAGAAGAAAACTCCTGCACAGTCAGCAGTAATACTACTTAGAGAGTAGATGTTTACCTTTCATGCTGCATTAACTGTCAGAACTTGCACAAGGCTAGAGTGAATTTTCACCTCATTTTGAGCACACGAAAAATTGTCGTTTCACGGAGGTATACTGGTGAGGTAAACTGCAACATTCCTCATTGTTCCTTCCCTATTTCTCCCATTTCTTCCATCCAAAGAGTCCATCATCCACGTAATCACAACAGCAATACTTTTCTTTTGCTTCAGACCATACTCTGTAGATGAAGAAACTTGCATCCGCTCGCACTATTCCAGCCTCTATTCTCTCTTGAAGCTGCGGAGTCTCAGAGACAATCCAGTCCCTCTGTTCCTCATCTCTGATGCTGCACAGTCTGCTGACCTCATGCGGGTCCTTAACTTGGTGACACAGATCTTGAATGAGCACACATGTCCTACAGGCTGGAAGCCCATCACCTGATGCCCCAGCCTCCACGAGAGGCCCTAGACATTCCCTAAAGCCCAAGACATGGAAAGCTGCATCCTCCTTCTGGAGCTCTGTCTGGGCCAAGGCCTCTGGCCCTGCTTGATCAGCGATGTTGGACCAGAAGACCTCCAGAGGTCCCTTCCAAACTCAGCCATGCTATGATTCCGCTAAAAGAAGATTGCGGCAGTGCCTGCTGGGAACCGTGCCTTGTAGTGCATCACCACCATTGCTGAGGACATGGATGCTCTTCAGAGCAGAGTCACTGTGTGCCCTTCTTCACAAATTGCTGCACAAACTGCCGTCTGTTTGCTGCCTGTCACCTCCTTTATGAAATGTTTTCCCGATTGTGTGATTTATCCTTTCAGTAGCCCTTCTTTTGATAGCAGGAGTTGGACCAGGCAACCTTCAAAGATCCCATCCAGCCTAAACCATTGCATGATTCTCATGGTGGCTCTAACAGCTGATTGCATGTTCTAGAGCCATTGAATTCTGTGTCTGTTCAGTTCTGCTACTCCATCTTCTCCCTACAGATATCTCTCTGTATTCCTAGTCTGTCTTCTTCTAGAACCCTTTTTTCCTTCTTGTCTCCTTTTCCTTCTCTCCTGTTCCCTTCCCTGTTGCCCTAACCTCTGCACTGGGCACCTTGCAGAAGACATTGTATTTGGGGAGGCAGCGACCCTGAAAATGCCTGCTCTACCGGGCCTTGTATGTAGGCTTGAGGAGCCCGTTCGTTAGCGTGAGCTGCCGCTGCTGGGTGCAAGGACAGAGATAACCTTCCAGCCTGTCAGGACACTGTCTGTTAGCCAGACAGCCTACTCACATAATCTGTAATTTATAATACCATTGAGAAAGGTAGATTGCATGAAGATCAAGAGGTGAAGCACAGCGCTCCTGCCCAGAAGAGCACTGTCTGTCCCTCACCCGTACACTGAGCAGGCGCAGGGGGTGCTGGGCTGCTCGCCATTGGGAACCTCAGACTGTGCCAGGCTGCACGGGTCCCCTGGCCACAGGGTCACCTCGGCACATCACAGTCACGGAGCCACCTGCGGGCAGCTCCCACGGCGTACCAGTAATTTTGCCCCCTGTGTGGCCTTGCCTTTATCTAACTGTGCAGCAAGAAGTTCTCATGCGAATGTCCTTTAGGAATAGAGGTGTTTTCTTGTGAGGAAATCCTACAGTAGCTCAAATGATCAAAAGGGGGAGAGCATCTCTCCATGGACAGATTCTGCTCTGTGCAGCACCCCTTGGGAAAATCCATCTGGGCTCCATCCGATGATGCATGAACACAGGGTGCCCAGCACCTGAAGGGATGTAAGATGTACTCACTATCTATATTCCTCTTCTCATCCCATCTTTAAAAAACTGCTATTTTCTTGAGCCATTTGTTGTTGGGCCTTTCTTGTTGAGACCTGTACCAGTCCTGCTCTGTCCCATCCCTGTCCCCCCTCACCTCACCCCCTGCCCAATGCAGAACAACCTCCTCTGCCTTTCCCACCCCTGGTGCCAGCTGCTGTAACCCTGTCCCCTCGGACCACCTCCCCCCCACACACCCTTAGCTCACTTCTCACCTCACAGCCCCGAGAGCCAGCCCGTAGAAAGACTTGGAGGTGCTAGTGAGACGGCGTAGGGTCCAAGTACCAGGGTCTGAAAGACTCGGTCACCCACCTCACTGCCTGTGCACTGCATTTACGTTTCTCAAACTGTAGCATGTTCCCTAAATTGTATAAATTAGTTATGTTTATACTATTAAAAAAAATGAGTGCTGTAGAAGTTGACAGATCTGCACTGAAGAGTTGCACAGAGGCCTCGTACAGAAACCAGCTACACTGAGCCGGGGAGCTGTGTATCATTCCGAGACTATTCATGGTATGGTACACATGCTGGATAAATGCTAGCAAGTCACCCAAAAACCTGTATCAAGCCAGCAAAAAAAAAGGGCAGCTGCTGAGACGACTTCTACCCACCCGCTTTTCTGCTTCTTGTTTAGCACTTTGTGAGAATGGCTTTAAATGATTCTATTTTCAATGGCCTTTTGCCTATTTTATTTTTTTTCCTGGCTGTCGTTAGTCATTACCTGACTTTTGTTGGAAGCACTCAGGATCCAGGGAAGCCAAGACGTTTTGGTTCAGCTGTTTACATGAGGCTTGTGACAGATGGCAGAACTTTATTCTTAATGAGAAGTTTTTCCACCCCAGGTCTCCAGCGAGAGAGTGCTCCCTAAGCCTGCAGCGAACCCAAGGACACTGCGGTAGGACAACCTCAAGCTAGGCATCAGGAAAAAGCAGGAGCCCTGGGGTTGGTCTGTAACAGTCTGCGCACGCCATGAGCTTAATAGATGGTGTTGTTACCCCTAGCACAGTTCCACCTTTTGAACACTGGGGCATAATAATAAGGATGGCAAAAAAAAGATGAACCTTTAGCCTGGAGGAGCAGTGAAAAAGAAGCCGGCGCATTCATGTTGGAGCCAAAAAACAAATTGTGTTATTTACTTGGACTTTATTACAGCCTGCCTCCAAATGCATCAAACATTAGTCATCTTTATAGAGATTTTAGTAGAAGGAATGACTAACTTAATTATAATAAACTCAACATTCTTACTTTATAATACAGCACAAAACCAACTAAAATATTAGCAGGTAAGCTCTAAAACCATAGACCCAGCTTCTGGTCATCTTTGAATGATATAATCTGTAATAATTCTGTCATGCTTAGGTATATTTTTCCAGATGTATACCAATGGAATTGTTATCACAACCTTTTCCGAATTGTCCCAATAAAAGGCATCAGTGTGAATAAAAAATTATGGCAGGAGGTAGTGATTAGCTTTAGGATATGTAAGAGCCATTATGATATCTATCTTGTATGTTTGTCACTTTCTGTATCAAAATTTATATCTAAAAATTATTTTCTGATCCCCTTTCGAATATGTAACATCTGTTAGGAAGTAAACACAGATTTTCTTGTACTGTATGAAAGATGTTGATGTTCTAGAAAATGCTAAGAAAATGTTTTAAACGTGGTCTTTTTTTTTTAAATATGATCCTTTTTTTTCTGAGGTCTGTGAGGAGAATATGTTTTCCTTCTTGCTATTTCCATCACATACAGGAAAATTTTATTCTCCTTTATTTAATCAAATCTTTATTAAGAGAATTCCTGAAATAAACCTAATCTCTCTCCAGACATGCAAAGCATTACAGGAGTTTTCCCAGGCTGATATACATTGTTATACTTCTATTGGAGCAAATCTTTGATTGTTTGCATCTTGTGAGGGTTTGCCTCTGGCTTGTGAGAAAGAAATTGGCATTTTATTCTTCACTTTAGTAAGTGTTCGATAGTCGTGGTAAACTATGACATAAATCAATTTTACTATCTTGTTGTAGCCCTATTACATTATAAAAATCCTTTTCTGAATGTTGGAAATTTGATCTGCCTTTTTCAGTGCTGCAGTTTAAAAGCAAATGGAATAAATTTTAGGTGGGCGTTCATGAAATTGAAAGAAAGGATCGGAGGCCTCTTGGGCAGTAGTTTTCCTTTCTGTTGTTGTTTTGGTTTTGCTTTTATGGTATACAAACAGAATCTACCTTCCCTATTTTATCACAGATAATTGCATCCAAATCTTTCAAAATATTAAAAATAGCTCATCTTTATGTATCTTTGTAAAATACCTGGTTTTTTTCTATTTTCTGCATCACTGTTATTCCACATATTGTTATTTCCATTTGTCCAGAACTATTCCTTTTCTCAAAAGAGATCATTAGATACAATTTGACAATATGTTGGAAGAAGCTTTAATAAATAAAGAATTACTAATGAGCATTTTACCATTACTTCACATCACTGTTTACTTCCAAGTGAAAATATCAACCTACATTTTTAAGGAAGTTATTTGTATGAACAGCCTATTGTTTTGTTCAAATAAACAGCATAGGGTTATCGTTTATCTTTTTGTCCGTATTTTCTCATACAGTAGTTCCCTTTCTTTCCTTTCTTTCCAGTTACTTTAAGTCCTACCTTGATTCTTACAAGCGCATTACCCCATGAACATTTTACTTTTCAGTACATGGACATCCTTCTGTTTTTAGCTTGTATATATTTTGGTCTTTCAAAACTTTAGAAATTATCTTTGTGTCTAAGGGACTTAAATGTGTTAGCTGTTGTTTTGCTAAGTGATCTGCTTCATTCTGAGTGTGATTGAATTCTAAATAAGATCTAGTGGCAAACCAAATATTATACACAGCTACAAAATATGTTAACCTACAGAACTGAATAATATGGCAATCATTTAGTATTTATATCTATAATAGCCATAGAAGGAGAATCACATTTTAACTCAAAAGTCCACTTGAACGTTGGAGCTTAAGATAATCTGTTTTAGGGCTTATGTTTTGTGATTGCTCTATTGATTTACGTCTCATTTGACAAGAACATATCTGATAAAGTGTCTTTTGAGTTATAGGATAGGAAGATAATAAAAATTTGAAGTTTTCACATCTTTGGAGAATGAAGTTGGGCTCTAAATCCAAGTTAAGCATCAGAAGACAGAGGTGACCTGTCTTTCAAAGGTGCTAACTCCCAGCAGGTGTGGACATGAGTTGTTCTCATTGATGGCATTATCCCACCGAAATCCTCATGTCTTGTTCTGTCTGCTCTCTGTTACATGTGACATGTCTCCTCTGATCACGTATTCCCTCACCTAGTTCTCTTCCCCCAAATTTTGACCCTAAACCTCTCTTCTCCTTACACCCTTTCAACAAAACTCTGTGTATGCTTATAAATCATTTTAAACTCCATACAGAATTTTAAAAGGCAAGACACTGAGTAAAACTTGACCATGACCTATTCTTCATATTCTATTCTCCCATAGCCTCCATTTTTCCCATGGTGTATTATTTCCCCTGCTCCTACCCTATTAAAGACTTACATTATTATGTTTCTGTAAAGAGATTCCCCATTTTTTTGCCTTCTTCACAGGCAATAATTTATTCCAGACAATTAAAGTTTTTTATGTCTGAACAATTACAATTAAGACCTTGCCTGTATCAATGCATGACAATTGCTCACCATCCTGTAAGTCTGGTTGAGTTTGGTCATTTGCAGTTCTTCCCTTACAGAGTCAGTGGCAAGTTGGTCACCTACAGCTTTCTTAAATGAAACTAAGTTTTGTATTTACCAAGAGAAGAAAAGGTCACTGTAAAATATTCTTAAAAGGAAAAATACTCCATAGAGCTGTCTGTGTTGCTTAGCACCCTAACATCTCGTGGTAGCAGCATTAATTAGATCTACCTTCTCCAGCTCAGACCAGTGAAGCTGGTTCCTCTTCTTGCTTTTCTCAGAGGCCCACCTTTTCAACCCTTACAAGTTCTTCATGTTCCTTTTTCAATATTGTACGTGTTGCTGAAATCCTTAACACTAAATCCTGGTTCTCCAGTTGTCCATATCACGGGCCACCACCTGTCCTTCCCATCCCCATGTCCTTTCTGTAGAAAGAGGAGCACAGTGGAAGGTGACACATTTCTCCCTTACACCTTCCCCCAGCACATCAATCCTGTCCTACTGTGGAGCCAGGGACACACTACTAACCCGCAAGGCCGAAGGTCGTCTGAAGTCCAGTAACCTGAATGCAGCTTGAGATGGCAGGCTTTGCACTGAATTTCTGAGCAAACGCTTCTGTCCTGGCTGCTCTGCACTAGAGAGCTGCTACCTGCAGCCCAGTTGCAGAGTGGGTTGGTGCATTTTGTTATTTCCTAAATTACTGCAGTAAGTTTTGCCTGAGTTTTTTGATCAATCCCCTCAACCCATAGAGCAAATATAATAACCAGGCAAGGCACAATACTCGTAAATGAGGACGCTTCTTATCTGTCAGAAATGTTATTTTCTGTACTGTTTTCTTTTTCAGCAGCCACATAATAAGACACAGATTTTCAGAACTGACATCTTTTATCAGGCGATGGTATGATATTTCTACATCTAGTAAGCAACAGGCTTCCTTCAAGACAGTACAGTTATGTTTTCAATTAAAGCACGATGTCTTACATTTGTTTCCATTCCCATCTCATTGGCAGATATTGGAGATGAAGTATATATGTTGTATTTTCATACTGTTTGTATTCAGTGGTCAGGTGTTTGAGTACCACTCTTAGGTAGGCAGGGCCACTCTATCTCAGTGCCTGTATAGCTTCTCCCCATAACACAAATTTGCACAAGCACATCTAGCTCTCAAAAGCATATCTTTTCAGTGTCATTTGGTTTCAAGTAGTCATTGATTTCAGTCATTCTACGTCATTTAGGTAATACCTATGACCCTGATGTTCTCCTCCACTTCTGAGCACCATGATCAGTTTGATCTGTTTGAGTAAGTGCCCTCCTACTCAAAGGCGAGTGAGAGATGTGATGCTGGTCTACACTACCTGGAAGCCTGTTGCTCTGACATAGAGGCATTTTGGTCCCATTCCTGAGTCCAGCAAATATTTTTTACGTTTGATGTTGGCATCTCTAACAAAAAGCACTGTCCTTACATAAATCATTTTGGTGGCACTTAAAAAGTGCAGGGTTTGTTTCATTTTTGTTTGGGTATAGTTCGGTTTAAAATAAACTTGTTTGGTTTTGCTGAGCATCGTTTATAAAGGCCCGGAAGGAGCTAATAAAGATGTCTGAATGTGATGTGCTCCGAGCCCTGCCTCTGCTGGCATGGCCGCCGTGTAAGCTGCACTATACACGGGATGTACGGTGGCAGCTGGGTAGCCTTCAGCATGGCTGTTACCACAGTACACGGAGGTTGCAACTTGGCTAATGACAAAACTTAAATTGATTTAATCTCCAAAAGAGATGCTAAGTCCTTTTGCTTTTTTTAAATGTAGGGCTGTCAGGAGTCCCGGGGACAGTCCTGTCAGCTACATAAAAGCAAATCACCCAACACTGTATGAGACGTTCTAGAAACTTTTCCCAGAGCTGCTTTGGTCCCGTCTACACGGGCTGTCCTCAGCCTCCCCCTGACAGGCTGATCAAAGCCCTATATGAGTAATTTTCTTAAAACTTGGCAAGTGGATCTTCTTATTTCTTCCCCTTGTTGAAAAGAGCTTCTGCCTGTAGGTTGCCTTTCACTGTGCTAAGGCGGCACACGTATTCTCTGCTAATGAAGTATGATGATAGCCTTGCTGATCTTTGCCCTGCTCCTTGATTTTCTTTCTTCTTGTTCAGCTGAAGCTGGTTTTCAAACCTTTTCAAGAAGTTTTAATGAAAAAGAATTTTTGCATGGATCATCCTACCTCCCACTCAAAGCTATTGTTATGATTTTCTCCCATTATTTGAGGCAAAAATATTTCTAAAGAGACATTACTTATGTGGAAAATTATTACCTGGGAAAAGGTTTCTTCTCCCACTACTATTGCACAGTTTATCAGGTAGGATCAAGCTAAAATGGCTAATCCTATACCCAGTTTGCAGTCTCTAAGACACGTATAATAATCCTATTTTGAAGTCCAGCAGCAGGCGTAGGAGGGATTGGGATAAAAAAGGCTGTGTGAGTATCTGGAAACATTTTCTTGATCAGTCTGTAAAAGTTTGAACAGAGTTTTCCTCAGGAGAAAAAACAAAAACAAAAACAAACAAAAAAAAACCCCAACCAACCAAAAAAAAAAAAAACAAACAAAAAAAACCCCCAAGCCAAAACAAAACAAAACAAACCACAGAAAGAAAGGTTTGTCAATAGCTTGAAACATTGAAAACAAGGTTGAATGCGATACTTTACAGAGCAAAAATGTTGTTGTAGTAAAGCAGATAATAAGCAAAACAACTTGAGAATCCTTTCTGATGTTTCATCTCTATGGAAGGGTAATTAGGTATGTGCACAATTACAAAGCAAATGGCATGCATGATGTTTTTCTCAATCAGATTTGGTTTTCTGTTCTTCTAATTTGGCTTTAATTAATATTAACACAAATAGGGGTTTTTTTCTGAATATAAAGACAGATATATACTGTATTAAGGTTTTAAATCACGCCTGTGATGCACTTGGATAATTTCTATTAGTATCAGGGAGAATCCTGCTTTTTGCTTGTGTGTGCAGGCAGAGCAAATGGTACCCGAGTATAACACCGATAGTCATGCTTCGTTGCATGTGTGAAATTTAGCAAAGGGAATTAACAACTGAAACGAGTGCTCCCACATGAAGGATAATATTAAACAAATCTGTCTTTAAGTCCTGACCTTCCTACCCATAATTCCTGTCAGGAGGCTTTGAAGTCTGAAACTAAAAAGCCTATGAAGCTTGGAAACTGAAAACAGCATTTCACAGGTATTAGCATGATAATTAGGAGTCTGTTTTACACATAATTTTAATTTGAAAGTAAGTAATCAGAGTTTAGATGACACTTTGCTTAATTATATTGAGTGTTTGACATGAAAGTAAATTAATAGCAAATTGATTTCCACCATCTGCTACTATTAACACTGGGAAAACCAGAAGAACTTCAAACACCATATCTTTATCCGGTTTTAATATTATTATCTAAAATAAATGTTCTGTCTTTGCAAGAAACAGCACAGTGCACTTGATCGGAGAATAAAGCAGCCAAAATGGTTTTCTAGAGACACAGGAGAAAACTTTGGGACTCTGGGAGTAGCAGACAGTCAGAGGGGTGTGTGATTGGGATTGAGCCTGTAGCACCACCACTGCCCGCAACATGCAAGGCAAACACAGTTTCTGAAGTGTTACGTGTTCCAGACTCCATTCTGGAGTATTTTGTGTGAGAAAGGGAGAGAGTCCCACTACAAACACTCAACCCTCTACACCATGGAGAGAATTTGAAACTAAGAGTACACGTGTTCAGGTTTGTCATTATTCCTTATTGTTAGCTAGGGCTCTATACATCTCAGCCTGAGATAACCGTCAAGTGTTTAACAGGTTAATGGAGAGACTTTCTGGAAATGTTCTGCCTTTGTTATTGTTGTGCAATTTTTTTAATCTCGCAATACAAATTATTTGACAATATAGACATAGGAACCATTATCACTCTAATATTTTTCTATGAGGAATATACAGTTGGAAATTACTTCCTCTCCTGAAGAGCACAGCTTTCTATATAAATTATACAATTCATATCCAACACAAAAGAATACAATGAGAATGACTTATGGCAATGAAGGTATTTTAAGTGTGAATGTTTATTTGCTTTCACAATGCAATTTGAAAAAGCTGGGCAAAGTCTGGAATATTTCAAAGGCAAACACCATTCCCCATCTAAAGCTGCTGTTGTTGTTATGGGCTCTCTCACACAGTGGGTACATTTAATTTAAAACCTAGGACTATGTTGCAGGCAGCAAACACATGCAGTTACTGTGATCTGATAAAAGCTGGGACAGGCTGTGCTCACTTCCTTGAGAAGTGGCAATTTTAAAATATCCACATTCCTATGGGATCAGGTGTGGTCAGGTGTGGTACTAGTTCACAGTAGCCATGGGGTAAAATGGAACTGCCATGTTGTATTTCTTGAGATTAAGGTACTGTGAGAACACTTTTTCAAATAATGTGAACACTCTAGCAACATAGCTCTCTTCTTATTTTACTAAACAACACACAGAACTACTGTGCTTGCTCTCTCTTCTTTCCACTGCCTTTGGCTAATGGCTTTCATATCATTTTAGCAATCAGATTATCCAAAAGAGATTATTTTAGAGAACCTGGAAAAGAGTCCAGCCTGAGAAAATAAAAAAGCCCAAATGAGAAAACCCCAGCAACGGAGTGGAAAACAGCCAGATGGTGCAGAGGCAGAGCTGAGAGTGCTGCAGCCAGCAGTGAGCAAGGCACTTACTACCACCAGCCTTCAGTGCTTTGTGGGGCGATGCTTGCAGAACAGATTTTGACAATTTCTCATTGCTCTTGTTCTGTGCTATCTGAGCCTTCTCTCCAGAATACCGGACCTGGGCATAATGGCAAACAGTGTTAGCAATCTACAGAAATCATAGACGTTAGGGATTGTGGTTCTCTGGGATCCCGAACAGGCACCTGTTTGAGCCCCTAAGAGAAAAAGAGGAGGGGGGCAGGGAAGCTTTTTGCCAAGGAATACAGCGTTACCAGTTCCTGAAAGGGTGAAAGTGGAAGCAAGGCAATTTCCCCAACAACCTCTGAGACTCCTGAAGCATTATAAAGACATTAGCTTTATGAAGGCAGCAGTGAGACTTGAAAATCTCCTTGCAAAGATCATTCCTCAGCGACCAGCCAAATGCTGTTTGTTTTCCCCTGTTTCGTCTCTCACTGGTAGTCCTCGTGCCAGATTCATAACTGTAGTACTTGGGTCACCACCTCACATCGAGACTGGGGCTCAAGTGTCCCTCTTCAGCTGCAGTTTTTGCCATGATCATCAGCCACCTCAGGCCCGTTGGCTGTTCTGGCCATGCTGTGAACAGGCTGGTCTTTACAGGGCAGAGTAGAGACAGCATTTCCTTTGAACTTATGTATCTGTGCTTTTTTGCTCACAGTGACAGTCTTTAAACTTATTAATAAGGAATATAATTTTTAAAAGCTTCTGGGCACCCTCCTCAGTGAGTATATTTCTTAAAGCTTATTGCATCTTGCTAATTATGAAATTTAATCTAGTGTATGGCTATAGACATTTAACATATACACCATCCTCAGAAGGGATATACTAATGCCTTTGATGTATGCTGCAGTGACAATTTAAGCTACAGGGATTGCCGGTTTACGTAGGTTTGTGAAGATAAAAATATCAACAGTACCAGTGATTCCACATTAGCTAACACCTTGCGAAACAAATTAATTTAGGTCACATAACTCCAGTGACAAGATTCAGACTGACCATCAAAAATCTCTTTATAAGAAATATCCTTAACATCCTATTTCATTTTCAGACAGTATTCAGATAGCTCCTGAGAATGGCTGTGAAATTCAGACCAGTTTATCAACTATCACTTTCACAAAAGAGTAGTTTTAAGTCCATTTTTCCTCAAAGGTCTCTCAGATCAGGTGAGAGAAAAGTTTGAATGGGGGAACTGGAAATGATTGCTCTTCCTCTCTTTCTCTCTCTCTTTTTTGAACATTTAAATAAATGGATAGTGTTGAGCTTAAATAGAAAAATTCAAATACTATTCATGAGCTAAATTTCCCTCTCATGAACATCCCACATCTGATTTTACAAGCGCAAAAAAACAGGTTTATAATCTATGGTGGATTTTTCTCTGAGCTTTATCTAGTAGTCCCTCCTAGATTTCCTTGTTGCTCACTGGCAGAACATTGTATGAGGTGACACATTGCTATAGTTCTCATGTACATTCTCACATAGCATGTCAGGAAGCAGGTCTAGGTCCAGAAAACTTGGTCAAAAATTCAGGCAAAAAGACCTGGCCTCCTGAAACAGTCCTCAGGTTAACGCTTGCCATCAAGCATTGGAAGAGGGAACCCAGAAGATAACCCAGGGAGGTTCCCTTTGTCTTTTTTTTATGACTCTATGTGTAACCAAATTTAGACATCTTTTTATCAGCTCTTCAACAGAACATCCTGAGTTTCCCATCCTAGTGGTGACTTGCTTTGTGAAACTCTAAAGGCAGAGAAGCCAGACACGGCTTTGTAATAATCGCAATTTCAACCGGACAAGTATGTGAGCAAACATGAATCATGTTATAGCCAGAAAATAAAGGCAAACCCCGGTTTTTAAGAGAAGAAATAGATTTGTCATGCTGGATTTCTGCGAGAAGACTGGAATATTTTCACCCCAAAGTGGGAGCAGTAGCTGCTGTGCTTATATAGTACAACTGCAGAGTCGGTGTGACGTCCCTGGGTGGGCTATGGGCTATCCCTCTGCCAGACTCATCGTGTGTGATGAAAAATTAAGAGATGAAATTTAGAGGCTTAGATTTTTACAAAACCTGTTTGGTGTGAAATTCTAGGGGGACAGTATTTGCAAATGGTGTTAGAAGTAGGCAGAAATTATTAACTGATCCTGCACATCTACTTTGCATCTTTGGCATGAAAAGAACTTATCTTTCTTACTTCATTAAATGTGTAGTAAAAAAAAAAAAAGTAAAAAACATAAGAAAATGTTTCCAGCCTCTTTTACAAAGTGATTTTAACCCCAATAGCATCTGAATTTTTATGACTGGCTGCTCTGACCTCTGTAGTCAACATAGAAACAGTCAAGGAAAAAGAGTATCTTACTCTCCTGGGTCTGTCTGTACTGGGAATTTAGATTATTATTCTTACTGGAGCACAAGGCAGACTTACCTTCTCTTTAACAAGAGAAATAAGGAAAAGATGCACCTGAATTTTGGGTAAGCCTGCAAAATCTTGTCAAGTCAATGGTCATATTAAGAAGCACAGATAAATTTACTTGGTGGTGATCCTATGAATAAAAGATTAGTCTGTTATACCTGTATTATACCTATATTTTTAAAAGGTTATGGACCTTGACACTGAGGATGGCCATCAAAGGCAAACTTGTCATTTTTACTTACCAATTCTCATGTCTAATTATAATGCTGTGACATTCAATTGCAAATCCTTGAGGGAATACAGCCTCCCAAAGACAAAATGTGTTGCTGGAGTGATTTTTAATGCATAAGAACAATTGCAATGGTCCGGACTCCCAGGACAGATTCTTCTAGCTGTTACACTTGTATAAATCCCAAACTGGAAGCAGAGCTGTTTCTATTAAACAGGTAGCCCTGTGAACACCAGACCTCAGGAGGCCTGCTTGCGTTCAGTGGGATCTCCCTGCTGAGGTTCAATCAAGAGAGACACTCTGACGGAAGACTATGCTCCCCGGCATCTAATAAAGTATGAACTCCAGATGAAGCTTTCCTGAAGTTGAGGCACTGAGACAACATCTGACAGACTGGTGTCAACCAGGATGGGGTGCCTTGGACAAGAGCGCTGATGGCCATGTCTATATTAGCGAGCAAGTGCAGATTAATAGGTCTAGAGAGAGGAACAGGGCATCACAGTCCCTGCTATCTACATTTCAGTGATTTTTGAGAATCCCTTGCCTGCTCTTATGGACTATATGCTCATGTGTGACTGAAGTACGTTAAAGACAAACCTGGAGAGCATCTCCCAGTTCAATTTCATCTGAAGAGAAGGCTGAGGGGAGACCTTATTGCTCTCTACAACTACCTGAAAGGAGGTTGTAGTGAGATGGGAGCTGATCTCTTCTCCCAAGTAACTAGTGATAGGACAAGAGGAAATGGGTTCACATTGCGCCAGGGGAGGTTTAGGCTGGACATTAGGAAAAAAATTTTCACTGAAAGAGTCATCAAACATTGGAACAGGCTGCCCAGGGAGGTGGTTGAGTCACCATCCCTAGATGTGTTTAAAAGTTGTGTAGATATGGTGCTTAGAGACATGGTTCAGTGGCAGACCTGGTAGAGCAGGGTCAATGGTGGGACTAGATGATCTTAAAGGTCTTTTCCAACCTAAACAATTCTATGATTCTATGATTCTGTGAAAGGAATCCCTTTCGCACACACTGAGACCACCCCATGACATGAAACTACACACAGCAAGAGTGGGCAAATGGGAAAACTGCTTAAAAATTAGTACTTAAAAAAAGTACTAGAGTACTACCCATACATAAGGTCTCTCTCCTTTCTCACCTGTTTTCTTCAAACCTACAGGAAATTCGCATGTTTGGAGAGGGACTTTTTACAAGGGCATGTAGCAATAGGATGAGGGGTAACGGCTGCAAACTGGAAGAGGGTAGATTTAGATCAGATCTCAGGAAGAAATTTTTCACTCTGAGGTTAGTGAGGCATTGGAATAGGTTGCCCAGGGAAGTTGTGAAGGCCCCATCCTTGAAAGTGTTCAAGGCCAGGTTGGATGAAGCTTTGAGCAAACAAGTCTAGTGGAAGGTGCCCCTGCCCGTGGCAGGGGGGTTGAAACTAGGTGATCTTTAAGGTCTCCTCCAGCCTAAACCATTCTATGATTCTATGTTTGAAACATCTGTCTTTTTTTCAGATTTGGTTGGCATATACTGACAGATACAGAGTCCTTGTCTGTGACTTGTGTTCAAAGGTTGTTAGAGGGAAAATGAAATGCATGCACACAAAGCAGTATCACATACTCTATGTATATTAACTGGGGTATAGAGTTGCATGGGCTTTCCTTTTCATAAACATGAGCATAAAAGTTAACTCTTAGGGCTAGGATATCAATTTATTTAAATGTTCACTGACTTCAGAGTAGATGCGATGTTTTACTCAGGTCAGAGACTTGGACCCTGGTGTTTACAAAGTGCAAACTCAATTGATCTGAGAAAGAATCATGATTAAAAAGACTTTATTAGGGATAGCTGTTCATTATTCATATCCACTGCTTCCCAGAGAAACTAATTTTTGGCATCCTGCTGTGACAGAGATTAGTCATTACGCAGTAAAGCTGCACTGCTGGGACCCCATTTGCATTATTAAATGAATTAGAGTGTTACTTAAGAAAAAGCAGTCCTGTAGCTGTGATCACTGCCCCCAAACTTAGGCAAATGTGGCCAGCCAACGTTACAGGATGCCTTTCACTGTTTGGGAAGAGGACTACATCCTCAGTCATCTTGTCACAGTTAATCAGACTTACACTGGCATCTATAAAATATAAGGGGGGGCCTCACGGAAATTTTACAATAGCCAAGGTATCAAAAGCAAAGCAACAGTAGCTACTGCTTATAAAACATTACAATAGTGAGATTTTAGGGTTTTTTCCCCACTGCAGCACCACTGAAATGTGTTTACGTCTAAGCTTTAGCACGGACCTTCCTCCTGGTGCACTGCCTGACCCACTGCTGCCCTGAGCACACCAGC
Organism: Burhinus oedicnemus; assembly: GCA_008921705.1. Classification (NCBI taxonomy): domain Eukaryota; kingdom Metazoa; phylum Chordata; class Aves; order Charadriiformes; family Burhinidae; genus Burhinus; species Burhinus oedicnemus. Next base: position 4,801,884 of record VFFE01009111.1, read on the forward strand.
ATACAGCCAGGTACTACTCAGCCAACCAGGAGCAACCAGCATTTGAGGTGCAGTCAGGAAAAGCTTTTAAGCCATCTTTACACAACCATCTCCTCTCTGCAAAGTTCCCTCTTCATCTCAGCGCAAGTTTAAGTAGGTGTGTGGAAAGCATCTTTTTTGATTTGAACTAAAAGAAACTAAAAGAAACTCGAAGGACTCACAGTCAATACCATCTGCGTTTTGGGAGACCACAAAATTGAGCTGAGGCACTTCACCTTCTTAAATGGCCTCCTGGCCATCCTGGGACAGTTAAGCTTTTCCAGTCCTTTTCAAGGTAATTTTAAACACAACTGTAATAAGGTAATAAGTTTGACTTTGAACCTTTGTGAATTAGGAGCCTTCATGTGTTCAGTGCAGTTCAAAATATTACCCTATTTCTACACAGCTACAGACTGCCACCTTTTAGCCTCTGTTTCTGCCTGACTTACTTATTCAAGCCACACAGCATGCAGAACGTAGGTCATGGCTGCCTTTAGAAATGCTGGCTGCGTCTCTTGCCTCTGCTCTGAACCATGTCCCCAAGGAGATTTCAAGAGCTAAGCTGGAGAGCTGGAGCACGCTATAGTCCAGGGGTGGATGTAGTACGGTTGAATAGTAAATGAGGGCATATGCTTTTACTCAGGTAAAGGTTTAGCAGTTCAGGCATCATGTGCTGTAATTTAGGCAGCCTGGAAAGCCAGGTGAGGAAAATCAGGAAGGAAAATTGAGCTGCAAGCACGTCCTGGCTGTACAGAGGAATGAGAAATGGCTGGTGGCCAAATGCAAGAGCTGGTGCATTTTAGAGTGGAAATACCAAATTCAGTAACATTTTAGAAAAGATGCCAAAATCATGCACTCTAGAAGCACACAGTCCCTGTCTGAAATGAAAGTGGCTCTTCACCCTCTACAGTAGCTATTGTTGCATGTTGTGAGCAAACGGGTGACTTGAACTTGGTTCATATTTTCAAAGTTATCACCATAATCATAATTCCACAGACCCAAACACAATAAGATATAGATCCTAGCTGTTACCAATCTCTTTGAAAAGCAAGTCAAAAGGACGTTACAAGTCTAGCAAAATACCAGGAGCCTAAGCATTTTATTAAATCTGGGTCTAAATGTTTGAACTGTAGAGATGTTGGGCTATTGCAAATCTACTGTAGGACCCCCAGGGTCCAGTCAGACCAAACAGGCTGAACTGATCCAGCAGCTCAGGACTGCTAAAAGGAGCAGTCCTTCTCCTTTTTGTCACCAGTGTCCTTCTTCTTCCTCTTACCCCAGTGGTCCCCAGTTCTTCCCTGAGCTAACTTGGTGCTATCTGACCTTTCAAAGAGTCAGCTGAGCTCATGAAAATGGTAAAAATTAACCCAGGGGAAAAAAGA
>VFFE01009136.1:0-102875 GCA_008921705.1 Burhinus oedicnemus
GAGGAGAGGAGAGGAGAGGAGAGGAGAGGAGAGGAGAGGAGAGGAGAGGAGAGGGAAAAGGTAAGGTAGAATCATCTGGTCAAGAGTATTAGGAATAAGGAAAAAAACTCCAAGGATTAGAAACTGAGGCTAGCTGATTCAGGATAACAAGGCTGGAATTTAAAACCTGGAGCAGGGAAGAAACAAGGCTGAGAGCCAGACAAGCTAGAGAAGACAAATACTAGGGATCCAGCTGGGAGGAGTGGAGAGAAGGCTCAAGGACAGAAGTGATGGAAATTTTCTGTTAGAAATTTTTTCAGTCCAAAAACTGTTGATGTGTCAGAATGAAAACATTCTGCAGAAAACATTTTGACAGGTTTCAGACAGGCACTTGCCTTAGCCCCTGGCAGCTTGCTTGCTCGCTTCCCTGATTTCCCTGTTCCTTGGCAACCCACCTGGGACCCTTCTGGAAAGCACTAAGCTCCTTCCCCTTGTTCCCTAGCTGGCTGCTGGCTGACTGGCTTGCTGCAATTAGAAATACATAATTTCTTATGTGAGGGTAATCAGAAAAAACAGAAAATCTTTTTCACAGATGTTCTGGTTTGGCTTGCCGGCTTCTAGGCTGTCCGTTTCTTCAGGAAACACTGAACCAAGTGACCTAGAAGCCACTGGCAGTGGAGGCACGCTGCATATTTTCCTCAAGGATGAGCTTTTTGATGTGTGAAGTAAAGTGCAGCTCCCTAATAGCTCAGTGCCTAAGGGTTATTTGGTCTTCCTTCCTCAAACCTGTTGTTGACCTACGGGCATGTAGGCATTTAAGCTGTCCGTGTACATACCTTATTTGCCAATTGATAGAAAAATTGGCCAGGGAACTAGGAAGATCATCCTGGAAGATGATTGCAAATTCTTGCCCTCCCCCTTTTTTAGTTTTTTTTTTTTTTAATTACTGTAAAGGTGTACTGCTGTAGTCTCTTCCAGCATCTCAGTGGAGTACAAAATTCTTGAGTCTTGCCATTCTTCTGTTAGCGTAGATCTGTGAAACCAAGCAACAAAATGTCCTATTTTCTCTCCTGCTGGTTCACATAGAGGGTGACAGCCTCCTACTGTTATCAGTCACCTCCCTTGCTCATTGCGGGAGAGCTGCTCAGTAACTGTGAATATTATAAACCTGCTGCTAATTCTATCATGGAACTGCAATTTTTCATGAGTTCTTTTTCTTTCTGAAAAACCTAGGAAGTAGTTTAAAAAAAAAAAAAAGCATGGGGCTTGTTAATTCAGTTACTCAATAATTAAGAAATGCTAGAATTTATCTGACTACAACTATAACTCACCCCCTGAAGTATATATATTACCAAATGTATTTCTCCCAGAAACACATAGAATGAACCTATAGATCCACAGAATGAGTCAAGTCCTTCAGAGAAGGCTATTATTTGCATGGGAGGAAACTGCTTAGCTGGAAAACACGTGCCTGGATGATGTATCAAGGAGAGTCTTGCACACCCAGCCTGCATAGCTCACGAGTGCCTTTCCCACTCTCCATGGTTGGGCAAGCAAGAGCCATTAGACCAGACGCAATACTGTGGCTCTCAGCAGAGCCATAAAAAGAGTGAGATTTCAGACCAACTCTACATTTTAGGTTAGACAACCGCTTCCTGAGGTCAGAACTCTGGTTTTTCTCACACACTACTCTGCTCTGAGTTACAGCCTGTATGCGGGGCACCCTTAAATTCCAGGCACTTAAAAAGGGCTAGTATTTTGCTTGCATAAAGCTTTACTCTAACTTCAAATTTAACTTTGTGTTTGTCTTTGGTAATCAGCAGATGAACAAATTGCTTGCTAAAGTTCAAAATAGTCATCTTCTAGTTGCTGCATCTCACGATATTAAAATGGAAGTGGGGGAAGGTTCCATTTTCACAGGCCTTTCTTTTCACTAGGAAGGTGACTCTATATAAAAGGGTTATGGTTACTCTTTCTTTTCTCTTCTGTGTGTACCAAATCAGAGCCCAACATTTCTGAATCTTTCATGTTTGCTAGCAAATGCAGTATGTTAATATGCACATGGATAATTATTTATTATTATTTTCCCAGATTCTGCTTGTCTCCAATGGAGGGAAGTTTATGAAAAAGACACTGATTGGGGAAGCTTATATCTGGCTTGACAAAGTGGATCTAAGGAAAAGAATAGTAAACTGGCACAAACTGTTGGTCAGCTCCACACAAACACACTGAGCAGAGCTGTCTGCTTAGGGCACAAAACCTGCAGAGTCTGCTATAAACAGCATCGCTCCAAGACTATAGTTTGATATCATTGTGTTTAGCTAGTCTTTCAGAATACAAAGTAGAAAAGAGCAGTCTCTGGGCTACATAGCACACTTAAATGAGGGCTAGTACACTTGTTTTGCTGCAAAAGACAGCAAAGTAAAAGAAAAACTGGGCCCAGAAGTTCAAGTGAGGCTGTTTGAAATGAAGACTGACACGAGGGCTCCGTGTCGTTGGACTCTTTGTGAAGAGAGTAACTGTGAAGGAAATAATGAAGGCTGGAAGGCAGGTGTTAACACAGAGTTCGGCTGCCGCTGGAGGTAGTCTGATGGAAAGAGGAGTCTGGTTTTCTGTGCAACCAGAAGGAGATCATTTTATGCAAAAGCACCTAGGGTGACTGACTTTCCAAATCTCACTTAACAGAAGTGCAAAACTTGTTCCTCTGCACCTTAGGATCTCTGATAATTTGCTGTAGTGAGATTTTACCACTTGACGCAAACTGCAAGGCGTTTGCAAGAGTGGTAATGTTCCTTTACGTTACTTTTTTCCTTCTTTCTTTTTCCTTCAGAAACTATGCTGTGGAGAATCAGATCTGATTGTTTCATTTGTTTCTGTGTGTTAACAATGGATATAAACCACTGTCCTAGAATGTAATGGATAAAACTATATTAATGGTCTGTAATTTGGGATGTGGTTTTTAAAGGGAAAGGGCAGGATGTAAACTGCACTACATCAGGAAGAAAAAATGCTGTTTCGATGTCAGTGACACTGTACTTCACCCCACCCTTTGAATCGGCAGTTTTAAAAAAGTTTGGAATTGAAGAGACTTATGCACTTGGACTAGCACAGTTATTTCAACTAGTCCTTCCATTTTTCAGCAACCAGTCTTGTTCTGAAACTGTACAGAGACGATATATTGTGGGCTATATTGTGGGCACTTCCGAGCAGTCGACCCACCGTGCTAACGCCAACCCACGCGGTGCAGGGCTCTGTATCAACACCGGTGACACGCTTGAAATCTGAGGGGAAGGGATAGCAGGGCAGTCGCTGCCTGGATGCTGTTGCATTAGAGAGAATTAAGAACATCCTTTTGCTATCTCAGGTGAATGTCTGAGTATAATCCACTCAACAGCGTGGCTTCTCAGTTAGGAACGTAAATAGGAAGGTAACTTGCAACATGTAAGACTGTGTCAGCACTTCCATGCCTAAAGTCCCACTTTCAGGGGCTTGAAACTGAGCAGTTAGCTCACTTTGGGAAGAAATTACTGCCTGGGATGGTTTAGGCTGGTTGTTGCATTTTCCCTTTTACCATTTTTGAAGAAGAAGGGAGAGCTTTTTCTTCTATTCCTAAAAGTATAGCAGTTTCTTTAAAAAATAGGAATCAATATGGTACTAACTCCCCTGTTACTCAGAAGTTGTTAAATATTTCACAGCTTCATTAAAAAGTAGTTTCCCTCGAAATATTACCGCATGACCTTTGCATATTTAAACAGAAAATGACCAAACTTCTACACTTCAGACATTTATTTTTCTTGCCCAATAAGGACTTTTCACAAATTATTTAAGGAACATCATCTTCTGTTTTCTGAATATATGTAGTACACTTCATAGAATCATAGAATCATAGAACTTCCACAGGTTGTGCAAGACCAACTGAAAATGTTCTTCTGGAAAATAATATATGATTTTAAAAAAAAAACAGGGAAAATAAGGCTCAGCTTACTCGGAAGCTGGACTGACCATGAAAAAGCTACACTATTTAATCTGGTGACACTTCCCGCATACAGTTTTTGATTTATCTTTGTCAACTTAAAATAACAGCGTGGAAAAGGAATATGAGAAGTAACACACGGAAGATATTAATGATAAACACACCAAGGAAACTCCTGTTAAGTTGTTGATAACCTTATGGTAGTCTGCTTAACTTGCAAGCAGAGCAATCTTACCAAAATCTTATTCGCTATCTTAAAAACACAACATCACTGACAGCGGAAGTAGGATGTGTGCTTTAATGTGGAATTTTATGCTTTCACCAGTATATGTATGCCCTACCTCTCATATATTTTAAAAACAGTCCTCTGGAGTTATTGTAAACATCCTATATGTTTTGATGTTGTGTATGTTTTTATGAGAAGATAAATACTTCAAAGAAAAAATCCCCGATCAAACCAAAAAATCCTATGTGGATATATTTGACATATGTGTTGCTCTTTTGGTGGGTTATTTTGCATTCCTGATGGGTATAGTGTGTTCTTTCTTTGAAAAATGACCAAAAAAAAAAAAAAAAAGGTCCAGTTTCAATTACTGTGTGAAGTACAAGCCATGAGGTGTGCAATTTTGTGCAAACTGCTGGTAATTTTGTTCTTGCTAAGATTTATTATAAAGACAGCAAGTCACACTGGTAGTTGCTATGGAGATTTCCAGCAGGAACGAGCACTATCTGGCTGCCTTACTGGGAAGCCTGTAATCATCACTCTTAATTGAGAAAGCGGACAGGCGTGCTTTGCTCTCACACACATACAAATGTGGCCAATATTTGTATAGAATAGTTGTGTTGGGTGGTATAGCTGCAGCTGCATGGAACAGCTACCTTTGTGGGGTAATCAGCTGTCGGCAACTGGTTTAATTCGAGCATCTTTGGTTCTCTGAACAACACACGAAATGCTTCTGCATGTTGAAATGGCAGTTCCGGACTCCCATCGTAAAACGCAAAGAGCAGAGTTTGTCAGGAACGCGGCACTGCCTTGGCCAGCTGCAGCAAGGACAGGGCTCCTTTGGTGTCACCCAGGATGGGCTAGTGACAGACCTGGGCCCACGCGCTCTCTCTTTTCTGAGGCAGCATCATTCAGAGGTCAGAGGATGCTTCCAAAGTGTGCCAAGTTCCTTATTTTGACCAAATTTCTAGGTTGTACTGGAATCACTCTATGCAACACAGATTCATGTTTGAATGCATTTTTTTCTTTTTTTTTCTTGTTTTATGAATGAAGTCAGGAAAAACTCTCTTGTGACAATGTTTTTTAAAAAATAATCAAACAAGGACTATTAGTATTTTTTTACTTTTTTGTATATATCTCAGTATATTTTTTTCACTTTTTTCTCATTATTTTTTGTTTCTTTTATCTGGCCAAAAGTGCTTAGATGTGGCAACAGCTTTTATAATTTCTGAGTGATTGATCATTAATGAGTTCACACATTTCTGCGATTGCTTTGAAAACGCATATTGCAGGGAGGCAATAGCAGAGGCATTTTAACTTTTTTTTTTCATTAGTGTGCTGAGTCAACAGAGATTGAAGCTGCTTCTTTGTTCAAGGCCTTGTGTAGTGGAAACAAGCTGAAAATGAGCAAAAGCACAGTGTATGTGTTTACAAATGACAGGGATTTCTAATGTTATCATTATTATTATTATTATTATTATTATTATTATTATGCATACTATGAGCAGCAAACAGCCACTTTTTTTTCCAAGTTAAAATTAGACATGAGAGTTTCTATGATGAATGTTGAGCTAGTTCTTTATCATTACACTTTAAAGGGATAGTATCCAGGGGTAGTGAGTGCTGCTTCTTTATTATTACCCATGTTTTTACATTACACGGATCCTGTGTGGAAGAAACAAAAACCCAATCCAAACCAGTTGAAGTCAGTAACAACCAACCTGTTGACTTAAACTGGCTTTAAATCAAGACCTAGGACATATTTGAGTTATTTTTCTGGATGCTGAGTGTTCGCATGGTTAGGCTGTGGGATATGGTAGCTGGTAACCAGCTGATATTGATCTTAGTTTGAGGATGATGATGAAGAAAAAGAAGACATCTATTATATTGTAAGCTAGTGTGTGCCCAATAGAGATTATTTAATTAGGATTTAGTTTCATGGAGATATCATAAAGATGTTAATAGTATTTTTTTAAATTATTATTTGAATCATAACTGACACTATTTTTAAGTACTTTATTTTCATTGCTACAATGTTGAATGTCCCAGATTCCATTATTTAAGTATATATCTAGATATGTACATACCTATGTGAATAACAGAGAAAATTTGCATTTGTGTGAGTGTAACTTATAAAGGTAATGAAACAGAGAGGAAATTTAGTGTAAGTATCCACCTACATTACATTTAAACCCTAGTCCTACATGCCTTGTGAATTTTCGGTACACCTGGCATGTAGGATCAGTTGCTCTTTATGAATACATGTTGCCTTTAGAAGGAAAACAGAAGGAATAAGTGAAACCGGATACTCTCTCTTTAAATCATAAGAAGCATTTTAATGTTTTCTATATGTTCTGCTTTATTATTTTGAAAAGATTAATAAGCAAATATATTGATGAGCTCGAAAGTTATAATATATATAGATATCCATAACTCAAAAATAGATGATTTGAGCGAAAGCTGTTTTCTTAATTTGTTACCCTGTAAATAAGTATACATTTTTGTAAAACAAACTGAGTTTAAATTATTAACTCCATCTGACACCCAAGCATGTGAATGTGTTCTTATTTGATTGTATCTTATCGATGTTCAGTGACGTGCTCAGGTGCTCAACAATGGCTGACTAGCGTGTGTGCTGTCATGGTACGGACAACGTGTACAGCATACCCAATGTTTAAAAAAATCCAAAAACACCAAAAAATCACAAAAACACAAAAAAAAGATTAGTCCTTGGAGAAATGTAATGTTTCCACAGTGAATGTTGCATGCATAGATGGTGGTTTGTTGATACTCATTTTGGTTTGATTTTCCTTTAATTTTCATTTTGCTTCCAGATTCATCAGGAAAAAAAATACAGACTTGTTCTAAAAGTTGTAAAAACTGAAACAAAAGCGGTATGAGAATTGTATAAAAATGCTTGTAAATCTGTCTCGGTTTTCACTTTATGTATAAATCCATGTCATGGTTTTGTGATTGTATACAGGATGTATCTTGAGAACTTATGCAAATTGTGCTGTATAAAGGCTGTTAACCCAGTCTGACAAATAAATATTTAAAATATCTGGTTTGGTTTCTTTTCCCTAATTAGCATGAAAATCTATTTTGCTGGTTCAAATTTCCTGTTTGTTGACCACAGTGGTTTTATTGTAATACTGTGCACACTGCCCATATTCATCTGTCCTGTTTCAGCATTAGCTCACCTCCCAGGGTATCACTAATGTCCCATGTTTCATTTTGAAATAGTGCATGTTAGTTCATCAAAACCTTTCTTCAGACAAGGCAGAAACAGAATCCACATGCAGCTTGTTGTTATCTTCACACAGATTAATCTCTAAAGTCTTGTATAGACAACAGATAAATCTGCATATGTCAGCACTTTAGGAATGTAGAGGGTTTTGTCTCCTCACTGTGAAGAAAAGATGTTCCTGATGAAAGCAGAATAAGAAAACATCTGATAAACCCTAAAGGGGTTTTCTGGCTCTTTCCTCCAGTAGAAAGAAGGTTTCCAGGAGCAATGTCTTTTAGCCCTTATTATAAACAAGAGATAAGTATCTTTTAGCAATCATTTTTATATTACTGAATTGTACCTGACGCGAAGAACATCCATGAGGTTTTCCCACAGAGCCTGCATTTCTGAGCCATGTCTAGACCTATATTTATTATATTTCTGTAGATTCCCTCTTTGATACAAATAACAAAAAATTAATACTTCCTAAAAAAGATAAATTGATGCTTGAGTCTGGCACCTGAAGCACATAGCCTGGAACGTTTTCTCTCAGTTGATGTCCTTTTCTCAAAAAATAACGTAGTGAGAAACAGGCAATACCTTTGAGGATGCCTCAAGAAAAGAGGTGCGCTTTTTATCATTAGTCTACTTGCTACAGCAGTGACAGAAGCTAATTTCTACTTAATGTCCATCAGGAGCAAAACTCCAGTCTTCCCAGTACCTGCCTTAATCACAAAAATGTATGCTCAGGGTATTTCGGGTGCCTCTCTTCGAGGAAATAGCCATGGCTACAACCAACACTTCACCCCACAATCAGCCCCGCTTCTCAGCATCTTCTTTATTTTGGTGTGGAAGATCCCGCCCAGCACGGTGGCCTTCTGGAAATGGTTAGAAAGTGTTTCTGAAGTGTTAAGAGCTTCACAGCACAGAAAGCTGGCTGGAATTAGCTGCTGGGGAAGCTGTAGGTTTATCTGAATCTAGCTCCAGGAAACTAGCTTACAGAAAGAAAATCCCAGTATTCTTACACACACACACAGAATGAATAATTAATATGTCTCTTTTTAAATAATTAAAAATGTTTAACAAAATTGTGTGTTTACTCAGTTAAAGCACTCAGCAAAGTGCAGAGTATGCATGAAATCCTCACAGTGCTATCGCTGGGTTTAAGCTAGCAGCTATACTGGTACAGGATGTGAAACTGGGAATCGGGCAGTTCATGGAGTATTTTAAAAATACAGGCTGAAATTAAAGCTCGTGTAGAGAGAAGTCGCTGAGAAATACACAGAGAGGTTCAGCTTAGCATTCTGGCTCTGAGGACGGGCCCCTCTGTTCTCAGATACTGAACTCAAGCACCTCATAGCGGCTGGGGTTTCGGTGGGAGAACAGCACCGTGCTTCGCATCGCCGCAACGGAGGGGCCCCCTCGCAGCACCGCCCAGCACTGCACCTGTGTGTCATGGACACGGATTTCACGCTGCTAGAACTGCTTGAATAGCTATTTGCTGCGTATTTTATTCTTTATTTTTTTAAAAATCAAAATAAGTCTAACTTAGTCCTATCTCTTCCAATTAAGCCACATATCAGAGACACTTATGCTGTCCTTTTTTCCAGCCTGCTCTCTCTCCAGGGCTTTGTTCTCGTGCCCCCTCTTATAGGTTTTAGAGATTTGTTGACTCAACACACTTTGGTTTCGCTTATATTAGTAATTCAAGCATGTCTGGACGTAAGAACTTACACTTTTAAATTGTTAAAACTGTCTCCGGGAACATGGGTTTTCAGGCATATTGTCCTAACCATGAATCCCTTTGTGCTTTGAGAGATCTCAAAGAGAGCTTTCTTCCCAGGTACCACAAAGCCCTTGAGGGCTAGCAGAAGTTACTGCTCCCCAGCTACACCAATTTGCAAAAAAGTGTCCAGCCCACCAAAATTCTGTGAATTCTTTAATCTCTTGCTTTCTTAGGGAGGCCAAACTCTCAGGGACTCTAGCAAGAGCATTGCAGCAAATATCTTCAACATTATACTTTTCACAGAATCATAGAATATTTTGGGTTGGAAGGGACCTTTAAAGGTCATCTAGTCCAACATCCCCTGCAATAAGCAGAGAGATCTTCAACAAGATCATGTTCCTCAGAGCTCCACCCAACCTGGCCTTGAACACTTCCAGGGATGGGGCATCTACCACCTCTCTGGGCAACCTGTGCCAGTGTTTCACCACCCTCCTTGTAAAATACTTCTTCCTTCTATCTAGTCTCAATCTTCCCTCTTTTAGTTTAAAGCCATTACCCCTTGTCCTGCCGCAACAGGCCCTGCTAAAAAGTTTGTCCCCATCTTTCTTATAAGTCCCCTTTAAGTATTGAAAGGCAGCAATAAGATCTCCTTGGAGCCTTCTCTTCTCCAAGCTGAACAAACCCAACTCTCTCAGCCTGTCCTAATAAGAGAGGTGCTCCATTCCTCTGATCATTTTTGTGGCCCTCCTCTGGACCCACTCCAAAAGGTCCATGTCTTTCCTGTGCTGAGGGCTCCAGAGCTGGGTGCAGTACTCCAGGTGGGGTTTCACCAGAGCAGAGTAGAGGGGTAGAATCTCCTCCCTTGACCTGCTGGCCATGCTTCTTTTGATGCAGCCCAGGATACGGTTGGCTTTCTGGTCTGTGAGTGTACATTGCTGGCTCGTATCCAGCTTTTCCTCCGCCAGTACCCCCAAGTCCTTCTTGGCAGGGCTGCTCTCAATCCCTTCATCCCCCTGCCTGTATTGATACTAGGGGTTGTCTTGACCCAGGTGCAGGACCTTGCATTTGGCCTTCTTGAACCTCATGTGGTTCACACAGGCCCACTTCTCGAGCCTGTCCAGGTCCCTCTGGATGGCATCCCGTCCCTCATCTGCACCACTCAGTTTGGTGTCATCTGCAGGTTTGCTGAGGGTGCACTCAATCCCACTGTCTTTGTTGTTGATGAAGATATTGAATAGTACTAGTCCCAGTACAGACCCCTGAGGGTCACCAGTCATTACTGATCTCCATCTGGACATTGAGCCTTTGACCATTACCCTCTGGATGCAACCATCCAACCAGTTCCTCATCCACCCAACAGTCCACCCATTAAATACATCTCTCTCCAATTTAGAGGGAAGGATGTTGTGGGGGACCATGTCAAAGGCCTTGCAGAATTCCAGATAGACAACATCCGTAGCTCTTCCCTTGTCAACTGATGTAGTCACGCCATCATAGAAGGCCAGTAGGTTGGTCAGGCAGGATTTACCCTTTGTGAAACCACATCTACCTATACATGGGAATTAGGAAACTCCTTCATCCCCTCCTTTTCTAGATGATTTTCCTGACACCTGAGGCAGAAAGAGCACAGTGCATCTTTTTCAGCCCTGCTTTACAAGGACGCCAAGTTCCAAAAATTTCAGTCTGTGAGTTAAGGGTATTTATGAATTTAGTCCACAACAATAAGCAAAATAATGTAACAAAACCCAGTCATAAATTATCAGAGATCTCTCCAAATCTGTCACGCTGGCATGTATCATTAAACTGGGGAAAAAACTAGGCACATAAGCATAATTGGATGATTTACCTATATCAGCATAGATAAAATGGTATGATTGTTTTCAGACGAGGACTCAGACACTGAAGGTCTGACAGAAGAAGGATAACTTCTAGTTTGGGCAGAGTGGTCTTTTTACTGCTGTTACCGTTTTATGGTGGCTACTACTTTGGCCTTTCCAAAGGATCTAGTATTGCTTGGTCCTACAGCATTCCACTTACTGTTTCAGGATTTTTAGATGATGTAATGTCAGATTTTAAACACAGATGAAAATACAAAATAAAACCTTTTTTTCAGCACAGCCTCTCAATTCTCAGGAAGTTCCTAGTTTCAGCAGTTCAGCATCCACAGCTATGATAAAGATGGAAGGCACTGGTAGCAAATTGATGACTGGGGTCAATACACAAGTTAGTAGGGTTCTTGCTATTTAGAGGGGCCTTGAAAGTCAGGAGAAATGGCTGATGGGAAACTCATGAAGTTCAAAAGGGCAGATGTGAAGTCCTGCATGTGTAATGAAATGACCCCATGCAGCAGGCTGGGGTCAGCTGAATGAAGTTCAGCTTTGCAAAAGAGGACAAGAGTCAGTAACATGCCCTTATTATAAAGAAGACCAACCAGATACTAGGGTGTATTATCACGAATGTAGCCAGCATGTCAAAAAAGTATTATTTCTCTTTATTTGGGACCTGTAAGAACTGACAGTATTGTGTATAGATTTAGGCTGTCCAGTAGAAGAAAGACATCAATGCAAGAAAGACATTGAGCAAAGCCAGTAGATGCCTATTAACATGGTCAGGAGGCTGGCACGTATGAAGTATGAGAGTCTTGAGAGTTGGATTTATTTGGCTTAGAGAAGTTAAGGTTAAGAGGAGCTGTCTACAGATGACTTGCAGGAGGTTATGAAGAAGATAGAACTAGACTCTTGGAGGTGTGCAATGATAGGACAAGAGTCAATGGACACAAGTATCAACCTGAGAAATTCTGCTTATGTATTTGGTAAAAAAATGACAGTGGTGGTAATCAAACACTGGAACAGGATGCCCACAGGATTTGTGGAATCTCCATTCTTGGAAGTATTTAAAACATCTGGACAAATTCCTGAACAACCTGCTGCATCTGGACTTGCTTTGAGCAGGGGTGGGGAATTTGACTGCTATTGTGCCTTCCAAACTAAACTATTGTCTATGACTCCAGAGTTAATGTAACAGCAAGAAATCACATCCTTGTATTATTACTTCATTTTTTAAATACTCAAAGAGAAGGGCAGTGCCTCTGGCTTCACAGATATCAGACTCAGCAATATACATTATATTTTAGTTAGATTAATCATCAAGGTTTATTTGTGCTTGTGAGATGAAATGCTTCTGTACTAAGAAGGAAGTGGGCAGCGTCCCTTGTTTGGCAGCAGTGCAATCCCTGTGCTCTTGAGTGAAATTCACTGTTGGCCAGTATAAATCTTTCACATCAAAAAGCTACAAAGCCAGTTTGCTAAATTGCTTATACCAACTGGAATACAGAAGTCTACTCCAGTTTTAAAGTTACTAATCCACCAATGACCCTTCTGTTTTCTGGTCAAAAAGGCAAAGAACAGAAAGTAATGAGGTGGAACACGATCACGATAAGGACTATCTACTGCCTGACTCATGCAGGCCAAAATTATATATGCTCTCCCACTAGCTGCAATAGTGGGCCAATAGCTACATTTGTACTTGTAGAAAAAAAAAAAACAGTGATGGGACTTACCCTTTTCCTTGTAGGCCATCTCAAACAGACTGGTTCACGCTTAAGTGTCCCAAAACAAGTAACTGCCAAAATCAACTACTGAGAGCAGTCTCTGCCATTAGATGTGTATGTGTCACTTGATATGTCAGAGCTGCGTCAAGGGATATGCTAGTAACAAAATGATATGGACAACTGCAAGTTAACACTCCAGTCCATATCCTGTGTGGAACTGATTCTCACTGAATACCACATTGTATTTGGAAAAAATTGTCCTTAGAAGATATTGTGACTAGGAGCCAACCAAATGTTTCAGATGCCATTTAAAAAAACTCAAAGGGCGTGTAATATAAAACCACAAAAATATTCAAGAGAACTACTATTATTGTAAGTCCCCTCCTTCCCCTTTGGCCGGGCATGGATCCACAAACAAGAAAAATAAAGGAAAATCACAGACTCAGAGGGCTGAATACTGGTGGGTTGGGTGGTGGAGCTTACATATTCCTGCTCCTACTGGGAACTTTGCCTCTTTGATGTCTGGCTGCTAAGTGATCCGGCTTCAACAGGATTATTAATGCAAAAATGTTTGAACAAGAAGGACACTAGAATGGTGGTTAGGCAGGTCTGCTGTGAACTACTGTACAGCGAAATTTAGTCTTAAACACTGCTGCCCTACTTCCCTGTGCATTTAGTCCATTGCTTCCTTGAGATCTGAAGTCAAAACAAAAACTCTCCTTAGACTAGTTTCTCACCATATTATCGGTGCCAGGAATAGCTATTGTACACACAAGAATCATAGAATCGTAGAATCATTTAGGTTGGAAAAGACCTTTAAGATCATCTAGTCCAACCATTGACCCTACTCTACCAGGTCCGCCACTAAACCATGTCTCTAAGCACCACATCTACACGACTTAAACACATCTAGGGATGGGGACTCAACCACCTCCCTGGGCAGCCTGTTGCAATGTTTGATAACTCTTTCAGTGAAAAAATTTTTCCTAATGTCTAGCCTAAACCTCCCCTGGCACAACTTGAACCCGTTTCCTCTTGTCCTATCGCTAGTTACTTGGGAGAAGAGACCAGCTCCCATCTCACTACAACCTCCTTTCAGGTAGCTGTAGAGAGCAATAAGGTCCCCCCTCAACCTTCTCTTCTCCAAACTAAACAATCCTAATTCCTTCAGCCGCTCCTCATAAGACATGTTCTCCAGACCCCTCACCAGCTTTGTTGCCCTTTCTCTGGACACGCTCCAGCACCTCAATGTCCCTTTTATACTGTGGCACCCAAAACTGAACACAGGACTCAAGCTGCGGCCTCACCAGCGCTGAGTACAGGGGCACCATCACTTCCCTCCTCCTGCTGGCCGCACTATTCTTGATACAGGCCAAGATGCCATTGGCCTTCTTGGCTACCTGGGCGCACTGCTGGCTCATGTTCATCTGGCTGTCCACCGGGATCCCCAGATTCTTTTCTGCCTGGCAGCTTTCCAGCCAGTCCTCCCCAAGCCTGTAGCATTGCCTGGGGTTGTTGTGACCCAAGTGAAGGACCCGGCACTTGGCCTTGTTAAACCTCATGCAGTTGGCTTCAGCCCATCAATCCTGTCTATCCAGATCTCTCTGCAGAGCCTTCCTACCCTCAAGCAGATCAACACTGCTGCTTAATTTGGTGTCATCTGCAAACTTACTGAGGATGCACTCAATCCCCTTGTCCAGATCATCAATAAAGATGTTAAACAAGGCTGGCCCCAAAACTGACCCCTGAGGAACACCGCTTGAGACATGCCGCCAACTGGATTTAACGCCATTCACCACAACTCTCTGGGCTCAACCATCCAGCCAATTTTAATCCAATGAAGAGTACACCTATCTAAGCCACAGGCTGCCAGCTTCTCTAGCAGAATGCTGTGGGAGACTGTGTCGAAGTCCTTACTAAAGTCCAAGTAGACAACATCCACAGCCTTTCCTTCATCCACCAGGCGGGTCACCTGGTAATAAAAGGAGATCAGGTTGGTCAAACAGGACGTGACTTTCATGAACCCATGCTGGCTGGGCCTGCTCCCCTGGTTGTCCTTCACATGCCACGTGAGTGGACTCAGGACTCCTACTTAGTAGGGAACAGGAGACTTTCATAACTTAGGTTAATTTCAGAGTTGTTTTGTTGGTGAAATATTTGTCCTTCATATACAAAGGCCGTAATTTTCATTTTTTTCCAAACTAATTCCCTTTCCTGTGTGCCAAGGTAGAGTCAGGCTGCAGTGCAGGATTTCAGTGGGGAAAAGGCACAGAGATCCAAGTTGCTGCACCGCCCTACATCTTCTCTCCTGCTACAGGAGCCTCTGTGCCAAAAAGAAACAGCCAGTGGGACGCAGAAGTCAAGTAGACAAAGAAGAGCTGCAGCGTTGTGGTGAAAGTGCAATGGGACTAGTCCAGGGCCTAAAACCCCTACAAGTCCTCTTTTTATGAGAGAAGGTACAGTATTTAAGCAATGACACAATAGCACAGCTACTGGAAGGATCTTAATTTCTCCAGATTTTTCTAAAAGCAGTCTGTTCACTGGATTGTGATTCTACCTGCTCTTATTCATAGAAAGTTTTTGATTAATTTATTTCTAATTACTCATTGGAAATATTATAATTAATTATTAAACTAATTTCAGAGTTTATTGTATGTGCGTATGCTTAAGAATGAAAAACAGTAGTAGGTTTTTTTAATAATTCTTGTCACCAATTCATTATACGAACAAGAAAAATTCTATTAAATTGAGGATTTAAGGGATTCACAGAGGATTTTGGACAAACATTCACTGCTAATCCTACCAGTAGGAGCTATAATGACTCCAGCATCTCGAACTCAGTATCAGAAAAAGACAGAGTACTGTTAATACACAAAGATCTAAACTCCTGCTCCAAATATTAATTAAACGCTCATTACTGTCTACAAAGAACTGTAGAAAGGAATGGAATAAATACAAACCAGGAAAGAATCAGATACCTTCCATGAGGAGTATTTAAAACTCCAGAAAAACAAATGTTGTGGAGATAAAGGTGTTAGAGAATGATGATTGGATGTGTACACCCAGTCACTACTTCCATATCTAACTCAGAATTAATTTTCTATGACTAGCATTTCAAAATATAGAGGACTCAAAATTTGATATTCTTAGGTTTTTTTATGCTCATGAAACAGGCTATTTGAAAGCAAGTCCTGATAATGCTAAGGAATGTCTGCATCCTAGTGAGAATACAAGAGAATTGCTGATTTTTTAGCTAGTTACATTTCAAGACTTACCAAGAAAAACAAAGATGATTACAAAATTTCGGAAGCTTTTTCATCTATGCAATCTACAGAAAGTAGGAAGTGCTATTCCTTTTCTTTCACAAGTGGAGGAGCTGAGGCACAAGAAAGCTACAAGTCTCTTTCCAAAGGTCTTCAAGTTAACATGACTTTCTCACATTTCCTTTGTGAATGATAGGCCTTACTCAGTCCCTTCCTCTTAGAGGAAATGAAATAAAAGGAAATCTCATTTCGGCACTGTGATCTGAACATGAAATTAATAAAACCTGGAATAATTTTTTGTGTCTAAAGAGAAGAGGTCAGAAAGGAAACTCCAAGTAAAGAGCAGTAAACATTCACGCTGACAGCAAGTGCCTGGAGCTTGCATGCTGTCTTTGAAACAGATTTGGACTGAACACTTTGGTAGATGCTCGGAGCCCCTTGCAATCTCTGCTCTAATTGACAGTGGTAATAACAGGCTCATTTTCATCAGTGGCTTTGAGATTTTGGAGGAGCTCTTATAACCTGGGGGCACTTCATTCTTGCTTCATCGTAGGCATTAAGAAGATGAAATAAAAAAAAAAAATTAGCTACTTGGAAGCTAAGACTCAGTTTGTTAGAATTATATTCTATTCTAAATCTCATCTGGCATGACCTCAGGACACAGTAGAATTTACTATTATTTTTCTTCTTTTCATTACTGTATTGCAGGCATGCAAACTTTTCAACAGCTTTCCTACCAGAGTTCACTTGATGTCATCTTTGTTCAGTTAATATTGGTGGTTTATGCACTGTTGCTCCACAGTTTTTTCTTTGTAGTTCAGTGTATATCACACAGACGGGAACTCCTCACTTAGTTCACTCCTTGTCTCCCACTGGCATACGATGATGGTTCCTCACCTCTTTAGCTTAGATTAATTCTATAGTCGAGCATAAAAAAGCAATGCAGCCTTACAGGCCTGCATTGTAGGCATTTAAATTTGGGCAAAATAAATCCCACTTTGGAAGTCTTAACTATCATCACAAAATTGCAAGCCAAGGGAACACTGCAATTTTAAGAACTGCCTGGTAAGCAGATAAGAGTGATGTGATTTAATGAAAATAAATCCTGTGCATGGTCTGAAATCCTTTGTTCATGACAGACAGGCTAATGGATACTATATGATATGTATGATGTTGCTTTAGGAAAAGAATCCAGAGCTCCAGACTGTGTTTGTTTAACAAACTACAAAGATGGATACAAAGATGATTAGGGGGCTAGAACATCTTCCTTATGAGGAAAGGCTGAGGGACTTGGGTCTTTGTAGTCTGGAGAAGAGAAGACTCAGAGGGGATCTTATCAATGCTTACAAATACTTAAAGGGAGGATGCCCGGAGGATGGGACCAGTCTTAGTGATAGGACAAGAGGTAACGGGCACAAACTTGACCATAGGAAGTTCCTTTTAAACATGAGGAGGAACTTCTTTCCTTTGAGGGTGGCAGAGCACTGGCACAGGCTGCCCAGAGAGGTGGTGGAGTCTCTGACGCTGGAGACATTCCAAACCCGCCTGGACGCCATCCTGTGCAACCTGCTGTAGGTGTCCCTGCTCTGGCAGGGGGGTCGGACTAGATGATCTCCAGAGGTCCCTTCCAACACCGGTGACTCTGTGAACACCACTCACAGAAAATGGATTCATCTGAGCTATTCAGGGCATCAGGGTAACATCTAAAGCTACCTGAAATGAATCTCTTTTTTGTTGTCTTGCTGAAAGGCCAGACTTTCTCTAATAAGCAACTGTATGTGCTTTCAATTATTTTTAGCATATTTCAAATCACATAGTGCAGTAACGAGGCATAAAACATGACAGCACACACTCTAAAAGCTCAGAAACACAAAAACAAATAAACAGCCAATTTCTTTAAACAATTTTATTTTTCAAATACAGTTAAAGAAATATTTTTAAATGATTGAATACTGACAATCCTAGAATCAGTATTCCCAAGAAGAAATATATTGCAGAACTACTAAGAATTTTTCTAAAGAGTAGGCAGTACATGTATGCCAAGGAAGCGTGGCTTAAACCCCTGAAAGAACAGTGTCTGGTGATGTGCAGCACAGCAACATTTACATACAGATTTACATGAGAATAGAAAAGCAAGTCTGTGCTTTCTTAGTGATGTGCTAGGAAAAAAAAATTACCCTGAATGCATTAAAAGCTTACAAAATTACATAAGACAAGATTTTCTTGAGTAAAAGATTGTGCTTGGAGTAATATCTCTTTTCTCATTCCTACCATGATGCTTATTAAGATCTTTAAGTTCAACGTGATTTTACAGACCATGTTGTTCTGATGCCATGGGGCTTCTTAAAAGTATCAGTGAGGGTGAAATTAGGTTTATTGTTATCATTAACCTTAGTTTCTACGCCTTGGTATGGTCAACACAAAGAGTAAATGTTTGAGGGCATAGTAAAACAATGTGCCTACATAGAAACTTCAAAGAGCAATATTAATCATTATAATAAGCTCTCAAAGACAAGTTTTAATCACATAACATCATTAGTTAAATAATGAAGTAGTTTTTAGTATATAGGTCAACAAAAGAGCCAAAAGAAACAGAAAAAAATGTTTGATTGTAGTGTTAATGAAGGAGTGATGCAACAATATTATGAAGTTTGATGTCCATGGGAAAAATGTTTCCTTGTATCACTGAGTTACCTTGAAAATCTTTATGGGCAAATCTTTTTGTACGTTCCAAATAGAAGACATAAAGAGTCTCTGTAAAATATGTTCCATATAATTTTTTTTTAAAGTAATTCACATTTAGGAAAAGAGCATCAAGAGGTGAAAGGTTTAAACTGATGCTTTCAGTTCTATGTATTTAATATCGCTGATGGATGCTAATGCAGCAAGTGAAAATAATTCACTGGCATTTTTTATTTTTTCTGAAGCTCTTAAAAACACTTCTACTACAGCAACACCAAGTAACACCACCAAGCAGCAGCCTTTTTGCCAGTGCACCTGACTTCTTTTAAGATGTGATGCATCCAAGTTTGCTCTGAATCAGCACTGTGCTATCAGTCACCTTACTGTGTGGGGAGGCTGGAGGAGGAAACACACACATATGCCCACACACCTGCTTAAAATTCTGAATATACTTAACCTAGTTACATAGTAAAAGATAACACGTTGGAGATGACTGCTGAGTTGCACTAGCAAAGTGTGGCGAATGGCAAACAAAAGAGGAGTGCTCTTTCTCTGCCAGAGGAGGTGGAGGACCTGCTGCAGGGACCCAGTGGCACTGCCCAGGTGCAGCATCCTTACCCAGGGAAACAGGGCTGGAGTGATCCTGCTCTCCCTCTTCTGCTTCCGCCCCTGTTCCTGCAGGAGCTATGGTTGCCCCTCATACCTTCTTGTTATCTCCTTTGTGCTTTCCTGCTATACGGGGTGTTTTACATGCAATGCGTACATGTTGCATGTTGTCTCTGCGATGCCTGAGCCAGGTTCTGCCCAGCTCTCAGTGCTGCATCGCTTCAGTGAGCAGCAGCACAGCAGATGAGGGTTGTATTCATGCCCATGGGACCCCTGACATCATACTACACTTATACTCTCGAGGCCTCTGCTTGTAGACAGGAAAAAAGACAGTACCGGTGACCCGTTTGCCTTGGAATTAAATCTAGTGAGTAATTACAAGTCTCTGGTGGATTCAGGCTATCTTCCAATTACACAAAAATTTAATCTTTATTTTAATGGCTGTGATACATTTTATGTCCACAAGCATTCCACAGAGAATCCTGGAGCCCAGTCAAGCTCTGTGTGGATCAATATGAAGAGCTATAAAATAAAAATTTATTTAAAAAACTAAAAAAAATGTTGTGTCATGTTTTTCAAATTAAAAAAAACCCAACACTCTTACTCTTTTTAACACTGCAGCTCTTTATTATCAAAGAAGAGTTATTACATTTCAAAGATTCAGGCACTAAACTTCAGGCTAGAGGGAGACACTTTATCTTTCTCAAGAGCAGAAGTTAAAAACCTTAGACTTAGACACCTACAGTGGACTGAGAAAGAGAGAGGAGCTGGTATTGTCATGCATTCAGCAACAACTGGGCACTCATCGGAAGTGTGAATGATCATGGCTCATGTTTCTCTTTTCTTCCTGTTTCTCATCAAGGTCTGGAAAACAGGTTTTTCTTTTTCTCTACCTCCAGCAGGCCCTTACCCTGTGCTGTCCTGAGCCCCAGCAGCCCGGTCAGACCTCCCACAGGGGTGAGGGTGCTCTTGGAGCACTAATATATGGACTGGACAAGAAATCACTGGGTTTGAGTGTCTTTCTGGGAGCTGGGGTGAGCTCAGGCTGCACAGAAATCACCGTTATAAGTCTGAGAAGATTTTTTACAGTCCTAAAGAAAAGATCTGCTGAAACCTGGATTGCCAGGCTGTTCTTTCCCACTCATTCATATTTAAATTATTACTCTTTAAAGCTGAAGGTCTAACAGGACCAAGAGTTTAACTAGATTGTTCTCAATCACCCTTTGCAGAATCCAGCTCGATGTGTAACATACAGAGCCTGTTCACTAGACACCCAGGTTTGAAGATTAAAGACAGAAGTCAGTAAGAGTGGCTGAAGTGCCTTGGTGGACTTACCTCAATGGGGTAGTGCCCACAACGCATCTCTTCACCAGCCACCAGAACTAGGCACTTGCATTAAACCTCGCATAGCAGCAGAGGCTATGGCGTTCACAACATTGCTCAAAATCCGGAGTGGTAGTGGAACTCATCTTCTTAAAAGTTTAACAACACAATATTTGGGTTGTTAGAATCAAGTGTTAACCCTGACTTTAAAAATCTATGCTGTAGATTAATTAAGCTTCAACAAAAAATTAAGTGGGATCTTACTTGTTAAGAGAAAAAGTGCTCATTAAATATGTCCTTCTCTGTGCAGCCCAGCTGACCTCATGTGTTAAGAAGTATTAGTCACCTGGAAAAGTGCTGGCAAAAGTGATATGTTTGAGTCTCTATCAACATGCCTGTTTTATTTGTGTGTGTTCACACTATTAAGCGGTTACCCTTGCAATGAGCCAGATACAGATACTGTATGGGCTTTTAAAAAATACTTCAATAGCTATAAGCATAGCTTTTTGAAGAACGTACTTTTTCTCGTGTTTATAGCTAAAAGTGAGTGAGAGTATGGAAACTTCAGCTTTTGTGCAGAAGTTGCTGATTTCTTTCTGTGTTAGCCAGAACAGCAATAATAACAATTTTAAACAGCTATTTTTGATTGTAGAAAAGGAATTAATTATTACCAAGATTCCCTAGTGTTCTGAGTTTTAGTATTACTTTTTAATGATAGTCTTGGATCTGTGATACATTTCCAGTATCAGATACATTTCAGCCAGTCTTTGAAAACCTTGATTCAAACTTCAAAAGAATCTGAAGAATGCTGACTAGGCAACAGCCTAGAGAGATGAGAATAAGGAATAAACGTATGAGTAAACTCTGTGAGGAAGAAAACCCAGGGGCTACAAAAATCTGGAGCACTCCCCACAAATATATGCGATCATTTTCATTTAGAAGATGAAGACAATATGACTACGTCTTATGGTGATATAAATATAGTGATAAAGTTAGAAAAAACAGAAGCTTTTCTAAAATGATAAACTTCAAATAAACATTAATAGCCATTTTATTGAAAATTGCTTTGTACAGGCACTGTTATTATTTCCACATATTTTAAATGTTATTAACAGTGATGTAACTACCTAGAATAACCCAGTTAAATAATTTTTCTATGTTTTCTATGTTATTTAGAATAAAGACTAGTTGTAATCTGCAGTTCTTACATCTTTTATTAGGATTTATAAAACTCGGAAGTTTAAACTTCACATTTTTTTTTCTGACACTTAAAGGCTGTTGATTTGAAAGCAAGCAGCAGATGGCAGCAGTGAAAGCAGCATTGCCCTCAGGTTTACTCATCAGGCGTTTAGGCTCGATTCACATAGATAGCAAGTTTTGTAACTTCCAGTAGACTTCAGGGGGAGAAGCTACCCTGTCTGATGAGTCTGGAGCTTAGTTCTAAGGAAAAAATTAAACAGAAATGTAAAATTGTATTTTTGCCTGAATAAAATGTTATGTGGAAACACGTCTTTACAAATACTCTCTCAGCCACCTCAGTGCTGAGAAGTCTTGGCTTTAGAAAGCAGTAAAGTCTCTGACTGGATCTAACCCTCTAAATATTCAGAATATGTTTTTTGTTAAAAATGAGCAGGAAATTCTTTAGACCAAGAATTTTGAGGCATGGACTTCGCATAAATAAGATGTATTCAGTACACAAATTTCTTGAATGTATTTCTGGGGTCCTGGGCTAGCTCATAATGCTCATTTTCACAAGTTTGAGCTGTTGTGGAGGGCAGCCCAAGCCGCTCAGCAGGCATGGTGTGACAGAATTTCAGACTTAGGGGGTGTGCAGAGGTCTGCTCTAGAAGTCCCAGGCTGTGCAGTTGAAAATAATGATGCAAAAACTAACCATGAATCCTGCTGAACAACCACTGATAATTTTTTTTTAATGAGGCATTTGCATACGCAGTGTCATTTTTGGTAGGCTAGCAATAGACTTTAGAAAAGAATGGGAAAAACGTACTTTTTAAAAATTAACATTACGACAGTAACTACTTACTAATGGTCTCGGTCATTCACACTTCTGCAAGTCAAATGAAAACACATTTTTAATAGTTTTTATTACGATACTTGAATGTAACCATTTTACAGAATAGTCTGAGGACTTCTCTGCTAGAACAGGATGCTCTTTCTTCTGGGAGTTTGCCAGAAGAGAGTGAATGGCTGTTGTGTGCAATAAGACACTATTTCTTGTTCAGAGTAGGGCCAGAGGAATTAAAACTTAATTAAACTTGTGTCTCCATCTGCCACCTTTCTCATACTGCATCTGTGCTGAAAGTAATGTGAGTGAAGCTCAGAATCAGACACCCTGTTTGTAAGCTGATTTCAGACAAAGAACTCTTTGGAATATATCTCTATATAGAAAGAACTATATACTGGAATATATTCCCGGTCCCCATCATCAAATGCTGCTGAATAAATGTGATCCTGCAGAAAGAAAATCAAGCTTCTCAGATGCCTTGCAGTCTTGAATATGTTTTATAAAATTTTGATTGCTGAGTGAAAAAGTAAAACTCATCAACTAATTTACCGGCTTAGGAGCCTGTCTTTTGTCAGAAGTCAGAAGCAATTTCAGAAAAAATAGAAGTTTAAACGTTTTCTTACAAACCTAACTAAACATTTTTATTTTCAATCAAAAGTAATTTCTTTTGTTTTCTTTTTAAAATGATGCTAGCTTCTATCAATCTCCATCATGGATCATGGTTACAAAAAACAGGAGAAAGAGAAGGCATCTATCCAAGAAAGTTTACAGTGTGATATTGTATGTTAAAAAGAATTGCTCATGCTTTACCAGCTCTGGAGAGAAGGGGCAATTCAAACATGTGAACAGTACTCCTCATATCTCAGACAAGCCAAAAAGGTTACAGGAGATCTCATTATGGTCTTGCTGCTCAGTACAGATTTTAAAATGCTTTGGTATAGAGACAAACAGAAAAAAACCCACATATAATTATGAATAGTAAATTTTTTTTTTCACAAGTACACAAGTAATTACAAGCCAACTTTTTAAAATTTAAGTCCTCGAACTTTCTGTACAGAGAAGGTATAATAAACTGAAATATTCATAAAAACCTAATTACTGAACAAGATTATTATCATTTAAATAAGAAAATTCACCCGTTCTTCTTGTATTGCAAAATGCAGTCCTGTGGGAAAATGCCCAAAGAGTCACTCAGGTCAGTGCTGCTACATTTGCATTTGGACACATGGATGAGAAAACATCATGCCCCACTCATAAATGGCTACATCTAGCAAAAGCTTTCTTTAAACATATGTCAATAAAATTATCATATAACTTCTTTCAGTTCAGCTTGTGCAAAATTGAAATTATTGATGCAAATAACACATATTACAGATCACAGAAATTAGGAAGGCAAGAGATGTAATATTAGCTTGTCTCTTCTATCAAGGCAATTTTGTTCATCTAATCATGTACATTTTTAAATAAGCAAAATGATGAAGCATCTGACATTTTCCTTGAAAAAATTGCTATTTAATAAGTTTTACCATTTGAATACTCATTCTGGTCCTCTGCAGCTTTAATTGATTTAATTATATCATTTCTACAGTTCCAAAAAGCAAGAACACTATATTAACAGCCTACTGGTGGCTGTGATGATGTGACAGAACATGGCCAGTAACTTCTATGTCCAAAAAAATCATTAATCAGAGACCTGAAACACATCAGTTTCTTTGTCTTTATGTATATGTTTCTTCTTTCACCTGTAATATTTTTCCCAGCTGTGTAAGCAATTAAATAATTTCACAAACCTTTTTAATAAAAGTTGGTAGAATCATGCCATTGAAGAATTCATAGGACCGAAGGATCATTTCTGCCGAAAGGAACCTTAGAAGGTTGTTTCTGGTGTGTTTTGATGTCTCTGTTGAGCCTGATACATGAAGCAAAGCACTAAGTATTGCAGGAAAATTTATGACATGGTAACACACATTTTCTAACCTCAAAACTGATTTTCAATACCTAGTTATTGGCTATTGGATGGGGGGGGACACTCCCATGCTGTCATGGAAGGAGAAAAGAAGGCTTGATGAAGGAAGCAAAGGGGAAGAAAGTCCATCCCTTTTCACAGTGAAGTTCCACCATAACACAGTACACACTGCAAGTAAGAGGATGCATCTCTACACACATACCAAAATACAACTGCTTTCTGAGTCTCTTCAAAAGTTTATTAATATTTCTGTTTCTGTTTTAATTTTTATTTTGGTAAAAAGCTGCAAATAGTATGGACTTGCTCCTCCAGCCCCAATTAATGTACCACAAGCAGCTGGGAATCCTAGTAATTGAAATGAGCTGGAGATGGAAACTTCAGGGGCAGCACCCAGATATGCTTTTTGATTTGATTCACGTTTTATCAATTATGCGCAAACACTCCATCTTGCCAGGAGATGGTGCCATAACTCCAGGAAACGCGGATTTGTGTTTTATGTAACAAGAAAACAGACGTACAGATTTTAACACTGCTATACAGAAATTTTAAACCGTAAACATTTAAAATTAAGAGAAGATCTAACCATATGGTATTGAGCACCAAGATTGTTTCAGTTTTGGAGGCTTCTTAAATATCCCTGGTTTTGGGAGTTTGTTTGGTTGCTTGTTTTCTGTATAGGAAATGACTCATATGAATAATTAAGGCCAGTACGCAACCCAGAGTTTGGCTTCCTTGGCTTGGTCTGTTCTTTACCTTAGTCTACTTCAGTGAATGAGGTTTTGTTTAATTTTTAATTCCTATATTGAAACTAGTAAGACCCTTCTACAGACAGAGGTTGATCCAAATACTGTTAGCTCTTATGAACTTGTAATGAGAGAACCAGGCAGCTATTTTGGATTGATACATCAAGCATCATGCTTGATTTCAGGCTTAATTTGGGTCTGTAAAACACCCAAAGAAAACATGACTGCTTTGGGAGGCTTGGGGGCGTTCCAGAACCTCCTCTCCTGTAATGTTAGCCATGCTTCAAACTAGCATTTTGCACCAAAGCAGGGTAGCCCACGTGACTTGCACCACTCTGCACCTTTCTTTGTGCCTTTCATTTTATTGTTCCTTTTGGAATATTTTAACCTCAAAAAAACCCAAACTCCCGCCTTACCTGTATTTTACAGAACTTAAGCTGATACAAGGCAGAAATAAAAACTAGCAAAAGCTATTGCTGTTTGCCAGGTTCTTAGACAAGGACCTGACATAAAAAAGAGGAATTTAAGTGACATCAGTTCTGTCAGTTCCATAACTTAGCAGAGTTGTAAATGTTTTTCAGGCAGTTAACATCTGAACTTTTTCGGATTTGCCACAGATTTGTTGATTAGAATGGAGAGTTTTCTAGGATAAGTTATTTGGTCGTTAAAGGATCTTACTAGACAGATCAAACTGCACTGCTGAAACTGAGACCTAGCTTGGCAGCCAAACCATGGCTTGGCTCAGCCATGGGAGCAGCCCGAAGTGCTGGAGCACTGCAAGGATGCAGCCCTGAATATCCATGAGGGTACACCGGAGTCCCACCTGAGGTCAGGTTATTTACAGGGCCTGGCTGCCTTTTTAGCAGGTGCCAGGGGGACCCTTTTAAGATGGATCCCAGGTTGTCTACTCTAGCATATGTTTGATGACACATATAGAACTCCGAGCTGGGTACAGCATGGTCTATCTATACTGCTTACCATCTCAAACAATAACCAAGAACTTCCTCTCCCTACCAAAACTCTAACGGCTGATTCGACTGAAATCTTACACACAGCACATTTCAGGCTTCATATTTCCTGATGTTGTCCATTTCTAGGAGCTCCTATGCAATTTAACCCACAATCTCCCAGTGGCATCAGCCTAAAGTAATTTATCCATCTTTGCAAAATTTATTATGTATTTTATTTCATTTCCTACAACTACCGTGGTTTCTTCGTTCAGAATTTTTAGCCAGTGACCCAAGTCAGAAGCCTGAGCTACTGACAGAGCTGAGATGACAAAATCCAGATATCCTTAAGATATCTATACACAGACTTCATTTAGATATCACAAATTTCTGTCAGCTCAGAAGTGGTAATTATGTTAATGATGGTAGTCTCACAACTGACAAGAAGCGTATTTATGTGTAATAAGACTTACTGGTCAAAAGTTTCTGCATTGATAAGAGTAATAACTGTCTTTATTTTTAATGAAAAATCACTAGAAATACTAAAAGGCAGCACTAAAAATTATTAAATCTTTGTACCATTTGCAAGGCCTCAGAGTTGAGGCTTGTCTGGCTTGCTCTGTCTGAACTACTCTTGACTTGCAACTTTGTTTTAACTCAGCAGTAAGTTTGGGGTTGCACAAAACTGGTTTTAGGGGTAACAAGGAGTACAAACAAATCTAGACTTTTGTGTCTAACAAACACAAAAGTCACTGCATTTAGTAAAATTGGATGTAACATGGAGGTGCAGAACAATGAAGAAAGATGAAGATGCAAATGGGTGTTAGCAAATATTTAGAAATAACCCCATGTTCTGCATGAGGGCGGGGGCTGAGGTGAGAGAGAGCCTGTGCAGTGTTCTGCCTGGATAAGAAAGACCTAATAACAAATGGCTTAGTAAGGTAACTACTTAATAAGATATAATGAGAAAAGGAATGTAGATAGTGAGAAATCCTACATCCTTTCAGACGCTGGGCACCCTACATTCATACAGCGTGGGACAGATCTTGGATGGATTTTCCCCTAGTGTGCTGTGCAGAGCAGGGCAAACCCCATCCATGGAGAGACGCGCTCCCTTTTGGTCATCTGAGCTATTATGTAATTTCTGTGTAAGAAAACAACTCTATTCCTGAAGGATGTTCTCATGAGAACTTCCTTGCTGCACTGTTAGATAAAGGCAAGGCCAAGGAGGTAGCGTAACCACCAGAGATGGCCTGCTCAGTATCACTGTCTCCTTGAATACAATATCTGCCGTGAGGCTTCCAGTACACCTCACGCAGATCCTAGGATGCGGAAGAAGAAAGCATTGACATGAACATCATATTCCTCCTGACAAAGGACTCTAGATGTTGACAGCTCATGACCCACCACTACCAGAAAGAAGCTGCCAGCCTCAAGAGCCACACAATCTACTCCACAATCATCAAACACCTTTGCTCTCAGAGACGACCTTACCAATACCTGCCTATCTAGGCCCTAAACAACTATCTTCAATTTCTGCTTAGCTTTAAAATGTGCCAAGCCTATCTTAAACCTAGAGAAGGGCTTTGATGCTCAAAAGTTTGCCTAATTATTCCAGCTAAAGCAACTACTCTCATGAAACATGTTATTTCACATAAAAAACCCCCACTTTTGCTTGGTAATAAATGCCAGCAAAAGCTATCTTGATGAATTACTTAATTTCTCTATGGAAACCAAGTTTTCATCAAAGGCGTTTATCAATTGTACTGCTTTGGCTGATAAGCTGAGGGATTCTCACTGTTCTATTTGTGTGAAGAAGGCACATGGTATTTACTGAGTCGTGATTCAGTCCTGAGATTTGAGGAGTTCATGACTCATTCACACCTGGTATTTTGATGTCTCAACAGTAAATCTCTACCACTCCCAACTTACTTGGTTGCATGTTGCTTTTGATTTGGCTGCTAAGTCTGTTTCTAGCACTACACCACTTCTAGTAATTTGTCCCTCAAATACATAAATATATAACAAACTGCCAGTTATGACAATGTCTAGTCTATAATGTTAATCTAACATAGGTAATTGATTTCTGACAGATGTATTTCTTAGTTCATTTTTGCATCTCTTCCATGGATGATATTAATAAAATGTTTCCACCTCAAAACCAACAAAAACTACACTTTTAATGAACACATATAGGTCTGCTACTGTAAAATAGTACCTGCTTATCAGCTTTCAACCTTTCATCTGGTCTATACCAAGACCCCAAGCCCAGGTTCATAGCAGAGGAGCTGACAGTACAAGTATAGGGTAATACCATTTGTTCTTGGAGAACGGCAGAAATTGCAACTGCTATATTATTGCTCACTAAAGCAATGCAGTCCTGAGAGCTGGGCAAAACCTGGCTCAGGCACGGCAGAGACAACATGCAACATGTACGCATTGCATGTAAAACACCCCGTATAGCAGGAAAGGACAAAGGAGATAACAAGAAGGTATGAAGGGCAACTATAGCCCCTGCAGGAACAGGGGCGGAAGCAGAAGAGGGAGAGCAGGATTGCTCCAGCCCTGTTTCCCTGGGTAAGGATGCTGCACCTGGGCAGTGCCACTGGGTCCCTGCAGCAGGTCCTCCACCTCCTCTGGCAGAGAAAGAGCACTCCTCTTTTGTTTGCCATTCGCCACACTTTGCTAGTGCAACTCAGCAGTCATCTCCAACGTGTTATCTTTTACTATGTAACTAGGTTAAGTATATTCAGAATTTTAAGCAGGTTTGTGGATAGGTGGACATGTGTGTGTGTTTCCTCCGCCAGCCTCCCTACGTAGCAAGGTGATTGGTACTGCAGCCCAGATTCTGTAAACTAGGATGCAATAGTTCTTTCTATCCTTTTCACTTCAGGTGTACAAACAGCAGCAGCTTCATGGAGAATTAGTTTCTTTATTGACAGCAGGAGGTTGCTTTTTTTTTTTTTCTGTCTCTCTTTCTCTCTTTGTACCCATATAGCTGTACGTAGTATATAGCACTTAAGAAGCACTTCATGAGCTATTTCTCCTTTCAAGTGGTTATTTTTCTTCTAAAAGAACAAGTTTCATATTTTGTCAGTCCACTTGGAGACCTTCTCAGTGGCTTTATAGAAGTTTTCCTTTGAGCTATTACTTCGTTCATTTAACACAATGACACTTGAAAGTTTTTTCATCATAAACTTGTTATGGAATTTCTGAAAATATTCAGTCTCATCCAGGCTTTGGGAGCATCTAGAGATACAGATCTAAACTTTCTGAAGAAAGCTGAACAAAATGTTAAATGAAGTGATACTAAGTTTAGAAATGCATCTATTGATGACTCCAAATATCATTAACCAGCTCCATAGACAAGATTTTGACATCTGTAATGTAAAATGAGAAATTATATATATTGAATCAGGTAAACAAAAACAGGTCTAATGTATGCCACTGTGGGTATTGTAAAAATCCAGTTTCCATTCACAAAACCACTTATGAGATATTATATGTGCAAGATCATACTGTTAAGTTAAATTTTTGCTATTTCAAACTATACCAGCTATCACTTTACATAGATATATATGACCTTAGAAGTTTTGATAGAGGGTTAAACCTAGTCGTTATATGGTTGATTTCTTCAGGCTGTACTGTCCGAAGTGAAGCAAGGAGTTAAACTCACGCCAGTGACATTTTTCTTCAAGAGCTCTGTTTGCTTGGCCATAGTCAAATCATTCTTTAACAAAATAGTGCCAGATATCTGTAGGAAAAGTCCTATTGATTTTGGTGAAAACTGGAGATGGAAATGTGGGACCAACAATGCTATGTCAATTTGTCACCTAATGGCATTATAATTGCCTATAGATCAAAGAGCTGAAGCAATATAATAGCTTTTAACCCTGCCAAACTTCTCAGTTAAGATTTACTTTTCTCCCAGAAGGAAAGAACAGAAGTAATTTAGCAAATTACAAGTTGTAAATGGCTTAACTGCTCTAAGACATAAAGTGGGATAAGAAGGTGGTAAACTGGGAAATCATGTGGGGAATAGAAGGATACAAGGAACTCCTGGTGTGTTTAATGAGCTCAGCCTACAGAAGCAATAATATACATGACTGTCCAATAGTTTTGAGTCCATACATCTATCCCTTCACTCTGAAATATGTTCTTAATTACTTTTTCAACAAGATGATGTAATTTTCTGATTCCTGTTTCAGATACAGCAACCTTTTCTACACACTTTGTTGCTTGGAAATGTAATCATGAGATTCTTTAGACTTTCCTAAGCTACTTTTGTCCATGTACCACAATGTATACACTAGATGGCACTCAATGCTTATTACTCAACGACTATATGCCCTGTCCGGAAAAGAAATTACAATAGCCAGTGAAACAATTACTGAGCTTCCTGTTACCTTGAGCTTGAATTGTTGAAGTTGCTAATGACCGTAACAGAAATTGATAACTTTCCAATTATGCCTGTAGCAGAATGAAATGTTGGGAAGGCCTTGTGTATATCCAGTTTACATGCAATGCGTTTAGTGCAGCGGGTTAGACAGGGGTGACCACCCTTCCCAGATGTTCTGAGTGCCCTTTAAATATTTTGTTCAGAAGGAAGATGGTAATTCTGCTCTTGGTGTTACACAAATGCATCTATCAATTCTTTGACTTTTATTGTTTCGGAAACCACTGTTTCAGAAGAGCTTAGAAGACATTAAGTTCTAACTGTCCTAGTGAATAGTCAAGATGAAAAGTTAAATAATAAGAAACAGTAAGAAGAAAAATTAAAAATCTCCTAAATATATATTGAAATATATAGAGCCCAGAACTCTCACTGAATTTCAGGGAACAAAGTGATAATTAGAGCTTCTACATGGGAAAAATGGAAACCCAAGGGAACTATGAAGAACATGTTTTCAGGGAATGTTTCATTCTTAAGGGTTTAGCCAGAAAGGGAAGGGATGAACTCCAAAGCTGACTTCAGTGCAGAAGTCCCCAGACTGTGATGTTCTTTGATAACAATATTACTTATGTTCTGGGAAAGTAATGTTAGCTTTCTAGATTGTAGTTTTCACAAGTACAGAGTAAAAATGAAGATGTTTCTTTTTCTTGCCTTTAGAGCTTTGAGATCTCTAAAAAAAAATAGATAAGCTTTAACATGTATTTTACTATAAAATTCTACCTTTGATTGCAATGAGGCTGATCAAGACATAATTTAAAATAAAGCAGGAATACACAGAGTTAATGGGAGCATTTCTTGTGCTCCGTTTTGCCATTTGCTCTTGGATTATGTGCTTCTCCTTTTATACATAATCATGTCCTTTTCCAATCACAGTAAGCCTAGGGATGCAGCCAAGTCCAGTTCTTATTATCTTCCAAACTGTGATAAAGTCACACAAGGAGCAAATCTCTATGATATTTTTCAAGAATAATGAAAAGTCACATAAGAACAGCAAAATTATCCACCTAAAATACCAAGCATCTGTGGCACTGGCAGGGTTTTAGGAGCTGGTATCACATCAGAGCACTGTTCTTGGCTCCTCAGCCCGTCCTTCAGATAACCACTGCGTCTCTGGCAGCCAGAGTTTTGAGTGCTCTCTTTAATCACTGTCACTCGTCACAAGCCACTACATCCTGTGTGCCCGCTAAGACTCCAATCAGTCAAGTCAGAGACAACTTTTATAACTAAGTAACGGACACAATGAAGTTTGAACTTTTTCACAGTAAACTCAGAGATAGGATCAAAGACACCATCTAGTCTGTGGCGCACAGCTGTAAGAATACTGTGAAGCATTTTGAAAGGAAACTGCAAAACCACATTTCAAGTTATCAATTCCTTTTTAAGAGTGTCTTCTATTGCACTAAGATTCCCACTACTGAGGACCTGATATTGTTACTGACTTCAAAAAGCCTGGAAGCTTAGAACTCCCAAGACCTGTAACAGAGAAAGAATATGCAGTGATCCTGATGTCATTCATCCATATCTCATATACAGATATGCTGATCCATGATCTCGCTTCAGTGATATTAATCCTCAGTGAGTCCAGAGGGAAGGTATTACAATTAACACAGTTGAAATCAAAAGTTCAGGCCAGCATTTTAGAGGCAGAACTGAGCACAAGCTTCCTCGAGGCTAACAGCTTGGAAGTTTCTACATAAAAAAATGGACGAAAAACCCTGAGGAGAGATTGGCTAACATAGAGTTCATATAAACAAACAACAGATGTGCAGACTTATTATTCATTTCATCCTGATACATGAGGGAATGTTATTGCCTGATCTAGTGTTGGAAAGACATTCCAGGGACAGAAGGACTATTATTCCTTCACACACAGGTAAATCCTAATAGAGACCTCAGTTGCAGTAGGTGATCTAGATCATTGGTAGTCCTCGCCTGGAAGAGGAACAGTCATTGAGACAAAAGCTCAGGTTTAGATGAGGAGCCAGACATGAGTCTTCACTGGAGCTAATAAAGTGAATGATATGCCAATGAGTTGTTTTCATGATGGAGAAGGACAGATATTTCGCTCTTTCTTCCTTACTATTGGCTCACACAGAAGAGCATTACGGAGACTGAAGATACTACTCAAACACCAGTTTTATGTTGAGAAAAATCCTGACTGCACAAATTCCAGTAGAAATCACAGCCCAAAACATTATGCACACTACTGATTTCCCTTTGGTGTGTACCTTATCGTTGTGGCTGGAACACTTTTGTAGAAGAACAGTCACTAACATGTAGACTGAGTATCTAGTCCTTTTTTTTTGCTGATCAGACAATGAAGAAAAGTAGTTATGGAGGTTCTAGTTAGCTTTCAGCTGAAGTGATTGTATTTAAGTACTAAATATATCCCATTGCAAGCTTGTTTTTAGAGGAGACAACTTGAGTAAGGTGACCCAGTACACAAAGGCTGATGCTATAGGTCTTAAATCCTGCCTGCCCCCACATCAAAAGTAGCGATAAATTTGACAAATGTCACAGAGATCTGGCAAAAACATGACAGAAAAATCATAGAATCATAGTATACTTTGGGTTGGAAGGAACCTTTAAAGGTCATCTAGTTCAAGCACCCTGCAATGAGTAGGGACATCTTCAACTACATCAGGTTCCTCAGAGCCCTGTCCAACCTGGCCTTGAATGTTTCCAGGGATGGGGCATCTACCACCTTTCTGCGCAACCTGTGCCAATATTTCACCACCCTCCTTGTAAAATACTTCGTCCTTCTATCTAGTCTCAATCTACCCTCTGTTAGTTTAAAGCAATTACCCCTTGTCCTATCACAACTGGCCCTACTAAAAAGTTTGTTCCCATCTTTCTTCCAAGCCCCCTTTCAGATACTGGAAGGCTGCTGTAAGGTCTCCCTGGAGCCTTCTCTCCTCCAGGCTGAACAACCCCAACTCTCTCAGCCTGTCCTCACAGAAGAGGCATTCCATCCCTCTGATCAATTTTGTGTCCCTCCTTGTTTGCCTTATCCCTGCAACTTCACAGTGTAGTGTCTTAAAAGTTAATTATGTGAAGTGTAGCAAACATCTGTTTACTTTCAAATAGTTTTAGAATTTAATTATGTTGAAGAATAAATTCAATGCATAACCTCAACTTGGTTTATTTGGGTTTTGATTACTTGCTGGATTGATGAATGCTTCTCATCAGCCTTTCATGAAATGTTTCTGAAAGTCTGATTTGGTGCCTCTTTGAACCTAAGACTTTGGGGAAATTTTACTGCATCAGCCAGCGGGAATACTATTGGGAATCTTCATCTGACATCTCATCAGGTAGCTATCACAAGTTTGGCGTCACAGCTTTTGATTTAGTTAACAATTTTTTCTTTCAATAATAGTCTACTCAGGTGGTAGAAGAAACTTTTGGCTTTTTTATTATGAAGATAGTTTTTCCTGATAGGATAAGTGTCCTTTATCTAAGCTGAACATCCCACAGCAAATAAAATTGTCTTTTACAAGGAAGTCTCCAGTATTTCATTATTAAGGAATAAGTCTAAGTGCAGGGCTCTGTCTCCACATGTAGAATGTTTCTGGACAGAGTTATCAATATCAGTTCTAGCCTCCCTGTATTTTATTACTTCTGGCCTCTTAAAGCAATTTTATATACTCTGTCTTGTGGACTGAAAGCTCTCTACCCTGCTATTATTTTATGATGGTCTTTCTGTAGGCAATAGGAGAGTTTCATTTTCATTTTTGCACTGCGTGAACTTGTACTACATGTATATATATGATGTGAGGACTCAGTATATCATCTGTGCAGATAGCAATAACATACCATATTGGAAACTGTGGAAACATAAACTTTACATTATTTTTGTGCCCTGTCAATACACAACACTAATTATGTTCCTATGAGTGAAATCAGGTTTTTGCAATATTTTGCCATGAAGCTTTTGTAATCTCACAAGAAAAATTTGCACTGAATGCTATACAAATTCTTGTTTTCATTCTACAAACAGTAAAAATTAATTCAAGAGATTGTAAATTTGGTTTAGCTTGCTACTACTTCTACTAGAAAATAGCAGAGATTCCCGACAACTTTCATTATAACTAAAAAAAACTATAGTTTAATAGCTTCTGTTACATTGCAGTCATATAATAGCCATTCCATTTAGTTAATTTAGATTATCTCCAGGCTTCTAATGCTAACTTCCAGTTATAATGGGCAGTTGCGTACTAAAGAAATGTCATTAATTTCTTACCTAGAGTATCTAAAGATACATGCAGAGTTAATCAACAGACCATTTAGGTGACCACAAATTGCAAGTCCTGCAGATATAGCTGCCTCAGATTAAGAGTGCAATACATGAAGCAAAACTTTAGAGTAATAGTACATTAGAAGCAATGTGATCAATATAAGAGAACAATTTCTCATTCTTTTTGCAGTAAGATCATAGCTTCTCCTTATACCAGTGTATGTCAGGAAGATACCTAGTCATAGATGACAATCTTTTCATTATTAAGTTGTTCCTATGCTTAATTACATTCAATATTATTTTTAATCTGAATTTGTATTATTCCATCATCTGGCCTCCAAGTCATCTGCATATCTGAAATGAAAAATATCAGGCCACCTTTTTGAGTTACCTACATTATATACTGCTTCATGAAAATTTATCTATCTTGTACTGTGTATAATTCACGTGCAGGTGGTGGAGAGAAATACGTACCTGTATGTCATGGTTTGGGCTGGTCTGGACATGAGACAGCTGCTCTCTTTAACCTCTCTCCCTTCAGAGAAGAGAGAAGACAATAAGGGAGAAGGGGAGAGAATAAGAAAGAGATACTTATGGGTTGAAAAGAAACTAAACTACTTTAATGAAATATTAGTAATAAAAATTAAAGATAATAATATTAATAAGAAAATAATGAAATATATACAATATATACAAAACCAGTATGGAGCTCCCAGGAGGACAATCATGTCACCAGCAGGCACTGGGAAAGTGCCACACTGGACTCAGCAACTGATGGGAGCTGAACTCAGGAACTGGATTCAGAAACACATGGATCGGGATCAAAGGCAGATGAACAGACAGAGTCCTCCTACAGACATCAGCCGTTGAAGAAAGAGGCTGACCCCTTTGATCCCTCAGCTTTTATACTGAGCATGAGGCAGATGGGATGGAATACCCTGTTGGTCAGTTTTGGATCACGTGTCCTGTCTGCTCCTCCCCACAGGTGTGACCCTTCTACGCTCTTCTGCTTCCAACCCTCCAACGTGGCACATAACAAAGTTGGCTGGCCTTGGCTGTTATAGCAATAAGTATAAGCAAGAGCTTTTCTGCATCCCATTCCTTGGTATTCACTATAAACGTCAGATGTTATTTGCTAGAAGCAGACACTGTCTGAAAAGTATGCCATTTATTATTCAGTCAGTCAGAAGAGGCTTAACTGAAAAGTAAAATTACTGAAAATTGGATCTGTTTTACCTCAAGACAGGATACTGTAAAAAAATCTATGGATGGAATTCCAGTTCACCCAGTTCAGACATTGTACTTATTGATGGATTAGAGTAGTGGTTAAATGTCTACCCCTTTTCCTAAATACAGAGAATGAACAGGACAAGGGAGACACTTTGATTGATCAGGAGTCTGGATTCCTAAACTTTCTTGTTGAAGGAACATGGCATTATGGTGGTAAGTTTTAGCATACAGGTGTTATGGAGCCACAAGAAGAGCAGGAAAATGGAATCCTGGGGTTAACACTGACATTGGCACATTTGATTGAGTAGGTGAAGCATTTGGTCCCTGCTCCCAGGATCTGCATTGGCTTTTTTAACCTGATGAATATACGCAAACCCATTTCAAGGAGCCAGGTTCAAAGCATTTTACCTTCTTTAAGAGACTGAGCCAACCACAATTGCTTGAAACAGGCTCTCAGTCTACTTGCCTGTGGGCAGAATAGTCTTCAGACCTGTGAAATGGAGTGACTCTATGCAAGCATGAGGGAAGTATAAGGCCAGTTGGAGAACTGGTGACTGAGGTGGATCTTATATGACTATCAACTGAAACCTGATTCATATTCAGAAATGAAATCTCCTGTGTCCTGAATTCAGACAATTCTGAACTAATATAGGCAACTAAAATTCAACCCTTGCAACTTTCTGGACACCCCCTACCTAATATAGGAACCCCTGAAGTTAGGAAACCCTGGAGAGCAGACCTCCTAGATGGTGGTGTAGGTTGGATACCTCAGGATTTAGCACTCTCAAACCTAAGCCACAACTTAGCAGGGAACTATGGAGATTAAGGGTTTATTGGTCTAATAAGATCAGTGGGAACATTTTGTTTATAAATTCAGTAATTTAAAAGTAGGGAGAAATTAAGATGTGAAAAAGTAGATGTCACGTACCAGTGGGGGCTGGTGGCTGCCTGGGTGGGGGGCCAGGAGCAGTGGGGCCTCCCTAGGGTGGTAGGCCCTGAAGAGTCCAACAAATATCCAAGGCAGTCACAAACACCAGGTGAGTGAGCACAGTCTGGGTACATACATAGGGGGTGAAGCTGAAATCGGTCAGAAAATAGCAAAACCACCTTCTGTGACTCCATAAGAACAGGGAAAAAGAAACAATGTCTGACTCAAGTTTCTCCGAATCATGAATGGAACAAAGACAAGCACAAAAACCTGTCACAGCACATAAGAAGAAGTGCTTACACTAAATCTCTGGGCTCTTCAAAAAGAAGAAAATAGATTAAATCTTTCCTTTGATTTTTTTTTTTCCCCCTTGAGTCCATGTGAAATGATTTTTCTTTTTGCCAGTATTTTGGTATTTCCAGTGAAACAGCATTTCACACTGCCACATTTAGCGTACTTTTGCCTTCTTTAAGTATTTGGCTACTCCTGGTCCATTTAGCAAAATGGTTTACAACCTCTGATCCTTCCAGGAAGACTGCTAAAGGTAATTAAGAAAAAGCAGGTCTATTATCAGTAGGCTTAAATTTATTTTAGAGGCCACTATTCCCACATGAGAAAATTTTTAGGGAGTGGGAAATTGAAAAAAAAGGAAAATAATGCTATTAAGGTACTCAAATGTGAAGGATTTCCTAAAAGCAGTGACTGGTATGTTAGGAGTGGCTTACAACTCAGACAAGCCTTTAAAAAAATGCCTACATCAAGTCAAATCCTTATGTTCACAATTAGGCCTCATCGACACACAGGTGTGATAATTTTACAGAAACTAATTTATCTGAGTTGGAGTGTGATTTTCACCTACCATCCGTCTCTATGACTGCACCTCTCATTACCATATTGGTGCAAAACCCCAAGCTCTTCTAATCTTATTTGTTCCAGGAAAGCAATTTTCAAGGTTTGAAGTACTTTAACTGTATCAACATGCTTACTTGATGGATTTTTTGCAGGTGAAGAGGTCTTTACTCATTTCCTTGTCTTTGCAAGCACTGAGTGCCTGCTAGTTTCTAATGAAATCCATGAGATATTGGCTGTTTACCACCTTTAGAAAATAAGGCTAGAGTTTTAGTTAATTTGCTTAATTTTGTATTTCAAAGTCAGGTTACATATACGTATAACAAAGGTTTATACCATTCAGCACAGTTCCAGGCTTCTTTTTAATTAGTGCCATATTTTACTTTAAACAATTCCTCATTTTTAAAAATCTTCTAATTTTACAAGTATTCATATTCAGCACAAGTCCAATACAAATGGCAAGACACTAAAATATTACCTTCCACAAAACAAAGCAGTTGCTGCAGTTCCCCTAAAGTTATTATTGTATTCAATCATATTTATGAAGATATGGTACACTTATGAAATATAATACAAACAAAGCGGCAGTTAGCAACAAAGCAAAATAGCTCATTATATGCTTAGCATGACAGTTTCATTACTGCCCTACACAAATTTCACGCTTGTAATAAGATATGTAGTAAATGTAAGTTATTTGGAGACTAAAAGCACAGCAGGCCTAAGTTCTGTGTAGCTCTGCAATTTTTATTTTTTATGAATCGTAATATCTTAACTTGAAATTTTCATTAAAATAATGCTAAAATGAAGGCAAGGAATTATGGGACTCTAGTTCATCTAATTTAGGCATCCTAAATGCCTGATTCTTAAGATCAGAATTAATTCTCTGAAATAAGTTGTGGAGAGAGAGAGAGGGAGGTATTTTTGAAGGCTGCAAAGAGAGATCTGGTTTGTTTTAGGCATTTAGGTGAGGTAAACTGGCTCCTAACCCTAATCAGTCAGGCAATATAACCAGGGATGTTACTGCCCTGCAGCTGAAGATGGCCTGTTTTATATAATGACCGTGTTTTTAGAAAAACAGGCAGAGTCAATCGGTCCATTTAAATAAAACCATCCTTACCCAAATAATGCAAAATATGTATTAGGTCTTTATATGAGGTCTGCATGTGAGCTAGGCTCTTAGATATTGCAAAAAATGGAGAATCCATAATCTTTCCATGAAAACCTTTCCAGTGCTTAGTTGTGTAGTTACTAAGATGTATTGTCTCTTAGATAATGTTATACGTATAAGGTTAGATAACCCTAGGAAAAAAGTAAACCTATTACCTTTTTTATTTATCCAAAATATACATATTCCATGTTGGGATAGAACAGGATGTGCATGCTCCAGATTATAGAGATTATTTATCTGTTTCAAGTTGTGGTTACTATGTGGTGAAGCCCTGAAAGAACCATCCATTTCCTTCTGCTGGGAACTATGGTGACTAAGTCATTTTCAGATTTATTTCCAGTGTGCCTGGCTACAAGGCTGATGGCCTCAACACTCCAATGCTACATTTATGTAGTAAATTAAACAAGATACAAGTGTTTCCTGCTACTCACTGTTAAATTTTTAGGCTAATCACTGATGTGGTTTTGGTGCTTGCCATGTAAAACTCTTCTGAACTATCCTCTGGCATGCTTCAGGAGTTAGTCTGGACAAGAGAGACATGCAGAGGTGAGGCAGCTTCTGTGTGGCCACCTTTTTGGAGAGCCAGGTTATGGAAATGGCTGATACCGTGCCAGCTGGCTTACGTGTCAGAGATGTACCCTGGGCAATTTCAGTTTTTCAGCCTGCTGTTTGTTACTTTTTGCCTTTTCTTGGGGAGCTGGGAGTATTTTAAAAGCCTATCACAGACATCAGTGCCCTGGATTTGGATTCCTTGGAGATAAACTCATACTCCCACCAGTTTCTCTTTTTTTTAAATGAAGTTGATTAAAATCACATACTTTTCTTGCACCATAGTCCTTCCATTATAAAATGGGGTATTATTCCCCTATTTGACACACACATATATGTATCTCTCTATATATATGTATCTCAGGACTGATATCCATTCCTGACTGAAAGGAGGAAGCCTTATGAACATCCAGCTGTATAGTGAGACATTTTTTTTTCAAGGTACAAATCTATCAGAAAGCTTTGACAGTGGAGATTTGATTCTTTTCTGTTGGGTCATTTTAGTAGCTGTAGCTTGTATTAAAATTACAGTCCCAAAATAACTAATGCTTCATTAAAGATGATTAACCTGCCATAAGTACAAAAAAAGGCAAAGCTTTTCCACAGCAAAAAAAAAAAAAAAAAAAAAAAAAAAAGTGATCTGAAGTGGAGAAGCTTCTAAAGAAGAGCTTGCAACCTCAAGGAGAAAACTTTTGTTCCCATTGCACTACAATACTGCTTATGATTTCTAAGTATCAAACCAATGGGACTCTCTGTGTTGAATTATCCTTCTTTTCTCATTAAGTTTGATTTTTAATAATGTTTTTTTCCCCCTGTTCTTTCATTGAGGGAATTATTTGGAGTTGCACATTGCTTGCAGCAAAAGATTCATTTGCCTTAGGAATAAAAAGCCACCAAAACAGAAAAGTATACAAGCTTTTCACAAGCACTTGTGAACTGAAGCCACTAAACATTTGACTATACAGTACTCGCGACTCCAGCATCATCTAGGATCATGATAAGTTTTAAACCTCTCAAAGCCAGCAACAATCATTTCTCATATTTAAGATCTACCTTTGAGAATTCATCCAGAGATTGGCAGCACATCCTGAGTTTGGTGTTGCCACACTAGACTGCTTCTAGCGCCAACATCACCTACTTTAAAGCTGGGTATGTCTGCAATTGAAGTGTAGCCCTATTCCCAGTTTTCCACAGCAATACTAATTATTTTCAGGTACTTTGGGGACCAGGGGCACAAAGAATAGTTGCTTATTAAAGTACAAGCCACTTCTCCATGAAAAATTTAACTAATCACTTGCCCATGGTAATGAATATCCAATCAGGTACATTCATCACTTTCTACTTTACTGTATTTCCCTTTAAAGTGAAACACAATACTGTTCTTTGGAGACCTAAGGAGAAACTTTCTATCAGCAGTTCAGTATAAACTATATACTTATTATGACTAAATACAGAACACTTCTGAAAGTGTTCACAGCTTCAAACACACCTGCAACAAAACTCCATTGACTGCAGGGAACTCAGTATACATCGGGGATGAATTTGGTCTTAGGAGCTTAAAGCTTGAAGGAAAATCTAAAGGAACCAGGGGAAATCAAGAATATTCAATGAATTCCTGATGCATATGTATTCTTTTATTGAATTTTTTCCTCCAGGGTTTATTATGGATGCATAATTTTTTGTTAGAAAAAAGGTGTTCAAGGTGGTTTGGGTTTTTTTTAGGACAAAGAAAGAGCTATACCATGAAGGATTATTAAAATTACCATATATATTAATCTGCTGTTGAGACAAAGATTTCTGCCAAGTTTATGACATGGTTAAGTAGTAG
Source organism: Burhinus oedicnemus (assembly GCA_008921705.1). Taxonomy (NCBI): domain Eukaryota; kingdom Metazoa; phylum Chordata; class Aves; order Charadriiformes; family Burhinidae; genus Burhinus; species Burhinus oedicnemus. Next base: position 41,470 of record VFFE01009136.1, read on the forward strand.
TCCTCTCTACACACTGAATTTGAAATATTTTAGGCTTCAGTGATTATGAGTGCCTCAGCTGTAAGATGTTCTGCCCCATTCACATACATCTCGCATCTCTCCTCTCAGGCTTGTATTCTTGAGGGGTGTTGTGAGATAACAGCAACCCATCAACAAGGACTAGTAGTGGAAGCCAAAAATCTGCTCCTGACTGTTGCCATGACCAACTAATCAATCTCAAATTTAGGTCAGCCACTTTTTTACCAGCTACACCAGATACAATAACATCACACAGAAGACAACAGAGAAAATCACCAAGCTGTGGTCCTTTCGTAAAAGTCCATTACAAAGAACTGTTTAAAATTTTCATTTTCTGTTCCAAATAAATGTTTCGTTCTCCTGTATGGAGACTTCAATACATAGGTATGGAGATAAAACAGCAAAGAAAGCAAATATTTTGACTCAAAAATCTGGCTCACTGAATGGATTCAAAAATGCCAAATATTAAATATGCGTCCTTAAGACAAAGCACCATCAGTATCCAATACTGAGAATGTTGCTAGCACCAGATGTTACTCTGTATAACGTTGTTCATCATACCTAAGATTTTCCCACTAACCCTATCTAATTAATAACCATTAATTAGAAATGAGCTTTCAGTTAAGGCCAAAAGAGTGCTTGCAAGGCATTGATCCAGTAAGATATTCAACTAAACACACATTACTACTTTGGTGACCTTTGGGGAGTATTATCTCCAAGTTGAAGTTACTTAGGAGAATGAGGCCAGAGTTTGGCTGTGACCAGTAAATGCTGCAATAATATAAGTAAAATAATTAAAATCTAATTTCAAATAAAATCATCAGTAAGTGTACAAAGAGCCTAGTATTTTTACTGTGGCCACAATGTTATGTTCGCTACAATGCAGTATTTATTATTTGATCACTACTGTAGAGACTTGAATATACCTTTATTTGTGTACAGAGTAGATCTCTCTCCTCCAGCATCTCACTTGAGTGCAGGAATCCTTCCATGTCTGCTTTCACATTATCCACACTACCTGGCTCACAAGAGTCTTTTCCTTGATAGTTCATTCTCAGATGCATACTCCTTTGCTCTCTCCATCCTAGCACATAATCATTCTCTAACTTCAGTGTTTTCACAAGTGTTCCCAGCTCTTTGTCCCCATCTACTCCCTACAGTACTTGCGCAAGAGCCAAGACTGAGGTAGAAATCTTCCTTTTCAATTTTTCCACCTACGCACAGGAAAAGAGTGACTGTTAATAAATGTATCTGCTCTCCATTCAAGTGTCCTGAGCAGCATATATATAGCATAGTATGCAGTAACCTAGCTCAGACTTTGAGGAATATCCTAGTAGTTGAGCAGAAGACATCTTAATTGAGTCTAAAATGTTATGGAGAGTGTGTTTTAACATTTAAGTCATTTGATCAAATATGATCAACTTTCAAGACATGATTCATATTTCTGAATTCAAAAATCACCTGCCTATCATTTATCAAGTCCTTGTTGCTTGAAGGGTCTATAATTCTGTGATGGGATTACAGCATTGGTAGGTAAGGGGAGAGCAACAGGCGTCATCTACCAGGATTTATGCAAAGCATTTGACACTGTCCCACATGACATCCGGGTCTCTAAATTGGAGACACAGGGATTTGATGGATGGACCACTCAGTGAGTAAGGAACTGGCTGGATGGCCGCACTCAAAAGGTTGCGGTCAACAGCTCGATATCCAAGTGGAAACCAGTGACAAGTGGCATTCCTCATGGGTTGGTACTGGGACCATCAGTATTTAACATCTTAGTCAGCGACATGGACAGTGGGATTGAGTGCACCCTCAGCAAGTTTGCTGATGACACCAAGCTGTGTGGAACGATTGACACTGGAGGGAAGAGATTCCATCCAGAGGGACCTGGACAGGCTTGAGAGGTGGGCCTGTGTGAACCTCATGAAGTTTAACCAGGCCAAGTGAAAGGTCCTGCCCATGGGTTCGGGTTATCCCATGCACAAATACAGGCTGGGCAGAAAATGGATTGAGAACAGGAGAAGAGCTTGGGGGTGTTTGTGGATGAGAAGCTCAACATGAGCCAGCAATGTGTGCTCACAACCCAGAAGGCCAACCATATCCTGGGCTGCATCAAAAGAAGCGTGGGCAGCACGGTGAGGGAGGTGATTCTGCCCCTCTACTCTGCTCTCATGAGACCCCACCTGGAATACTGTGCCCAGCTGTGGAGCCCCCAGCATAAGAAGGACATGGACCTGTTGGAGCAGGTCCAGAGGAGGGCCATGAAGATGATCAGAGGATTAGAGCACCTCTGCTATGAGGATAGGCTGAGAGAGTTGGGGTTGTTTAGTCTGGAGAAGAGAAGGCTCTGGGGACACCTTAGAGCAGCTTTCCAGTACCTGAAAGGGGCCTACAAGAAAGCTGGAGAGGGACATTTTACGAGGGCCTGTAGTGATAGGACAAGGGGTAATGGCTTCAAATTAGAAATGGGTAGACATAGATGAGATCTCAGGAAGAAGGTTTTCACCCTGAGGGTGGTGAGGCACTGGAACAGGTTGCCCAGGGAAGCTGTAGAGGCCCCATGCCTGGAAGTGTTCAAGGCCAGGTTGGATGGGGCTTTGAGCAATCTGGTCTAGTGGTAGGTGTCCCTGCCCATGGCAGAGGGGTTGGAACTAGATGATCTTTAAGGTCCCTTCCAACCTAAACCATTCTATGATTTTATGAATTTTTAAAAGAAGAAACCAGCGTATTTTCTACAAGACACTTTTGCTTTGCCTTTTCTCAGAAAGAGCTGAACAGTTTTGAGTTAAATTTTCTATAAATAAACAAGCCTAACAACAAACTGAGGCATATATCCAACCTGAAAATTTTCAGTTCAGATAATTAGCTTCTGAAACAAGTGAAGGGGGTTTATTTTAGGAAGTGTCAGGAAAGCAAAGCTACCCAGCAAGTGATAATAATACGTCCTAACAATATTTTTCCATTAAATTCAATGGAATTTTGATTTTGCATGAGAATTATAAGAATCAAACCTCATATATTTTAAAAAGACATAAAAAAGCATGAAATATATTTTAGGACAGGTCCAGATATTCAGTCTTCACTGATGCTTTACATGTTTGTTTTACAGCATGGTCTAGAGATTTTAAGATAAGTGATAAAGAGCAAATAACCAAAAAGTCTCTTCTGAAACTAAACTATTGTATTAGAAAGCCATAAGCCTTTTTCATGTTTATGTAGATGCGTGTAAGAGAAAGATGGGGTGCAGACAAGACTGAGGAAACTGAATCACACACTGAAATTAACTGTGTTTTTTCACTGACCATAGAAGGAACAAAAGCTTACATGAGATGTCTTCGTTTGTCAATAGCTCGTCCTAGTGTGAGGTGAGAGAACTCCAGCCTTGAGGGTGCACCCTTACTCAGTCTTACAATAAACCACAGGTATTATATGACTAAAGCAGTAGAATTCCAGCCTCCTTACCTAAGGCATAGCTAAGAATCAGGGCCTGGCAAAAATACACCTGAAAATCTTAGGAAAGCTTTAAGCTAAAATCTTAAGGATTATAGTGAATGAAATAATTATGATTAATAAATCATGGGTTTTACAGCTACAAATGTCACAGGATTTTTTATTATTAGGTAAACAAAATTTCAATACATTTGTAACTTTCAAAGTGGAAGTTGTAGAATTCATATTTTTAAGTTGAACAAACATAAAGTATTTAAGATTTTAAACAGAAGCGAGACATGAAAACTGAGGAATTAAAACCTGACATCAATACAAAGGACAGAATCACAATAACAAAACAGCATGTAGCTCAGCAAAGCTTCTTCATTAAGGTTATCAAGATAACAAACTAATGGTGTTATCCAAGGATATAAGCCATAGATAGGATTAGGCAAAATGAAAGGATTAGGTTATAAAAGCATAATTTAATTTGCTCTTTTGGCAGACAAGAAATTTACTCCTGAGCTGCAACTCAGTCTGTTTCACAGAAGTCAACAAAACAAACGTGTAAGTATATTCAAAACCAGTAGGAATTGTAATCTATGTTATTTTATATTTGTTGTGCAACACCTCTGAATGGAGGTCCACCATTGGTGTTATTATTTCATGGTCTTCAAAGTCTGAAACATTTGTAAGGTCCCTTATTTTCTTCTCATTAATATTCCAATTAACTGAATCAGATTGATTAACTAAGGGGAGGCTGGGCTGCATATAGTTAAAATTGACTTTGGCAAATGTTTGCCCAGATTATTGTAGAAATGAGAGAGCTTCTTCATGAGCCAATACTTTATTAGTTATCAAAGATTACACACATTTTAAAAAAGAGTAGAAAGGAGGACCCTGGACAGATCCTCCTAGAAGCTATGCTAAGGCACATGGAGGACGGGGGTGATTCAAGACAGCCAGCATGACTTCACTAAGGGCAAGTCCTGCCTGACCAACCTACTGGCTTTCTATGATGGAGTGACTGCATCAGTCGACAAGGGAAGAGCTACGGATGTAGTCTATCTGGACTTCTATAAGGTCTTTGACACCGTCCCCAGAACATACTTCTCTCTAAATTGGAGGGATACAGATTTGGTGGGTGGACTGTTCAGTAGATGAGGAATTGGTTGGATGGTCACATCCAGAGAGAAGTGATCAACGCCTCAATGGCCAGATGGATATCAGTGACAAGTGGTGTCCCTCAAGGGTCCATATTGGGACCAGTTCTGTTCAATGTCAGTGGGATCGAGTGCACCCTCAGCAAGTTTGCGGATGACACCAAGCTGAGTGGTGTGGCTGACACGCCTGAGGGATGGGGTGCCATCCAGCGGGATGTGGACAAGCTCAAGAAGTGGGCCCCTGTGAACATCATGACGTTCAACAAGGCCAAGTGCAGGGTCCCGCACAGTGTATCAATACAAGCTGGGGGATGAAGGGATTGAGAGCAGCCCTTCCGAGAAGGACTTGGGGATACTGGTGGAGGAAAAGCTGGATACGAACCAGCAATGTGCACTCACAGACCAGAAAGCCAACCGTATCCTGGGCTGCATCAAAAGAAGCATGGCCAGCAGGTCAAGGGAGGTGATTCTGCCTCTCTACTCTGCTCTGGTGAAACCCCACCTGGAGTACTGCACCCAGCTCTAGAGCTCTCAGCACTGGAAAGACATGGACCTTTTGGAGTCCAGAGGAGGGCTACAAAAATGTTCAGAGGGATGGAACACCTCTCCTGTGAAGACAGGCTGAGAGAGTTGGGTTTGTTCAGCTCGGAGAAAAGAAGGCTCCAAGGAGACCTTATTGCTGCCTTCCAGTACTTAAAGGGGGCAGTACTTGCAGTGGGGTTGAAGTAGGTGACCTTTAAAGACCCCTTCTGACCCAAACTATTCTGTGAATCTATGATTCTATGACAGATAAACAGATGCTATAAATCCTGTGCAAACTTCTAGGATTGTCATTGTCATCAACCAGTCTCACCCCTTTTACAGACAGTGTGTGCTCATTTCTGCGTTCATGTGTAAAATGTATGCAGTGGCCTAGTACCTCTGCAAAAAATGAAGGATAAAATAAGCATTAGTCCTTTAACATATCTTGATAGATACATTATACAGAAGCATACTGGAAAGGATTTTGTGATTTTACTAATATATTGATAATACATGCCCATTTTGCTGTAGATTTGTATCTAGGAATTTTTGTAGAATAGCAGCATAGCAGGAAAACATTCAGAAAAAAATCATTTTAAGTGACAGGATAAATTTGGAATATTATGGTATTTGTTCTATGTCTCAACAAATGTTTAGAAATCTAAAGCATCCCGTATAACAAGAATAAGGGCTTGAAATGAAGGATTTGAGTGAGATCCAATAGACAAAGATCCTGTAGGAAAGAGAAACTGAAAACAGTTGCAAATTAAAGATGAATGGTGTTCTTCTTGTATTTATGTGAATTTTTAAATCACTTATGCAGTCTAGTTCAGTTATTTTCAGTCTACATTTTCTTTCATTTAATTTTATCAAGCAGCCATGTTTTTGCCTTAATGCTTATGCTCCTCAAATGGTAGTACAAGAATTTTATACCATTCATTACCCTGATATAACCTAAGATAACAATAAGGGCTGCTACCGTGCCAAATTTGATGTGCCTGATTAACATCATTGAATTAAATGGGAACTCCTTACGCCACAGAAATTTAACTAAGTTCATGTATCATGTGCATTATTCTAACAGACAATGAGACAAAAAGATGAGTGATAGAGGAGAGATGGTGGATTCTGTCTAAGATAAGAGACATAAATTTTGGTGCCCGTCTTAGAGAATCAATATAGGTACCAGCTTGCTGACAAAGCCATTTCCATTGCGTACAGGAAATAAAAGGAACAGAAAAGGCCGTCAGTTATATACTGAAAAATATAGTTTAATAATTACAAAACCATTATACCATAAATTCCTCTATTAAAGCAGTTCCCAAAACTTAAAGTTTTGCCACCTTTGCCTTCACTAATAATTGTCAGTCCTCTCCAGGAAGAATATGAATTCTAATGAAATGCTTAGAAAAAACAATGAATAAATCATTGAGTTAATCCCCCTTGATAATGCATGTATCAAAAAAGTTAATTCTTAATTTCCATTCACACACACAAAAAATGAAATTTTCTTTTCATTAAAACTAAAATAGCAGATGTGAGGTGTTTTTATTCAAATTGATGGCAAGCAATAAGTTTTTAAAAGCTTTTAATGCTATATATGCTATGCAAGGTATGAGTAAAACATCCTCATGGGACTTAGCTGTGATGCTAGTTTACTAGTGATTGTTAATGATTAAGATTTTATTTTCTCCATTTTATTAAAAAGCGAGAAAGAAAATAACAGCACTAACACAACAGCTCAGGCCTCATTACAATGTTCTTTGTTCATGAAACCTACTGAATGTTATTGACAGTTATGAATACCCAGCAGCAAGTGTAAAAGCAGAAAGGGAAAAATCTTAACTTTCAAATGATCTAGAGAATACAACAGAAGAAACAGTTCATTTAACTTTTGTTTGTTGTGTTCATGTTCAATATTAAACCTTCTCACTTGACAGACACCAAATCCCCTAATCAAAAGAAGACACATATTTACACTGAGGTATACAAATAAATCTGTATCAAAATCAATCATAGAATCAATCATAGAATACCAGGTTGGAAGGGACCTCAAGGATCATCTCATCCAACTGTTCTTGGCAAAAACATGGTTTAGAAAGGGGCACCAAAGGCATAGACACCCAAAAGAAGTGATTTTAACCCACTGAAAGTCAGGAACTATTTGCACTATTTTAATTGGCTTTCAAATAGGTTTTAAATCTGTCTACATGTGTTTGTTATTCCTGCTTTGTATCTCTTAAGTAACCTTGGTATACTGTTCCCAATGTATTTCTCCACAAAGGAATTCTTCACAGCACACATGAAAGTGTGATGTAGGCTCCACACAGCTTCTGTAACAAAAAAATCAAATAATAAAACTGTATTTGTTTTTAGGTATTACAGAACCCATGAGATCTATGATACAGTATCTCATAGAAAATATTAAAGCTTCAAAATGCAAGTGCAAGACCTTCAGATTGAAGTTTTGGAAAGAAATTTCGCTCCTTAATTTGCTGTCACTACAAATTATTGATAGAAACCCTTGGTATCATACCAGATTTCTTTTGGCATTGAATGTCTATGAATTGTCACACATGTAAATATGATAGAATGTTACAATTAATATTTGAAACTAAATGTCCTAATGGAATGAAATGAGACAGGGAATCCTGTCTTTTTTCACCTCACCATTTCTTATACTCTTTCCCTAAGCACCAGCTGCTGGCAGTATCCTGAGAGAAGATAGTGGGCTTGATCGACCTGTTGTCTGACAGAATATGGCAATTCTTATGTTCTTGCAGTCTTATAAAAGTGCTCTGCTTTTTGCTATCAGTTACACTTTAAAGTATGAAAACAAAGATAGGGGGAAGTTAGCTGAAGCATAGCTTACAATGGGAGGCAAGAAAAAAGCAGAATGCATATGCCCCATGCAGTTGCATGGGCTGTGGCAGCAATAAGAAAGTAGTGCCACTGTAACACGCCGTGAGCTGATACACAGGAGGCTTCCTGACTCCAGAAAATAGTCCTGTCCTTTTGGGCACCCACGTGAAAGAACAATGAGGGCCAGGAATGCAATATATTCCTCCTTCTTCAAGTGACGGAGCTTTCACTGGGTACAGTTTGAACGCTGTGAGATCTGTTGTTCTTGGATTCCTTTCCTACATCTTCCCCTTTTTACCTACCCAAACTGGCAGGAATTAAACGACCTCTTTCTGCTCGCAGTTATGTTGAAGTGCTTCCTTTTCCCTTTGTGCCTGCTGCACTTCATGTTGCACCCAATTGCAGTGCCTGTGTAGGATGACACTTCTGGGCATGATGCTACTGGGGAAGTGATATTTCAGAACACGCTATTCAATTTCTCAAGGCAGTATTTTGGGAGACAGAAGGTAAAATCCATATATAAAGAAATGTACTTTCTTGTCAGTGTAACAAACTTCCCACAATAATTCATTTTGAATTTACAAAGAATTGAATAAAATCAGGTTATAAAAACAGAAGTAAGGTAAAACATACAGAAAAATACTAGGTGAAAATCTATGTAAAACCCTGTAACTCAATTAAAATAAATAGAACTCCACAAAAAATAAGTTTTAGCAACATTATACAGCGACTTTGAAGTCTAATTTTAATTTCAGTACGTTTGGATACAGGTCATACATACATAAAATGAAAGACTAATGTTACAGAAAATTTAGGGCTAAACTAAAAAGGATTCCAGTGTTGAAACAGCCCTCAAAACCTTTCCTGACCCTGTCATACCTATGTTTTACTGAAATATTCAGTACTAACTAAATTTCACTTTTTTCCCATTTCAAGACAGGGAAAACCAATTCTGCCTGCTTTGAACTTAGTTTAGCCATCAGGATATTGTCTGTTCTGGATGTGGTTCCCTACGCAGAAGGCTCTAGATGTACTTAAGCAGTACTGTGTTGCTTTGAACACTGCTAAGACTTAAACATGTGAAGGAGCAGAGCTCCACTTTCTATCTAAAGATATGGCAGATATGGTGGAAAACTAAGTATAAAATCTAAGCATTTAGAAGACTACATGGAATATAAACATCTCAATTCTACTTCATTGTTCTGTAAAGTTTTTTATTTCAGGGTAATATGATCAAGATGACAGAGTTGGCTAGTGGCAGAGTTATGAAAGAACTACAGATTCCTGATTTCCACTCCATTAACTCCCCACTGAAACACATTACATCTTCTTCAGAAGAGTAATCATGTCAGGGGGAATTAGACCTTCCACAGACAGAACTTTCTGGCACTTCAGCAAGATGCTCCACACCTCACACTGTGATGAGCCGATCAGCATGCAGAAACATAAATTGAACATAAAATACACGCCAGCTCATTCCTTCCTACCCAGAAAGATGTCCTAATAAATTACCCATATTTGAAATGAGGGTTTAATGAAATGAAGTATAAAATATAAACAGAGATGTATGCAGATCCCCATGTCTGTGGCAAATTGAATCCTTACTGCTTTATTCCATAATGACCGCAAAAATACTTTCAAGAATCTTTAGAAGCATATTTTAAATTATTCCCTTGAGCCTACTCAGATCTGCCGTATGACAAATGTGGGAGGTTGAGTGAGAGTAGTTTATATGCCAAGGAGCAGAAAAAAAAAAAGAATGACAAAGGACAGATTTAATAATAGGAAAGAGTGTGTTAGTTAACTTACACATTCTTATAGTTTCTTTCCTTTAAGTATGTACAGTGGCCCCATTTTTATTTCCTTACATTCTAGCCAAGCAGGAATTATTGGAATGAAAGAACCCTACTGGTTATAATTCATATTGTCTTTTGTATCTTTTCTGATTACTTTATCTCTTTAATGGCAGTTGCAGAGTCAACCAAAGCTGCTTACCGATCACAGTATTTTTAAGAAGCTTTTTACCTCAATTTTGCAACAGAATGAATTCAATAACTTTAGTGCAAAACATCATTATATAGGTTAATTTTGCTACCTATATCATGTAAGTTCTGTATTCCTCTATCACTTTCAATTTGCAAGGAAAAATAAAATATTTCCATGGTTAATGTAATTTTTAAAAAGACTACTTGTCTTCATTAAATACTTGTATTTACAGAATGATTTCAAACTAAAATGAAAATCAGTTTTTCATAGATTCTGTCACAGTTCTTCAAAAAGCACTTAAAGGACAACCATAATTCTTTAAAACAAGTAACATACAATTGACTGAGCAAGTGTGCTCAAGAGTTTATATTAACATGGCTTGATTGGTTCCAACACGTGTCTCAAAACACATCTGCCTATCAGGACAGCTATCGTCTAGGAAGAGATCAGACCTTCTAAAAACCAATACACCAAGGGTATATGTCACATGCAGGTAATAAGCCAGCATGACAGTAGTAAACAATGTGACATCTGAGAGACGTTAGATTAGTTAACTTAGAGTCCAATTTCATTGACTGCTGTCCAACGGGGATAACATACAGACCTTTTCATACCACTGAGCATTAATTAGCTGCTACCAGTCTTCTTTGTGCTATCAGTTATAAATATTAATATCATCATATGTTTTATTCATTTTTCTAAGTGGCAACTTTAGGATTCTTCCCATTTTGCATGGTGATAAGTCACACCTAAATGTGCTAAATGAAGTAAAAATGTCAAGGTAAAATGATTTTTACATTTGTCATTAAGGTAAAAGGGAGTCGTGTTACCGCCACTGAACTGGTAAGTGTGCTCTATCTTCTGAGAGATAGGATTCCTGCTGTTTAACGGCTATGCTCTCTTTACATCCCTTTGTTCATCACATAAAGACCAGGTTACCTTTTTGATTCTCAATGCAATTACTCTCCAGTCCTGATTTTGCCAATATTCTCTCAATTCTATGTAGTCCTCTTTACTTCAGGGACACAAATTGCATACAGATTGCACATGCCTTTCTTTACTGTGAGACGACCACACATAGTGGCCCGTCTTACAGTTTAAAATCAAGAACAAAGCAACTAATACTCTCTCACTTTAATATAGTAATTCCTACTCTCAAAGATTATATTTATGTCTGACATCTGCTTTGCACTCCTAGGATTGAATTCTTCTGATCAACATCAGGCATCAAGAGGTTAGTAATCTTTAGTTAGTCTACTTACCAATGGCTCCCTACGCAGGAAATATGTTCCTTCTCAATGACAGGTCATTAACCTGCCCTAAAAAACTTTCTTTGTGTGAGATAAGTTATCCACTCCAGAGGCTATTCTCTTCAGTGATTTTTAAAAAAGTTACAAGTAACAAGCTAAGCATTAAACATATAATTCTTAGATGCTGAAGGCGAGAGAAATGGATTCCATTCAGGTTGTCTGAACGTACATTTCTGTCAAAGGTGGCGGCACTGGAGAACTGAGATTTAATTTCTGCTTCAGCTGTGCTTTTGAGTCACAGGTGCTCTTGAGCAAATCAATCCCTCTTATTTTAGCTTATATTTTCTGTTGAAGATAAATCTGTTTAGAGATTTAGGCTTAATTCAGCACAGAAATCTGCAGCTCCCTCTATAGGAGAATTTAACCGCAGAAGAACAAGAAACAGCCAGCACTTCAGAAAAAGAGGGACATGTCTCCATAGCTAGGAAGAAGAGCACTCAGGGATAGAAAAAGCATATTTTATTGTAGAAAAGGCCTGTAGCTGTCAAAATAGGCTGCTGTCTGTAAGCATCTAGTAAAGGGTTATTAACCAGTAGACAGGTAGCTGTGGCCACTGATACAAGGGTGGACCAGAAGCAGGATTCAGAAGGGGTAAGGCCAAGTCAAAAAGGAGAGTAGTTTGGTGTTATAATACACTAAGGGTCTAAGCAAAAGCCAGAAGCCAGACTAAGGAATTAAATTCAAAGAGTTTCCTACAATGTATTCCCAAACCAAATAGCGTCAAGCAAAGCCAGGAAAGCACTTCACTAAGCATCCAGAAATGAACCACAGGAGGGAATCTGCAGCCAACTACATGCGAACTCAGATGTGTTGCTTAGGAAAGAAACTCTCACTAGGCAATCTGAAGTTGTTTTAACCTGGGTTTAGCTGAACAGCTGGGTTGAAAGGAAACCAGTTACAACCAAGATGCCAGATGTAGATTTTGACTACATCAACTTTGCTTTATGATGTTGACCGGCAATGATCCTGTTACAATAAATACTCCTGAACTACTTAGTTGGATGTTCTCTCTTGATAAGCTGAAAACAGCATCCATGGTTCCAAGATGACCCACACTTCTAAAAGGAAGGGTAGCAAATGCAATATTTTGTATGTGCCTAGCTAAGGCAACAAAACAAGATGATGAAGAATGGTAAGAATCACTTTTCTTGAATATTCTTCAAGCTAGACACTTTATTCTTCTGTGATGTGAATGTTACTCAGGACACAAAAACTAAACAGAAATTCTTTCTGAGATGTGTTTCTAACAAAACATAAAACATTTCACATGACTAAAACTACTGGAAAATATCCCCAGACAAGATGGTTGTACTTCAGTTAGATCTCTAATAGAAACTGCAGGCTTCAACTCTCAAATCTCATAAACAATAACCAAAAGAAGGAGAGATGACTCCAGCAACTCAGTTTTTAAGATTCTGTGTGCTGAAGTAGAGAAGAAAAGGTAGGGAGAACTGTGAGCAGCTGCTCATGATATCACATTCAGACAACAGTATAATTCTCCTACTCACACACTGACTAAACTTGCAGAAGTCAACGGCATTACTCACATAATTACTCACCTCTATATGACTAAGACTATGCAAATCTACACTGGACAATGAGGAGCAATGGTATAACTTTACTTGTGCTTCACTGTTTTTTGGTAAAATGTCATCCCTTTTTCCTGGGAAACCTGTCCCTTACCAAAACAACCCTATAATCTGGTGCGCATCAAAACTTTAAAGCCCACAGACATAATAAGATACCAGGAAGCCCCACTCAGCCTGGTACATTTCTCATGTCATCCCACCACCCTCTCCCCACTTCTCTCAGCCTTCCTGAGATCTTTGGTGCTACAAAGGGGCACGCTTATGATTACAGTGTCTGTACTTAACTGCCAACACTCAATCCCCAGCCAGTGAGTACTGGTAATGTCAAGGAGTCAAGGGATAGCTGAGCTGAATTCAAGGAGGAGGCAGAAATATCAGTTTGTTATAGACCCAGAATAGTTCTCAGTCCCACATTTCAAATGAAAAAAAAAACCCAAAACAACCAACCAAAAAACCCCCAAACATTTTCCCAGTCTGAGGTATGTTAGAATCATGTTAGGATCTGTAGAAGGAAGACAGAATTTTCAAATATCTTATTATGGTGATATTTGACAGAATCAGCTGGAAACGTGACAGCGTTATTGCACAGAGACAGGTACACTTTTGAGTTGCACAGTTAAACTCAAAAAGTAAGAAACAGTTTATGCTGCTTTTGTTTACTAAGTTCCCTGTGAATCAAAAATTGGCATGAGGAAGACACATTGCTATGATAATTTTAATTAAAGCTTATAATGCATCAGTGGATACCTAAAAACAAACATCACTCTCATCAGCTGTTCTCCCGCTACTCTTTTCCCCCAAACATACACAGCATATGGAATGGAGAGAACTTAAGACCTAGCCATAAACTTCCATCAGCTATAGGGGTGATTTCAACATTTTTTATGGGTTAGAGCATACCCAAGAGCCCCTCTGTCAGGTGCTATTAGAAACAGAAAGAATTAGGTTCAATCTGCCAAGGAGTCCCTTCAAATATAAATAATGGCAAGAGAACTTTCCCAGAGCCAAGCTCTTTATTCCTATCTCCTGGCAACTTGTGTAGAATTTCCTTGAATAAATGACTAATCAAGTTTATACACAGAAACTCCTGTATGGCAAAACATTTTATAAAGACCAGATATATCTAAACGTCATAGAAAATGTTTCTATAATCACAAGCAGTTTAGGTTAATGCCATGAGCAGTACGATAACCTTAGGATTTATGAGAGATAACACACATGCTCAGGAGTATTTATCTTTCCTATGCTCCTCTTTAACTCCACATGTTTCTGAGGCCCCTTAAATACTAAGGCACACTGCCCATTCCCTAATGCCAGTCTCTGCTTGTCTGACCAAAAGTGCATGTTTCATCCATTCTCTGCGCATTGCAGCCCCCAGTGTACTGTGGGCTATCCCAGCTTCTGTGTACGAGCATACAAAATCAGCTCTAATATTTTCATTTGTACTGTCTATATAATATGCTCCCACATGTGCACTATCCTTTCTTTCACATCAGGATTTCTTCAGTAGGTGGTCTAGCTGGTTTGCTGCAGGCTGGGAACTAGGAACAAACCAACTGGAAACTTATTTACAGGAGAAGTCTTGTTAGTATGAAAGAAAACAAGAATAAGAATTCTTCTTCCCCAAGCATCTCAATCCTGAGAGAACTGGAAAGACCACAGCAAAATACCAAACAAATACTGAAGAATTTTGTTGACATAAAACGAAAATTATAATTTTGTTCTTTCTTAAAACAGCTAGAGCTATTCCTGTCAATATAATAAACCCTTTTCTCTCTGAAATCATGACCATTACAAAAAGCAAGGATTCCAGAACAGTTTACACAGGAGTTGAAACTATGAATAACGTCATTATTAAAGTGTAAATTTCTACCTTGCCCTGATATTCTTTTCCTTATATAGATTAGCCATCAAAGAATATTCCAACAAATTGTAGAGTAAACCAAATTTTGCCAATAATAAAGTAAACAGAGGATATGGAAAATTAATCTTTTGTGCCAAAAGCCAAAACATACATGTTTAGGGGATTAGAACTGGTATTTATATATACTGCAACAAACCTTCAGTAAATGTTATGTTTGAGAATACTGAAGTGAAAAAGTCTGCTTCATTATGGCCCACAGTTACACATGTGTCTTAAGAGCAAATATCCAAGCTAGAAAAGGCATTATCTAGCAGTTGTCTTGCTGCCTTGATTACTATGTCAGGGTGACACATTTGCTCCTTTTATAAATTGCTGATAAACATCAGTACGTTCACATGAAATGTAAAGTACTAACAGAGCATGCAAACAAAAATGCAAACAGTGCAAGTGAACGTAGTTATATCCACTAATTAATAAAAGTCTTAAAATTGAGCACTATCCATAAGCTAGAAAAATGAGCCCCACGTTTTTGTTAAGATACTTAGCACATGTAGAATGAATTTGTATCCAATTCCTTAGTCACAATGAGCTACAGACCTGAAGCAAAGTCAAATTATGTCAATGGGAGCTTTTCAAGACTTTAAGCGCTACCTGGAATGTTAATGGAATCTACATCAGTTTGGGTTTTTTAAGGTAAGCTTAAGACAAGCATCTACTAAGATATCTTGTTGATATTGCCTTGGAAGACATGCAAGATAAAGCAAGCTCCTGAGTCTTTTTTGTCCTCTGTCTGTCATCCTGTCAGAAGAACTCAAGAGGGGGATGATATCAGTGTCAGCTTTTTGATATCCTGAGATTTCCTAGCACTATGTCTATGATTGCTTCTCTGAAACTGCTATTTAATCATAACGTGATACAGGTGTAGATACAGGGGAGTGATTGTAAGACAAATACAGACACTGGTTTCAGTTGTTTAAAACTTAGCTAACCAGTAAGTATTCATTCTAAAATTTTTCGTTCCTTGAGTCTACCAGAGTAAATTTTGGAGTGAATATTTCTGCAAAAACTGTCTGACCATTCTGCAGATGAGGAAAGATGTTGGTTTTGTTCAGACCAAGAAGCACGTAAATCTTTGAAACTTCAATTACCTCCACTGTCTGGGAAAGAAGCAAAACGCTTGACAGACAATTTCTCCTTGCCTCGGAAATGTTTTGGCATCCCATGAGATCTTCCCTAAATGTGAGTATATGAAGATCTTTCCCTGTGCAGTTTTGCAGAACACCGTATCCACACTGAACACATTCCGTCCCAGGAGAGTCAGAAATTCCTCAGTCAGGAACTGTTCCTCCCACCACTTCCCCCCAGCGCCCCCCCCCAAGGAATAATCTGGTACTGAGCACAGGAAGTGAGAGAGAGGAGCTTGTCTGGGGATTACAACAGTCCCAAAGGGGTTATGTATCACAAAACATATGCAAAAGGGTATAGAGAAGGTTGAACAGCTAATGTTAATGACAGCATTTGATTATATAACCATAACATTCTGTTAATTGTATGTAATTTCATGTAAATCAGAAATACGAAGAACCTCTAATTTCTCTCTTTTTCAGCTCAGGCTGTTCCTATTGTATATTTGTGCTTGTTTCAGTCATTCTAGAGGATGAATCTTCAGCTACTTCTCCTAGGAAACATTGTCATAAACTAAGAAACCTTGTTTGAAGTAGGGTTTTTTTTTTCCCCTGACTGTGCATATTTTTCCTTTTTTCCCTTTTTATCCCTGTGAATGCAGATCTGGTCAAATTTTCTGTTCCTTTCCCCTTGCAGAGCACCATAGCCAGAGTGGCCAGAGAGCTTCTCTTGGGGTGGGCACAACGTAAAATCAAAACCAATGACCTCCATGTGAGGAACACCCAGGGACAATGTTCCATGGGAGTTTCTGTTTGTCGGGACAAAGCAGGAGAGAACCACAGGACCAACCATTGTATAAAATCACTGCTTGTGCAGGCTTCCAGTGTGAGTGGACCACAGCAGCCCATTAGCTCCTAGATGTAGTGCAGATTACAATCTGATCGCCACCAAGCACAACAGCTGTCAAGCCTAATGCAGCCAGCAAACTACTGCTAGAAAACAGCCGCCTTGCACAGTGGATTCCCCAGCTCCCAGCCCAGTTCCTCTCGGTGCATCTTTATGGTACTCCAGATAATGCTTTAGATTCTTTCATGCCTGATCACTTTATTAAATTCTGGGTTTCAAGTTTGACCAGACCTTCCTATGTTTCACTAGGTCTTATTTATGTTTTCTTCCAAGGCAAAAATGTATTGTAAGGCTGGTTTATTTTCAAGGCAATGTTTAACCAAACAGTATGAGATGTATCTGATTAAAAACCCAGCCAACAATAAAGTGATTATCTTTCAGCACAGTGTGTGGTGCCATATGGTGACTGAGCAAGTGGGAAGAACTGATGCTTAATATGCAGCTCTAGTGATTTACGGTTACTGACTTCCTGTAGAAAATGACTGCTTCTTTCATAAAAACCTAATTAGTTTAAAAAGTACATGTTTGCAGAGAAAATTTATATTGATAAAGTTGCCAGTACAGTATTTAAATATATTAATGGTCTATAAAAAGCTCAAGACGCAGGTGCATTTTGAACCACCTGTCTCGATCTGTCCTGCTGACCCTGATCAGAAGAGTTGTTTGCAATAACCATAAGCAGCTGTTTTTACTGCTTCTTTTTATGGTTTATTGCATTTATAAGCTGTGTACAATTGCACCAAATCAGGTAACACGTCTATGAGCAAACTAAGCAACAATTATTCTTTTGGCTTTTTTTTCCTTCTGCCAGTAAATCTGAAGACTTTGTAAAAAAAACTGGTCTATTCTTTCCCAAATTCAGGGGATTCTCTTTTCCTACAATAGTAAACCATACAAGGTAACAACCTGAAAAACACATAAATAAGAACTCAATCACTTCTTTAACAAGAAAATTTCATGCAAAATGTTTCATTGACTTGATAGAAGCACAGCATGTTTATCCTTATTAAATTAATCCAGAACACTTCCCCTCTTACTGTAGTATAAATCCAAAATAATGCTACTGAATTCTGTATTAATGGGTATAATTCTGAAAGGCAGGCATAAAACCTTTTGGGTGCCTTTACACTCAAGTATCTTATTCCTTAGACTGAAGATAGACATGTCTTGTGCAAAAGATTTTAGCTAATTTCTAATATGTAAAAAACTCTGTCCTATGGGATATCACAGTAGGTGTTTCTATTATTCCTGTATTTTCTGTTCAATCCTTTAATCTGCTATATATGAGTTTAATCTCTCCTTTTTACCTCTTGAATGCAGTATTATATAAGTGAATTTGTTTCAATCATTCAGTCTCATGTTAAAGAAAGGCTGAATCCCACAGAGGCTTGTCGTGGCCCAAAACACGTTCTGCATTTCCCTCTGAAGCTGACAAGCACAACTGTCCTGTCTCCATCCTCCCTATTCTCTGTAGCCTAATTTCTCCTTTTTCCTTTCTAACAATTACTATTATTTGATAATATATGTATAAATTATATAAATTAGAATCTTGAAGTTCTTTTTTCCCTAAAGTATTTTAGAAGCTCACCACCTTGACAGAATAAATCTGTTTGTCCATTCTTCTCTCATTCTTGTTCTTACCTTTTTCCTCAGGAAAAAAGAATCACACTTTTCACACAATGGTGTACTCTAATTCTTCCCTCCATCTTCTGCATATTTTAGTTTGTGACCCTATGTGGTGACTCTGTTTTCTGTATTTGTGCTCTAGTGAGGTAAGTTGTGATGCACATATATTCTTTTGTCTACATAATGAAAGTGACTGATAAAACTTCGGTATTGCTTTAATATTAGTGATGAACCATGTTAAACAGAAGTAGCTTTACAGAAAATAACAGTTGCATTGAAATTTTCATTTGAATTTAATTCAAATTTAAAACCAGTGGTCAGTAGAATGAAGACTGAGGATACTCTAATTGCTCAGTCAACAGCACAGTAACCCATACAGCTTGAGGGACAGTAAGTGAGGGACCTTTCTGTTAGCTAAAAAATAAAAGATCTGGGGGTTAGTCTCTTTCTTCTGCATATATACAAATCTTTAAGACCCATGGGAAAAGAACATGCATTAACAGGATATCATAAACCGTATGCATCTGTTTCTTTAGTAATTCACTGTTAAAATACTAGTAAAACTTGTAGTTTTATATGAAAAATTATGATTTACTGTCTAGCTTTAACAGTAAATTGCAAATATTCACAGTTGTGTTGAGTAGAATATTAAACTATATTCAGTCTAGTAATCTGAATTTGGCCTTATTCCTAAAAAAACAACATAAAAGAAAATTATTATCTACTAACTCTACTTCAAAGGTACTATGGTAACATGAGTAATGTTGTGAAAGTAACTTTATAATTAAGAAACCCCTGAGAACTCTGTAAAATGAGGAGAAAAAGGAACAGAAAATAGAGTGGAAATTTCCATATTTTTTTTTATTTTATTTCCTGAGGGGTTAAAAAATTGAGAAGATCGTAAAGGAGACAATGATCCCAGCTGGTGTAGGGGCAGATGGCGTATCAGACTACAGGACATTAATATGCAGTAAACATGAAAGCTCCAAGTTTGGATGAAAGGGTGTTCCTTCCTCCTCTGGAATCTCCTTTCTTCCCTGGCAATTTTTGTGGAACAAGCGAAAGGGACAGGAAAGTGGTGAGATTGGTAGCATCCCGATTCCATGGAAAAGGCAACTGTATATGTTAGATAAACTGTAGGGTGTTTCTCTTTTATTTGGGAGGAAGAAACAGAGAGGATAGAGGTCAGGACACTGAGTGCACACTGAAAGAGACTGGTGCAGTCCTACAGTAATTTAGACTGGGAGAAATATCTGAAAGATCATCTAGTCCAAGTGCTTGCTAAAAGCATGTCTTACTTCAAAGGTAGGTGAGATTGCTCAGTCTTTGTCCAGTTGAGTTTTGAATGTCTCCAAGCATGGAGATGTCATACTTCCCTGGGAAACCAGGTTTAATTTTTTTCCACCCTTATATGCAATCTAAGCTTATGGCAGTGGAATTTAAAATTTCTCTAGTGATTATTAAAATCAAATATGCTGAACGAAAGGATTAATTTTGTTGTGATTAATCATATTTTTTGATGTATTATTAACACAAAAACATGGATAAAACTGAAACAGAGACTAAAGCACTAGTAAAACAGGAATGCTGATCTTGTTTGGTGGCTTGTGTATTCCAGATCTTTATTATGTAGTCTAAAGAAATTGTACTTGTTAACCAAAATAGTACATGAGGCAGTCCAGAGATGGTATCCTGAGCCTGCTCTTCTGTGTGAATACATCATGCCCTCACAAACTTGTAGATGGAAAAGAGAAAGACAGAGAATTCAGCTAACTTATCCACTCTAAAATCCAGGTTTAAAGTCACAGTGTAGACATTTTGATTTCAGTTAGATGTCTAATGTTGAGTACGCACTTAAGTGCTTTGCTAAATTAATGTGAGGAAGAAGAGCACGTTACATCTTCTCATATATGTAATGCTTCATGAGAATGGATCCACACCTCCGGTGGAACCATAGCCAATGCAAAGGACACTTAGACATCGCAGCCCTTTCTTACATGACATTTTTCTGTCTGAAGGTGTTTTACTGATCTGAACATAGAAATTGTAGCATCTGTTTGCTTCTGAGGCTAGGAAGAGGCCTGTCATTCATGACTGCATTACATGAATAGTTTTCAACTGCCTGTGGCTGTGTTTTCAATGTTCGTGGAACACAGAGCAGTAGCTTAAATTAAATTGCCTGCGTACATACATGTGCACATATAAAAAGCATAAAGGGTAACATGAGTTTACATAGCAATAAGCATAGTACACCTCATCCAAACCTTGAAATGTAACAGCACAATCAAACAGGAAAAATCCAAAGCAATGTGAAGTAGGAAGCAAATGTTCCTTCATTCAAATCTGTTTTACATGACATTTTTTACACAGATATATTTAAATTCCTTAAGCTATATCTTAACCAAGAGACTACTACTAAAACCTGATTTTCCATAATAGGATCTTTGATGATTATGACTATTTTACTCTTTACTTTTACCTCTGATCTCATAGCTCTTGTTATTCAGAAAATGATTTAAGACTATAGTTTATTATACTTGAGAAGAATAGGTGACGTGATATAGGGGTATGCAAATTATGGTAGGAACTTTAAAATAATTGTGACCCATAGACTTGCAGAAAATCAGGAATTGTAATATAAAATCGGCAGTTGCTTGTCATTCACAAAGATGAAAATGCAAAATAGACAGTCTCATTTCAGCGCTGCTCAATAATAAATCAACAGGCCAGACATGACTCAGAGTCTGCTCATAAATTAGTTGTTTGACATGGAACGAGGAATCACAAGGAAAGCCAAGACAGAAAAGAAAAAAGGGGAGAAGAAGCAAAACTGTGTCTCATGTGGCTTTCTGCTCTATTACTCTTAGACAATTACATGAAATATTAAATAGTGCAATTACTGGCAAAAAGAAGAGTGTTAAACAAACATGCTATAATGGACCAAGCTATTGAAATCAATAGCAGATTAGCAATAAAATGATGTAAGATTGTTGCTGATGTAACTTTGTTCCATAAGATACAGTGTTGGGCCCAGAGATGATTCCCCTGTTACACTTACAGCTGCCAATTCTACTGAGAGCAGTTAGGTATTCTTTATTCCTGTTGATGGCAATAACAGAAAAAAAACAAAAACAAAAACCAGCAACAACAACAACAACAAAAACAACCAAAAACCAACCCAAACAAAAAAAAAACCCACACCCCAAGCCTGATTAATCCTAGCTAACATTAAGAATTTACATGGGCCAAAGTTACTTGACATGGAAATCCCACATTACACCTATAGTCAACATGCCCAGGTTTGTCCATTTACCACTGAGGAAACTGGTGTTTGATTTAGAGATCTCAATTAGGGGTTTATATTACACAGGACAAATCCAGGCCTGTCATGCTGAAATTGCAGTTGACCATGATGTCGGAGGGAGGTTGGCAGTGTGCTGTCCTCTGCCCACCTCCATGTCAGTGGGAAATAGCCTTCAATCCTTGACTCAACCGGAATTTTCCTGAGCTGTTTTCAGCAGCTTAAGCTAATGAGGAAAGGAAACAACCTTCCATCTTCAATGGAAAAAATGTTTTTGAAGCTAAACTTAGTCCTTTCAAGTAAAAATATTTTTTCAGTGTTTCCATGCAATAATTACTGTAAACACAGAAAACAAACAAAATAGCAAGAATTCTGACCCAATTAGCATCGTAGTATATATATATACTTAAAGATTTGTAGTATTTATTTTTTATGACTACATTAGAAGTGATGTCATACTTACTATAAGTTTCCTACTATAATTTCAGGTAAACTGATTCATAGTTCAGTGGTTAGATATGAAATCATGTAGTTCAGTGAAGCATACAGATCTGAGGTGGCTCAGTTAAACTCATAGATGAGGCTGTGAGAGATTTTTTACATTTTAAAAATAAAATAAAATTTTAAAAATCTCTTGAGATCTCTTTATAGGATAAGGATAAGGTCTAATCTCTTACACAGTGAGAACATTTCCACCTAAGAGATGCTGTTCTGCCTAAGAAACTCAGTTGGCCAAACTGAGAGAAAAATCTGCCATATCAACCTGCATAATGCAAGTCTGCAAACAAGATGAAGCAGCAATTAATACGGTGATTTCCATGGCTGTTAACATTCAGCAGTTGGTAGTTTATTAGCAAGGTAGCACTTCCAGCTAGCACCAAAGCCTATCTAGTTGTGTGGTATTTTACAGCCAAGGATGGGGCTGAGTTGCAAACTAAATACCTATTTAAAACTAAGAATATTAAGAACCTTGCCTAAATCTTAAACACATTCGCAGTGTGATACTAACGAATACTGTGAAAAGGGCTAACTGAGGATGAGCTCCAGCCATATAGAATCAAAACCAGTAATAATTTTTTTTAAACATACCAAGCTGAAGGAATAGGAGAGTTTGGGAGCATTTGGGGCGGCATCAATACTACTGTTAAGGAATAGACATGTCCTGACTTTGTGTTCCCAACTTGTGATTAAAAAAATGGTGGCAAATGAAGTGTTAAAAATGTAATGACAGAGAAAGAGATGAAAGTGAAAAAAGGGTTTTTGAAGTGTAGTGGGCTCAATTAAAGATTCAAAGTATGAGAGCAAAAACACAAACGAAATAATGTAAGTTTACTCTAGGAATTATGATATTAGCTGCTTTTTTAAGCCTCCAAGCATACCCTGGATAAACAAAAATTTTAAATTTAGATTTAATTGGGAACGCATTAAACTATTATGTAGCAGGATCTGTCGCTTGTGAAGTATCTCATTTAACATTACATTTCTCAATCCCTTGCGAGCACAAGGGACTGGTCTGGTCAGCACATTGAGTGCAGACCTGTGATTAGCATTGACAACCAGACACACTATGCTGATACAATCTGATGGCAACTTGGGACAAATTTTAAACCATCTGGGTGGGGATAAAAAATTAAGTTCACACTACCTCTTTGCACATGCTGAAGATGTTTTATTTTCAGTGTGGGCTAAATAGGCATGTTGTACCTATAGAGAGAGGGTGGTACATTCCTCTCTATTCGTTTTGGAGACCAACATATTTCTGTGAATGAGTGAAACGCATTCTGCTAGACTGATTCAAAGGTGATATATTTCAAAGAAGCTCTGAAGCTTCCAATATCCAAAATTTATGTGTGGAAGCAACATTCTTTTTATTTTTCTACAAGAACCTTAATGTCTGCTGCCAGAAGGTGAAAGGGCCTGCAGAGATGAACAGCTTAATTTGCTGTTGGGTTGTGCGGGCAGTAAGCCACAAATAGCCCACAGGTGTCAACAATGACATGTGGAGTAGGGTCAGAGGACAGACTGTCCATCACTCCACACCCTGATCCCAACCCTCTAAACACGATCCAGAGGTAGCCAAAACTTCCACTGTCTTGAAGGAATTATTAACCTCCTAGCTGCAATCCTAAACTTAATGCCTGTGCCAAATTCCCTCTGAAATGAGAATCTGGGGTACAAAAATCACAGACCAGGAGGAGCAGCTCTTACTCCAGAGATTTTACTGTCTACCTGGAGTTTGCACTAGAAGATAGCACACAGGACAAAAAAGCAGTGAAGGGAAGTCTGCAGCATGAATACCTAGTTCCAAGGAGCTCCTAAATTGAAATTTGAGATGTTTAATTAAACAAATTTTTTTAAAGGACAAATGTAGATCAGGACACACTGGAGAAAATTCTGCTTTTCTCATTTCTCCCATCACAGTCTGTTTTCTCTAGCTTCTCCTTCAGAAACCAGAATTCATCATTTGCCCATACCTATGGTTAACACCTTCTGGTCTTCTTCAGTTGCCTCTCCACCATCTATCATATGGATCATTTTCCTTTATAATCAAAACGTAACTTCCTGACAATAAACAACATCCAATTGCACAATACAGAAGAAGTCAACCAGCAAAATCAGGAAACTGCACTGAAATGATATGTTTTGGCAAAATGTCGGTGATAAAAAGACAACAGTGCAGCCTGTTGCCAGAGGCAAATACTACTTTTGCTGCGTGGTTGAGTAATTGGCTTTCAGTTGCATTTGTGGGAGGTTGCCAGAACCTCTGGTTCTGGGTGGTTAGCGTGATAAGTTGATAGGAAGAGCAGACAAATGAGTAGCCGGTAATGTCATAGCTGAATTAAAGAAATACTTAGCTCCTGTGCCTGCAGTTGTCCAGCTCAACAGTGAACTGCATGGATGTAGCAGAACATTGTAATGTCTCGATTTGGGCAGCTGGTCAACATGCTGAGTATCCTGGTGCTAACACAACTGACACTGGTGAGTCTGCCTGGGTGAATTAGGAGGGAGGAGTGTGAGCGCTGGGAAACTAAGCACAAGTCTGTAACTGGCAACAAATAGCTGGAAATTGTTACAGGGACCAGCTCAGACAGCTATTTGAGGTAGGGGAGCCTTGGATCAAAATTAGAGGTCCTTTATCTTATGTCTGTTCTTTGCCCTTGTACCAGAAGAATTTTCCTCCTGAGGATCAGAATAGAAAGAAATGGGATGGCACTTGTCAATATATAGTGGATATGAACAAAACTAAATACTATTTATGCATTTTTTATGTTGTAAAGAAGAAACAGCAGAAACCGCTAGTTTAATTAATTATTAATAGTACCTTTTAGTATTAGCTTATCAATTACAATAAATAGAAAGCAATGCATTAGACCTTCTGAAAACTGAAATGTTTTTTTTCATTTAGCGTATTTACCCTAATATTCCATGTTGCTGTTTTCTACATTAGCATGATAGTCCCTAGTACCTTAACCTTCCTAGTTCACTGAAAAAATGTTTAACTACCTGACGTAGACTGTTATTCTTATCAAGAAAAATTATTTCTGTCATCCAGATGTCATCTTTTAATCAAGGCGAGCTAACCCAATGGCATTGTTGAAGTTTTCATACATTATTTTTCTCCCTTTTTATTTTTCCCGTTGTCAAAACAAGTTATCAAGCTACAACTTTAAGACTTATCAAGGGTGTCACATTGAATGCTAGGGTTACTCTTTTGTGTATTTCCTGGGTGGATTTCAGACTGGCAGCCATGAGAAGTCACTTTTTGAAATCGTGAGACCTTTGTCTCACCTCCATAACACAACAAAGGTTCATCAAACTAGCAAAAGCAACTTTAGAAGGGATAGAAAGAAAAAAAAAAAAACAGTGACTCAACAGCAGACAGCAGCATGAAGAAGTTCTTCAGGTCAAATTGAATCTCTTCTTTTTGATGGGTAAAGACATGAAAAACTCATCACATACTTTTATACTAGCTGGGATAGTATTATGATGCTATTTCTTTACAGACAGCAGCTGGAATATGACAGTCCATTTCAATTATTCTTTTTTTATCCAAATATTACAAAAATAATGAGCAGCTCACCCAAATGCAATTTTTCTAATTACAGTATTTCTAATAATGAACTGTAGCATTGTTAGAATAATTTATTTCAAGATAAAATTATTTCCTCAGAAATTAGTGGGACTCAGTTTAATGATCGCTCCATCAAAAGATAGTTAGGCATGAATTAGATACAGACTTGAAAGAGGGTGTGCTCTAATGAGATTTCACAGCTGTGGATGCTTGTGTAGATACTACCTAGAGATACTGAGTACAGATTCGTTTGGTTTGACTTCCATGTAAGTCTGTGTTACTGTGGTCCAGGTGTCTCTGAAGACTTTGAGGGAATGTTAATCTCAATGATTTACTTGGCTACTAATATCTGCCTTTGGTACGTACTGTGAGTAACATCAAATGAAGGCATTCAAAAGGATGAGCATTGGTATTTCTTATACTGATGTACGGAAGTCTGAATTTTTTCTGTATGTTCTTAATTCATACTAAAACATATTGGTTGGGGTTTCCTTTTTGCTGTGTTCTCCTACCTCAGGTGCTCATTAGCAAGTGACTACAATATAACTCAGACCTCCCGTACCAAGAGTCCTTGTCAAACCTTTTGGACTCATGTAATCTTCTTTTGGGTTATGTTAAGACATAGAGCTTGTAGTATTTCCTTCCTTTCATCTTTTTGTTTCTGGCTTCAACATCCAAAAAGAAGACAAAATGTTTCTGTTACAATTGCATTTAATACTTTAACAGTAGTGATTTGAACACATTGATTTTGATCTTTATTAGTGATCTTGTCTACATTTAAGTTTTTCCATGAGGTTTAACTTAAGAATACTTAAGTATTCCACAATCAGATAAAGTTCCATTGCATGACATTTGGCTGGTTATGCTACAGTTCAGGTTGTTAATCAGCATGTGCTTAATATACATTAATTCAGATTGTAAGGGGCACCAGACATATGTTCTCCTGCATTCTAAAGGCTAGAATTAGCTGAGGAGTTACGATTTCTGTGCTGCCAATATTGCCATGTTCTTACATCAATGACTTGTTTAGGTCAATATATATGCATTGGCAAAATCTAGAAAGGATAATGAACTCCATGAATGTCAAGAGGGATCTTTCTGTCATGCTTCTCTTTGACTTCTAGCTGTTTCAGAGTATGTCATCTTCCATAGCAAATTAACACTAAGGACTTGACTATTACATCTATTTTTGGGATAGTTGTTAAAGTCCCATGGTAGCCATATTTGACATTTCTTTTGGGGTTACACTAAAATAAGATAATTTATTTTCATTCCTTTAGTTGAACATTGGCAGCTAAAAAATGGGGAACACATACCAAGTCAGAGAGGAAAAGCCCATGAATATCATAATCCCATTGGAAAATGCAATGAAAAATGAGCTGTGCATTTTCCCCAACCCTCCTCTGATTTCAGAGAAAGGAATTAGAAATCTCAAGAGGGGAAGAAAAATTGTGGGAGTAATTATTCATCACCCTACAGAATTCACAGAGGAAATGCACTGCATACAAATTTCTTAACATATTCTTATTTTGAAACTTAATTATAATGAATAGTATTTTCCATTATCATGCAAATAAACAAGATGTTCCTCATGCATATGTCTGATGTGTTTGGCAGTCCTTAGAGAAGATCTTATTTTATTTTGCATTGGGAAAGATACTAAATCAATAGTTTAGATGTGACCTACCTAACAACTGGAGAAGTTTAGATCCTGCTGTTAATTTTCTGATTAACATTCACCTATATAAAACTGGGTTGAAACTTGAACTATCCACTAACTGTTGAGGAGGTTTATATCTAGAATTAAGCTGTGCTTTTCAGGAACCTCTGCATATCTGTTTCTTACACCTGCCTGAAAATGGTCCGCATACCTGATTCTGAGGTATGGATCAGAAACCCTGTAGTAGGTGGCTATGGAATTTTCTTTGTTCCTTTGTTGAAGAATGTTGACTGGACACATCAGATTATGGGTAGTGACCTGTTTAAATATTTTATCACAATGAAATACATTTTTGTATTAGCATAGGCACTGCCAGAATTTCAATATTTTTTTTTTTTCAATTTTTTGGACACTGCTTTTAGTGTGACAAAGAGATACTAGGAAAGGGTTTATTCCTGGCACAGCAGTGTTAGACTCACACTTCTCCATCTCAGGTACAGCAGAGAGATGACACAAACAGAGGATGGGGAGTAGCATTATCTCTGAATTGGTGTGAAACACTAATTCAAAACAAGGTAAAGGAAAACTTGGTAGGAAACAGACTGTCCTCAAGCCAGCCCCATCATACTAGGTTGAAAGTCTGATTTGTACTTTTGCTAGAGAAAAAATAATTCTGAATTGTTGGGAAGCTTGGGAGGAGGGGATGAAGTTGTGGAATTTAACGCGACACAAGTGATGCTAGGACTTCCAAGCAGTTCTCTGCTAGCTTGCCCTCCAATGCTCTTCTACCAGTACTGAAGAGAGGGTGCAAACAGTGGATCCCTTTTGAAGCAACTAAATATTAGACTTTTAGATGAGATATTTGAACTTACATGTCAAGACTAAAGCAGTGTACAAAGCATAAACAAAGATATTTATAGTGTGAAAATGTGTCATCTCCTGCATTAATAAGTCTTTAGAAAAACTAATACCCACATTTCTAACAAAAGTAAAAATCAAGTGTCAGTAACTCTTCAATGGGAGTATTTCCTATTATTGATGGATACACAGTATATAGGATTCCCCTGCTTTTGGGAGCTATCAATTTATATTTTCTGTGCCTTGGTAACAGATCACAGCTTGAAGTGCCATTTTAACCTGAGAAAGAAAAGCAGGCTTCCTAATAGCACCACATATACATGAATTGTGACATTCTTTCTATTCATAGAATTCCCTCTGTTTTGTTTTGGTGTGTGAAAAATGGTTGTATTAGGTGTAAAAAGCCTCATTTTCTCTGTCTACTGCAGAGGAAGAAGTACATGAAGTTCACTCTCTCACATTTCTGAATTTGATCAGTTGACTGAGATAAAAACATTACCAGAGGTTCCATTCTTTCATTTTTACTTGGTTTTATTTTCTTTTGTGATCCAGGACTGATCTGATACCATTGTCTCAGTTCAGAAGATTACAGTCCGTATCTGCAAACCTTAAATGGAAGGAAGAACTTGCTCCAGTTCAGTTAGGTATTTTGAGGGACAGTTCCTCAGTATTGCACTTTTCCTCAGCTTGCTTCGTGGCAAACTTAAGTGTCTTCTCACTCTCACGCCAATTTCTACGGAGCTCTATTTAAGTACCAAATTCTTGTGTAAGAGGTACCTAACACTTCAGTATTAAATTCCCATAAACAAATATGCACAGAAAACTTCTGTACTGGAACGCTTAAGTCTAAATATCTTTTGAGGATTTAGCTCAATTTTTTTTCCCCATGTATTGGCATTGTAGGTGTGCAAAGAGAGACATACAGAACAACCTATGTGGTGTAGCCAGCATATGAGGCAGAAGAAAATAAAGAAAGGAATAAGTGGATTTTAAGGAAGAATTAAAAGAACCAGAAATACTGTGGCTGCCAGACTTTCCTTTTTTTCTTCATCTTCAATCTCTTTTCTGTGATAAAGCAATTCTTGAGAAATTATGCAACCCCATGCAAAATCAAAACCTAAACAAAATAAAGGAAGAGCATAAAATCCAAACCAAATAAACTCTGAACTGGGAACTGGGAATGAGTGAAACATTCAGAAATCCATGTCCTGATTCAAAGTCCAATAGGGTTGGACTGGGCCATTCGTAGCAGGAAATTGTTTGTTTTACCTCTAATTTACTGTGTGATGTTTAATCATCAGTATGAAAGATAAGTGCTTGCAATGAAGAACTCACCTTGGCTTAGTTGAATTCTACTAAAATTTTTCTATGTCTTTTTCATCATTTTTGGCTGTTTACCATTATTTTATAGCTTGTTCATTGCCATCAGCGATAACCCAGACAGCTATTAGATTAAGACCTCCAATGCACTATAGCTAACAGCATTTGCTGCGTATACCAGTTACTCATATTTAAAGGAAAATATGATTCGACTGATAATTTTTGCTGTCTCAATCAAAGAAGTATGTTTTATAGATCTCTTACTTTGACTTAAATATTCAACCATGAGTTGCACTCTTTCTTCACTACAATCATCTTTAGTGTATCAACATAAAATAACCAGAAAACATCTTGCAATGATTTAAAGAGCTTTTTGCACTATCTATTCTATAAAATTTTAATGGGTACACACAAAGTGATAGACGTTAATGTATTCCGTAGAAAGCAGATAAATCTGCAGATAATTTTTACAGAACTTCTAGCATGAAATACAGAGTTTATTAAAAACGATATTTTACTGATGCCTATTAAACTAAACAGCTCCAACATCCTGCCAATATTTTATTGGCTAACGGTTTTTAAAAGTTAATTTTCAAAAGGAACAGAGAGAGTCACAGCATTTTAAATTCCATATGTGGTCTTTCATTTATTAGCATTTACAAAAGAAGAAAAAACATAGCTGAAAGAATTGTGTACACTGTTCATGTACACTATGGCTGGTCAGCCTCACTGACCCCTAAGAGGTACTTGTCAAAAGCTTCACGCGGTTATGAGCCAAATGGACAGACAAGGGAAGCAATTTGCCAGGTGGAGTTGAAAAGCATTCGCCCTTGCATGATGAAGATGGCATGAGCATACGCTGCATCCCTGACTGACTTGTGCTAGGAACCTCACAGACTCCCCTGTGACCTTCAGCAGAAGTCCTGCACCAGTTCAGCCCTGCCACTGAATCTGCATGTAAGGTGCTTCAATAGCTACAGGCTTGCCAACCTGATCATACTTAGAGCCATGCTTCCCGGTAAACCAGGAAGTCCGACTAGTGCACAAGAACAGTGTCACAATAACATGCAAAAGCTCTTACTGTTCAAATACATGGGATAATAATAATGATTAAAAAAACCCCAACCAAAAAACCCCCCCAAAAACCCCAATGCCCCAAAAAACCTAAATCACATGTCAGAAAAAAATCAAAACAGTGAAGGCTGAGAACTACATTCAGTTGAACTTACTTAAAAGTATTTCTGAAATCTATGGGAACACTTGGATTTTTAAATTGTTATAATTATATCACCCATTAACACTCTCTTTGCGATCCTGGACAGCACAAATCCAAACAGCTATTTAAGTTCTATTTTAACGACTGAAGTGCTCCATGACAACAGCTTTGTAACTCAGAAAATACAGAAGGGAGGGTCGTACTCCTTCCATGCCTAAACAGATTCAGTCTCTTAATTCTTCTCTTCTTTAGTTGGCTTCAGTTCCCAAATTGCAGTTTTGATATCTGCACTGTTTAGAGGGTGATATACTGAGTGCCTCACGAGGCAAGTGGCTTGCACGGCAAGTCACAGGGTGGGAAATTCTCCAGCCGCTGTGCAGCCTCTTCCTCAACACCCCAACTGCCTCCCCGTTTCCCTCTGTGAAAAGAAAAGCTCCCATCTCGGCCGACATGGATTTTAACTCCCATTGTGACTGAAATGGGTTTTAACTAGAGACGTGATCCATACAACTCGGCTTTACCAGCCAGGTTTGTATCTTTGCGCCTAGTATTTCCTTAATGAATGAGAGGTAGTGAGGAAGATGTCATTTATGTTGACCAGTGGTAACAGGGGTATTTAGGAAAAGTATCAGATTTGCACTTATGTACATATCCAGCAGTTTCACTAAGCAATTCATCTAAATAAAAATCCAATGTGGATCTATAAGTCTGTAGGAGCAGGAATATTACTGCTGTGACATGTTTAGATTCTCTCATACATGCAGAAAAGAAGCTGGCTAAAGAAATCATGTTGCCTTTTCTCTCGTACAATGTAGTGCAACACACACTAACTAGGACAAATGACTTAATCTTCTCACCACTGCATGTTGTAAAATTACTTTTGGCTGAATGAACACAAAATGGGCTGTTCAAAATCAGCCAGTATGCTTCTTTTAAAGTTAAAATGTAAAATTTACAGGCTGATACAAACTACACTGTATGGTGGGTTTCTCATAATTTTCTTGCTCTGACAGTACAGGATCAGACCAACACTGAAGACTATGTAATATCCTACAGTCAAAGAAATACATATATATATTTAAAAAAAAAAAAAGAGAGGGAGAGAAAAGCTGAATCTGAAAAAATATTTGTCCTTAAATCCTTTTAGTTTTTTAATGACTGGGTAATTAAGTATCTTTAAAATATTTTGTTTAGTCAGATGCACAGAAAAATTGGAATGCAACTTGTTTTCTACTCAAAAATGTTAATTTCGTAATTCATATCACACACTATATTGGTAAGGGACCAGAACATATTCATTCTAATTGCTTTCAAAAGAAGATGAAACTAAATAGTTTGATCCTTAAAGTATACTGCAGTAGAGAGAACACACTGTAATGATCTGGTTAGTGCACTGTTGGCTAAAATAAACATGAAAAACCTATGGCAGAGGTATACTTTGAATTATAAATACCAAGAAAAAGGAAGGAATTAGATTATTCAGGGCAAAGAACTCGGATGCCAGTTCTCTGATCATCATGCTGTGCTCTGATTAGGATTCAAAAAATTGCCTTATTTCATCTTTGCTAGTTCATGCTGTTATGCTTAGCAGGAAGCCACTGCAGTCACTAAAGCAAGGTAGGTCATCTTTAGCTGTGTGCCAAATTGTATTCAAATAAGCTCAAAGAGTATTCTAGTGACCGGCAATCATTAAATCGTCAGCCTCCTCTGTCAACCCCCCTTTTTCTCTGATATAATCCACATGCCAGAATTGAGTTTAGATTTGGTATAGTCATTTTGTTATTTCAGCTCTGTCCAGGACTTATTTTGACCATAACCTCTGGATTTCAGGACCAGACATACTTTGTTCTTCACTAGTACTTGTCTGAAATGGAATAATTTGAATATTTACATTTAAACCTCTTTTTTGAACTCCTTCTTGAGGACGTCTTTTTGCCTTTTAAGAATACCAAAGTCATGTCAGATTTTTCTCTTCTATCAATTCCAGCTTTAAGAAGATATCCACATACATCAAAAACAATGTCGTCAGCATATACTCTGAAAATATGAAGGACAAGAGTCTTATTGTATGTGAGAAGTCTACCCTTTTGTTGTACGTATGCTATACTGACAGAAGTGAACAATAACTGGTCTCATTCATGTTAGTTCAAACAGACAAGAAGAAAGAAAAATATTTAAGTTCTTGATCCCCTACAAAATCTGTTCTCCTGACCCAAAGACTTCACAATCAATGAGAAACACTTTGCTCATTTTGAAGGGCTGTAGAGTAGACCCTTATAATTTAATTTTTAGACTTTTTACATTCTAGTAGAAAGTACTGAGCTAAGATGCTTAGTGTCTAAACTGTGATGGAATATCTAAACACATGGGACTTTTTTCATACTTCCAAAACAGCTTCTTACAGTACTGTAAGTGAGTTTTTTCTCTGGTTATTGATCTGCTTTAAATGAATGTTATTAGAAATGTAAAGATTGTGGGAATTATAAAGTTTAATTACCCTGTCTGTGGCCAAGCATTTCTGCTGCAGTGGCAGCTTCAGTCCTAAATTCTGCAGTATTCTGGTCCTGGTGACATGTTCAAGTGGTTTTCCCACAATCTATTAACATTGTTTCTTTCTTCTAAAAGAGTCTTGGTTTCAGTAGCTTGGAATATCATGAAAGTGATGCTATAAAATACCATGTCAGTCCATTGGGCTTTCTTAGTGAACCCACAGCTATGGCTCTGAACTGATCACACTTAAATCACTGAATTTCACCTAGAAACTTAAAATTTACATGTAAAGAAACATATGGCAGATGACACCAAGTTGGGTGGGAGTGTTGATCTGCTTGAGGGTAGGAAGGCTCTACAAAGAGATCTGGACAGGCTACATTGATGGTTCGAGGCCAATGGTATGAGGTTCAACAAGGCCAAGTGCCAGGTCCTGCACTTGGGTCACAACAACCCCCTGCAGTGCTACAGACTTGGGGAAGAGTGGCTGGAAAGCTGCCTGGTGGAAAAGGAACTGGGGGTGGCGGTCGACAGTTGGCTGAATATGAGCCAGCAGTGTGCCCAGGTGGCCAAGGCGGCCAACAGCATTCTTGCTTGTATCAGAAATAGTGTGGTGAGCAGGACTAGGGAAGTGATTGTCCCCCTGTACTTGGCACTGGTGAGGCCCTACCTCGAATACTGTGTTCAGTTTTGAGCCTCTACAAGGAAGACATTGAGGTGCTGAAGCGTGTCCAGAGAAGGGCAACGAAGCTGGTGAGGGATGTAGAGAACAAGACTTATGAGGAGCGGCTGAGGGAACTGGGGTTGTTTAGCCCAGAGAAAAGAAGGCTGAGGGGAGACCTTATCGCTCTCTACAACTACCTGTACCTTGTAGTGAGATGAGAGTCAGTCTCTTTTCGCAAGTAACAGGTGATAGAAGAAGAGGAAATGGCCTCAAGTTGCACCAGGGGAGGTTTAGGATGGATATTAGGAAAAATTTCTTCACTGAAAAGGTTGTCAAGCATTGGAACAGGCTGCCCAAGTGGTTGAGTCACCATCCCTGGAGGTATTTAAAAGATGGGTAGACGTGGTGCTAAGGTCATGGTTTAGTGGTGGACTTGGCAGTGCTAGTTTAATGGTTGGACCTGATGATCTTAAAGGTCTTTTCCAACCTAAACAATTCTATGATTCTATATACAGATATACATATCATAAATGCACCCAAAGAATCTTTGAATATTTTCCTGTTTATAAACTCCTACTATAGTGACCAAGTAATAATCATTCCCAGTCACTGTGCTGGGATGAATTCAAATCAGCTCCTATTTCTTGAATTATCCAGTCTTCCAACTGCACTTCTTTCTTTATAATGAGCAAAAGAGAATTTTCCTTTGCTTATAAAGCCAGTTGTATTCATTAGACACTTCTTCATGAAAAGTTTACTTATCTTAAAAAAGTGGACAAAACAAACAATGACCTACACACCTCTGGAAAATTTCTATATACAGACCGTACATTTAAAGTGGCTACAGTCAGTTCAATGTTTATAGACTCTTTTTGATAGATTTCTTTTTTGGGTCTTTTTTTGTTCTAAGTGCACGGTCTAAGAACAACGTGGAATTCTTCGACATTGGCAGCGAATTGCTCATTAATGCAAAACAGCAAGGTTTTTTTGTTTTATTCACACTGCCTGAAACACCAAAACACTTCACAAATGGACAGCCTAGCACTTCTTGCAGGGCAAAGTCCTTTACATACACCGAGCTCCTGATATATTGGTAATGTCAGGCTGTCATGTCATAGAACCTTTTCTCATGTGGAATGGCTTCCAGCAAGCGTTTCTATTGCTTCTGGTCAAACCCTGTGCAGTACTCTGCCATGAATAGCTTCATGCATCCTGCACAATTGTTTCCTGAATTATAGGCCATGCACTGGCCAGCTTCAGATTTCATTTTGATAACTTTTTTTGTTGACCAAGGTGGAATTGGCATGACTGTGAGCATTGTTATATAGCCCTTATAAATATGCTGAAGACTTTTGATACAGTATTATTATTTTTATTGACACAGGTTTTAATTCAAGCCATTTATAGTATAGCACTTATGCCCATCTGATCTTCCATAACAATTTCAATATGCAAAACATTGTATTGCTAATTTATTTTTGAGCATATTGCCCTGGGTGCCTCATTTGAAAATCAGCATCTGAAATAGTGAGAATGTGCAGAAAGATGCACTTGAAGAGTGCTCATTAGAGCACATCTGCTTTCCTTCTGAGGCGGGCAGCGGTCTCATGCAAGTTGCTTCGTATTTGTTTACAGAAGAGTGTTCTGTTTCTGGCCACTTCAGGAATATGAAATACACAGTTCAGCACATTGAGGTCAGTGAGATTCTTTCAACTCTGGAAGCAGGAGAAAAAGGAGTTTTTTGGTGTGGGAGGAAGAGGGCGTGAGTAGAAAATTGGTCTCCCTGGTTTACGACTTTTTGCAAGAAAGAGCAATTGTGTTATGAAAGTGAGGTTAGTTATGCAAGTCTTTAGTGACACCGTTCCATTACTCATCATAACCTGGCTCCCCCTTTCTATAACAATATTTAATGAGGGTTGCTGTATGAAGCATCACTGCTTGAACACAGTATGAGAGGAACACAATGAAAAACTGCATAAATACTGCTCTTTACAAGACTTTTTGAAGTCTTTCTTGTCATTTCTCATCAACACCCACTTAAAGATTAAATAACATCAACAAAGTCTTGTTTTCATTAATCAACATGCATGATTCATCTTGAAAGAATAATATAAAACAATATGTTCCAGTAATAATGCTGTGATACAAGACCAGAGCTTTGTAATCCACAAGCAATTTTTTCCTTAAGGGTTATAAAACAAAACACATACAGGCAAGCAAGCAACCAAGCAGACAATGAAAACACAAAGTACTGGCACTAAATGTAAATTCCAATACATACTGTTTTAATGTATTGAAATAGCCATGACATTGGATGCAGGCTCCTTGGATGGAAAAAAAAAGACAAGAAAGACAAAGCTCAGTGAAGACTGCTTAGAATCCAATCCACATATTTTCAGGAACCTAAACTTAAGCAAACAGGAACTCTTATTTTCACAGGCACCTACTTGTCTGTATTGATGATAAAAACAAATTTAGAGTGTTATTCGTACCTGAAATAAAACGTACATGCTGGTTAAATACTTAGGATAACGTCACCGTATTCCATATTTTCATGATTCATGAGGTACTAACTCCTCTTCTAGACTCTGCTGCTGCTGGCTTATGCCTCAGTTTTCCTATGTGCCACTGAAGAAACTGTCTACATAAAGGACCACAGAGAAGGAGAGTGTGGGTTTTACATAAAACTGTAAAGTGGTTGCTAAGAGGATTCTGGTGGCAAAAACACTGCAGATAGATTCTTCTTGGTTCAAGTAAATGTTAGGAAGAATCTAGTCTCCATGAGATAATGAGACCAAGCTTGAAGGAAATGGGAAAATCAATTCTCTAGAATAAATCATATTACCTTATATACTTCTGTTACTGTACACATGCATAGCACAGATTTAGAAAGAAAAATCAGAGCAAATAGGAAGCAATATGTGACTGTTTATTCCTGTTATAGGTGAAATAAAAAGTATTTACAGTAACGTTGATTCTAAGCCATACGGTTGCAAACTGTAAAGCTCTGCTCAACTCATTGGCATAATGTCCATTTAAGCCCAACAAGGGTCATGTCTGTGGGGCTTACATTGTAGATATTATATCTATTTTCACCCTGTCTGCAGGGAGAAATACATACGCTGATGCTTTGAGTATTGCTACCTTCTTTATAACCCAGAAATTTCCAAAGGAGAGAAATCCTAGATCTCCTTGAACATACGTATTTGGAAAAGACAGATAGCAGTATTCTTCATGCCTCACTGTATCTTCAAAATTTCAGAATTAAAATCCATTTT
Source organism: Burhinus oedicnemus (assembly GCA_008921705.1). Taxonomy (NCBI): domain Eukaryota; kingdom Metazoa; phylum Chordata; class Aves; order Charadriiformes; family Burhinidae; genus Burhinus; species Burhinus oedicnemus. The sequence goes on from VFFE01009136.1 coordinate 78,732, forward strand.
TTGTGGTTTCCACGGGTGCCACCCTCTCATGGTAGATAATAATCATGTCTGTTGTGCTGCTCGATGAAATGACCGGGCTCCAGGAACAGGGCTGGACACCACTATCCCCATGTCTCCTCACCATGAATATCCACACTACTGTCCTTCAGTCTGACTTAATTTTTTCTTAAAGGATCCATCTTGTGCAAATGTTAGTATTAGCTTGTAAACTGTTAGTGAAATAGACTATAGTTTCTATTTTTCTACACTCGGGAAGGATCACCAGGGGTAATGCTAAAGCACTGTTGAAGGGTACTCCAGAGCTCAGGTGTAAACCAGTATCTGAGGATGTTCCACAGGGTGAACTGTGTTCCTGGTAGATAAGTCTGGATTTGAATCCAGTGTCTACACCCAGGCAAATACGGCAGGCTAGCTGGAGCTCAGCACTCTCTAGCTTTCTAAAACTGGAAAACATGCACCAAAGAGCCAGGAGGCAAAGGAGTGTGACTGTCTCCATCCTTTAATTAATACTCTAAAGCATTCTTTTCTCAGTCCCACTGATCCTTCCCTCTGGTATCTGGAAGTCATGTTGGCTGCTTCTGCAGTATGTGGCTCTGGCCAGAGAAATGAAAGCTAACGTCTGTCTTACTAATATAGTCCAGTGCTCTCTGGGTCCAGAATATTTAGATTATATCATATAGCTAAATGTAATAAAAACTGTGTATTTTCTGAGATATGTTTTGTGGAAGGCCTTGTATTGTTTTGCACATAGTGAAAACTGACATCAGTCTGCAGAGCTACCATCATAGTTTGTATAAAGGCAGAGATGAGGAAGTTAAAGTTTGTCCAACTTCTCTGCTTGTTTGTGTGCTAATTCAGTGTGCTGCTGGAGATGAATAACCTCTAAAATAGTAATTGTCAGGTCTGAGATCCCAGACATTGGCATATTATGGAGGATTTTATCCTTCATCTGACATATCATAGGTCAGCTACTGTGAAAGACAACACATTATTCCCATGGCTTCATGGCACTTTACAGACAAACAAAAAAAGACAGGTTCCTACCCTAAGGATCTTGCTTCTAAATTAGCTACAATAAGCAACAGATATCAATAAGGACGAGACAGACATATAGTTAGTTGGAGGTTGAAACAGTGAAACAATGAATGTAATATTCGGGATATTTACTGATGATTCAATTCTCATGATAAACCATGAAAATTATAAATTCCAGTATCTTTTTGCAGATGTATAATGATTATGATAATATGGACTCAAAACCAAATTGCCACGAGCAAGTGACGCTTTGGATTTACAAGGCACTACACTTTCCATAGTAAATTGTCCAGAGTAAATCTTAACCTTTGCAAAAGAGATTTAGCATTCATTGCAAAGTAACCCACCAAATTTACGACAAGCTAAAGTCTTGCACATGGACAACTACTGCAGAGTAGTTAATTACCTTCAAATCTACACACCAGCTTCCTCACGGCAATTTGAATAGCCATACTCTAAATTAGCAGTTCCAGGTGTTTTACTTTGCGAAGTAGGAATCTACTATTCCTGTCCTAACAGTATTCATTCTAATACTAGAACAAATTCATTTTGGCCATATTCACACATCTTTTCATGCTTACCCTCTGCAGACATTTTTGTTATTGAGTTTTATTGGCAGAAGTGCTCAGAGATAGTCAATTTAAAAAATGAAGTCTGATACAACCATGAAGAACGAAGGGATTTTGTTTGCTTGCTTATTCTGAAATTTAAGTGTGCAGCTCTTTTCAACAGAAATATTCAGGCAACTTGGGGAAAGAAAACCACTTTGTTTTTCATACAATAAATTTTAACAAGAAATAGCAACGTAAAGAGTAGTCAAAAACAAAAGACAGGAGTAGCTTAGTTATGAAAATGAAACCAGAATTTCTACTGAGGAATTTCAGCTTCTTTTCTGAAGAATAATCCTACAAATCTTGTGACATTTTTGCTGCTACAGTGATTTACTAGCTGCAGTACCATTTTTTCTTCTCTTTTGTTTATTAGAATTTTGATTCTCTGATTTTGTGCTATTAAAATTATATGGTGACATGACCTGTTTCCACAAACCCTGTAGCTCTCCGTCGGTTGAAATACAAGACTAGAGAACATTGCATAATGGGTCTGATTTCATTTCAGAATTCATGCTGATGTTTTGTCTACTCTACAAAAAAATAGTGTAGTCTAGAAAACTTAGAGATGAGTTTAATGATGATTGCTACAGCTGCAACATAAATATTAAAAGTCCTAGGCTATTAGAATCCAGGGCAAACTTTACTTCAAGATTCACTCAAAAGATTGATGACTCAATTCAGAATGTTTCAAAACCATCTAAGTACGGTCTTTATGCTTAGAAATGCTCGCAACAAAAGCCATCAGCTCCTAATTTCTATCAATATCTTACCCTTTAAAGTCAGAATAATACAAGTGTAGAGACACAGCAAATCCCGTGTCAGACCAGATTTAACAACACCAGCTTCTAGAATCTACATCTTCCCTTAAGAAAACAAGGAGCAAACGTTTCACAGAACAGCTTCATTCAAAGTGCTGTAACGAATGCAAGCTCTTCCATTAGCAAGCGGCCAGTTTTAAATCAGCCCCTCATTGGTAAGCGACTGAAAGCTTGATTCAGAGCCCATTAAAGTAAGTGGCAGTCTTTCCATTGACTTCAAAGAGTTTTAACTTAGGACTGAAAATCAAAAGCTTCAGACATCTGCTGGTGTCTGTTCAGAGGCCAAGATGAAATTAATTATTGTTGTTAGACTCTGTTTTGATGCTACTTGGGGTACAGGCAGAAATATGAGGTAAACCCCTCCCAGGGCCAGTACAGGTAAGAAAACAGTGGGAGAAGAACCACTGTCTACACAGCCCAAGAAGAGAAAGCTCCTTCTTTCCTTCTTCCCCTCACACCCTAAGGTCAAGCAGCCTACACTAGAGTGAAAGGACTGTGATTTAATTCACATACCATGATATGCTACTATGACTTTAAACATTTACTCCACACAAGCTATCCAGTTACTCCAGGCCACTGACATACATCAGAGATGATACCACCAATTTACCATTGTTTGGATTCTAAATAACACACATGAATTATTACATGCTTACATTAGCATGTAATTCATATCAGACAGTTATGTCTTGAAACTATTGAGTCTAACCAGGTTCAGGCACTATTTTCAAAATTCTGAGTAATTTTTTGGGACACAGATTCAGTTACTGCAAACATCTCTGATTCTGGAAGATCTTTTTTGCTGCAGACTACCAGGTTAATTTCAGCAACTTCAACGTTTTGTAACCTAGTAGCTGTTCTAGTTGCAGTAAACTACATGTATGAGAGTAACTGAGAAATTAAGATTTGGAAGTGTTCGGATCCTGCCAAGAAGGTAGATATATCTACATCTATCCACTGAATAAATCCTTAGAGGAAGGTATGGGGAAAGAATTCAGTTTCAGAATGCAAATAACAGTGTAGAGGTGCAAAGGGTAAAGTTGTAGCAGGGCAGAAAGGGATATAAAACCAACCGTTAACATCTCGTAACCCAAATATTATCGAGACAATAAAATTCATTTCATAATTGCAGATTCTATAAAATAAAATAAAATAAAAATTAATACTCAAGCTGCCTTTATATGCATGTACCTAGCTACCAGGTAATTAGAATTGGGAGAATATTTAATAGTTCCTAAAATACTTGCAGCAGTAAAAATTTCAATTCCTACATGGGTGTGGGATTTCAACAGTGGGAAATCAACCAGTTAGTGAATACTGAGCAACATGAGAAGCATTTCCAATAATAAACACAATTAGCAATGTAGATGAGAAATCTATCTGATTTATGGGCTGCATATGCAATTATAACACATTCATAAAATGTTACCCACAGTGCAATCCAATACATTTGTTTATCCATGCTCCCAGATTAAGAAAGTAATGTTGTCAACCAACCAATTGTGGGCATTACAGATTCAAGATTAATTACCATCTGCATGGGACAGATGTTAAATCTTCAATTTCACAGCAAGGCATCTATAGCTTATTTCCCATGGAGTGCTTCTTTCTCTGATCAATAAATGTATCAGCCTAGCTGTTCATCTTGCCACAGAGGTCAGAGGAATGACAGAGGTACATCTGTTTTTGTGTCAAATAAGGGCTGAGGAAATGAATCCTATCCAAGCAGATAAACAGCTCTGCTACAATTGTCCTTCAGTCTTCTACTCAGCTACTGATGATGATTAAGTTTTAAGCATTTGGGAATTTGTTAGCGTTAGCACACTTAAAAAAAACAACAAAACAACAACTGAAGAGAAAAAAATGAAACAAAACACAAAAACAACCTTTTTGCAGATTCTCAAACTAGAGTTTGTGTCCAACTTTTGTATGAGCTGGGCCTGATTCCCCACTGCAGCTTCAGCTGATTCAATGGTGCCAGTATATGAGAGCACATTTTGGCTAGTAATATATCTTCAAAAGATGATTTTTTATTATTATTATTAATTTCACTTGTTGCATAAAGTAAGAAAGTGAACAAATTATTTGTTGTGTTAGCGACCAGAGAGTGCTTTCAAAAAGACATAGTAAATAACATGCTAAAGTCATTGTTACTTCACAAAACAATGCAGAAGAATCTTCTCAAACTAGGACTAGACCCGGAGTGTTGCAAGACAGCAATCTCGTTTGCCTAACCATATAGGTCTCTCTGCTCTTTAGGTACTTTCCTAGTTTGCTGAAAGCTCCCTGCAACCTCAGCAACCTCAGTTCATGTAACCCCAGTCACCCATGACTGTTCTGAATTGCCTGCTCTGTGAAGACGGGAGCTCTAATGCAATCCTGGTTAGACGGACAGCTGTTTCTGTTCCGCTTAAATTCCCTGGAGATGTCTAAAGAGACAAAAGAGTCAAGGCTACAATTACCTTCATCTGGTGAAGTGGCAGCTTTGCTCAGCTCTCGCATATGCACCGAGTCATCTAGATCTTCAATTCTTACTAGCCCAAGGAAGTGACCCTTCCTATCCCCATCCCAGAGGAATGCCCTAAGCACCGTGGAGTGCCCTGAGTAAAAATATCTTCCTCCCTCCTGTTGAAGGTCAGCCACTGTGCAGCCAGGTGTGCAACAGTCAGGGAGAGAGCAAAAGGCCTGACAACAACTGGGAAAGAGAGGCTTCTGGTCCCTGCCCTGCGTGATTTTAACAAACCCAGCCAAGTCTCTAATAAAAAATACACATTGCTGGAGGCTGGGTTTGAAACCTTGCATCTCCCTCAACGCATGTCAAGGGGAGTGCTTTCACCAGGATAATCCATGGCTAGATCCTCTTTTTGTATTCTACACATCCCTATGGATGGTCTCACTTCCCGGGTGAGTGATTTGGCTTCTGGACAATTATGTAAAAACAACGCAACATTGGCACACTCCATACCATTAAATGTGCTCTTGGTAAGTATCAGTTATATTTTCTCCCAAGGGAATGGAGGTCCCGACATTTCCGCACGGTTTCCTAAACTGCCAGAAGCCAATTAAACTGGATCTTCTTGTGAAGAGGGAGAGAAGCAGTAAATTAAGAGGTCTGGATCTCCTGCAGAGACAGCTGAGTAAAGCATTCAAATATTTGTGTTAGATTAGGCTGAGTGGGGTTCCCTGCCTGAGAGTCTGTATCTAACATTTCTGTGAGGCAACACCTACATTAAGCATAAAAACTAGGCATGGTTTCAAATGAGTTTGAAGTTCTACCTGCATTGCATCTAAATGCAATAAAAAAAATATTGTGTGGTATATAACATTTGCTAAAAAAAGGCTGTGAATAAGTGCTAAAATACCATGTCACACTATATAAAGGCAGAATTAATGTTGTACAACTAAGTTTTACTTTGAATTTTTATTATTCATTTTATTAATATAGAGTATCGGCACTCCTGCTGCACCAGAAAATGTTATCCCCATTTTATAAAAGGAAAACTAAAGATTAGCATAGATCCAGCAATCTTCCTAAGAACTAATTTCCTTACATGTGTTCTAACTCTCCAAAGTCCACCATAGGTGAATTAACTTCCAGATAATAATTCCTCTGCATTTTCAAAATGTGTTTCAGATATAAAACAGTGATGACTGTGATCAAAGGTTTATTTTGTACTGAAGGCAAACATACCGCTCTCTCTGGAGATATTCTATCTTGCAGGCATTGTGTCCAGGACTTTTTGAGAATCTGGTTTTTGATGGACCTCTTTATCTAATTTCATTGACAGTGCTCTCTATAAAGCTAAGCACACAGCTGTGCTGCTGGAGATTCATGCAAGAGGAACTTGTTGACTTTGAACTCTTGTTCTTTCAGTTATATCTGTTTCAGTGGGAAAAGGATAAACAAGGCTCTGAATCATTTTACACAATACATAGAAAACTTGAAAATTTCATTTACACTCTCATCCATGAACTATAGGAAAACCAACATTGCCCACATAAATACAGTTTCCATTAAAAATAAGCTATTCTTGCTGGTATTGTTGCAGCAACATTTAAAATGAGAACCAAGTCAAAAGTTTACACTGCTATTAAAGACCTGGGGGGAGCTGGCAAGAATTTCTGCTGTTGCTTGAAAAAGTTAACTGGCAGAAAGGAAGCAGGCAGTGGAGCTAGTCTAACAGAGGGAGGCTCAGAGCAAGGCCAAGGACTAGCCAGCTGAAAGAGACAGTACAGCACGCCTGTATGGAGCCAGGAGCTGTGATAAAGGGAATTCATATGCAGGACAAAGCAGAGTTTGGAATCGGGCATGGGAGAACAGGGTGTTGTTTGTAGAGGTTTCTTTCAATATCCAGGGAACACCATGACAAAGTTGTGATATAGTTTTGCTGGCCCAAATCTCCAGATATCTTTTGCACTCATTCTTGTTTATTTGCAGGCAGGCTCCAGAAAATGTTTTTAACAGCCCAGTATGCCAGGTACCTTTCTACCTAGTGGAACTGACAATGTGGAATTTTTTCTCTTAGCTTCTAAGTCTAGAATTTGTATTGTGAGTATCTGCACTTCTCTGGTTGAAGATGTGTCATTCGGCAGAAAAATTTAAGAATGCTGTGAGAAAAGAGAGACGAAGAAGAGGAACATGATTCTGCAGCTTAATAACACTGACTTAGGAGGAAAGGGTTTTTTAATAAACACCAAATAAGAGAGAAAGGAAGGCAAAGCCGTGAATGTACTGTGTCAGCACTCATCCAGGACAGTCAGTCTTAGATTCTGATGTTTATTTCTGCAACTGCTTCCATATATTGCACACTAACCAAGCATTTAATAAAATAAGGAAGGAGACTGCCTCCCATGCGTGCTGTTCAGGACCCAAACTATGGAGGTAAGCAGGGTTTTAGGGATGCCCCACCATGCAACATCTACTGTGTAGCTCTAGAGTTTTCCTGTGGAGTACAGATTCCTTGAATTGTTACTGAAATATTGGACTCTCTTTTTCATTGTCTTGATATTCAGCTTTTCATTGAGGTCTTATATAATTTCCACCTTGCCTCCATGATATGATTTTTGTGAGAAAATGAGAAAAGAAGTAATGATGAAGAGGAAATAGTAGTTGATAGGTACTGACAAGTGGCAACTACGAAGATGGTAGACTTGTAGAATGAAGAAAAGGGTAATCCCTGAAAAAAAGCTAAATGACCTGTCTCACTGGAAATTCAAATGTTTTGATGTCTGTTTTCTTCTCAGACTGGAGTGAAATATACTAAAATATCCTGTGAGTTACAATCATGGTGGACAGTGTTGGCACAGCCAGAGCTGTGGGCCAGGGGAATGTGGTGCAGCCCGTGACAGATACTGGAAAAAAGAGGGGCTAAGAACCACAGCTGATTGTTTTCATTTAAAACTTTGAAATATTTTCTTAAATAATAATAGTGGTACAGATCCTCTATTTTATCAGAACACTTAATGCAAAGAAATAATATATTCCCTGAAAAATTAGACTCAGACTTCACCACTGTCACAGGGAATTGCCTTGTAGTGACAGAGATGGAACTTGTGATTCTCCCTCTGCAAACCACAGCCTCTTTTCCTCATCTCCCAAAGCACATACTCGACATAAAAGAGAATATTTTTAACTTTAAGGGTGATGTTTTATGTGGAACAAAGCAATGGAACCTTTTCCACAGGTCTTTGGTGGTCAATACATGTCAGACTAGACTGGAACGCACTAGAAGTGAGCTCAGTTCCTGTCACTGTGTCCTAGTTTGAGCGACACAGGATTAATTTTCCTTTCAGTAATTTTACTTGCAGTAAGGTCTCTTCTAATGCTGGAGAAAATTGCATTTTTAGAAGACTCTAGTGTCTGAATTTGTGGAAATATTTACTTTATAGCCAGCTATGGTATGTGGATTTCAAGGTCTCAGTGTTTTCAAGTTAGCCAAGTGAATCGTAAAATGGTTTAGGTTGAAAGGGACCTTTAAGATCATCTATTTCCAAGCCCCTTGCCATGGGCAAGGACACCTCCTACTAGACCTGGTTGCTCAAAGCCTCATCCAGCCTGGCCTTGAACACTTCCAGGGATGGGGCATCCACAACTTTGCTGGGCAACCTGTTCCTGTACCTTACCACCCTCATCGTGTAAAATAGATAATGATAGAATAATTGCCTAAATGACCATAAATTGTTGTGGGTTCCTCAAACTATAACACACTATCACCCACTTTAATGCTAAACAGTGTGCTTTACTCTAAATTTTGGCTCTACAGTGACATAAGAGAGATGATTCTTTCCTTGTATGTCTCTTCTGTTGTGTTTTCTGTCCTTCAAGTCAAAGTCTTTTTTTTCTCTACTTCTGAAAGAGTACAATGGATCATCAGTCTTAATTGGGGAATAAATAGACTTACCCTCTGCAGAGGAGGATCAACCTAAGGAATATTTAAACAAAGTGGACAGACACATGGACCCAAAAGGATGCACTCACAATTGCTGATGCCACTGAGAGGCTACTCTCAATAATGACTGAAAGGCAGTTGGGAGATTGCAAGAAAACAAATGACACTACTGTCTTCAAAATAGGCAAGAAGGATCTGGGGAACAAAAAGCCAATCAATGTCATCTTGTTTCCAGGAACGTAATGGAGCAAGTCCTTCTGGAACAAACAAGTCCAAAAATATGAAGGACAAGAGGGAGTAGTCACCATGAAGTTACAAAAGGGAAATCATGCCTCATCAACCTGATAGCCTTCTGCAAGGAAAGAACTAAGCCAGTGGAGGAAGGAAGAACAGGGGTATTGTTTATCTTTATTTTAGTAGGGCTTTCAGCACTGTCTCACATGACATCCTCATAGACAAACTGATAAAGTATGGTCTAGACAGTAAGATGGATTGAAAATTGGCTGAACTGCTGGATGAAGAGGGTTGTAATCAGAAACATGAAGTCCAGCCAGAGGTCAGTCACTAGTGGAATACTCCAGGGGCTGATACCAGAGCTGATACTGTTCAATATATTCATTAACGACCAGGAGTGCAGCCTCAGCGAGTTTGAAGACAATACAAAATTAAAAGGACTGATTGATACACTAGACCTTTGTGCTGCCACTCACAGAAACCTTGAGAAGTCGGAGAACTGAACCAACAGACACTTTGTGAAGTTCAACAAAGGGAAATGCCAAGTCCTGCACTTGGGGAGGAATACCCCCATGTGCCAGCACAGGGGGTCTACCAGCTGGAAAGCAGATTTACAGAAAAGGTTCTCAGGGGTCCTGGTGGACACCTAGTTGATCATGAGACAGCAATACACCTTTGGAGCAAAGAAGGCCAACACCCTTCTGGCCTGCATTAGCAGGTCAAGGCAGATGATTCTTCCCCTATGCTCAGCACTGGTGAGACACATTTGGAGTTCTGGGTCCAGTTCAGGGCTCTCTAGTACAGGAGAGACATGGACATACTGGAGCAAGTCCAGTGAAGGGCCATGAAGATGATTAAGAGCTTGAAGCACTCAATGTATGAGAGGAGGTTGAGTGAGTTGGGGTTTCCCAGATTGGAGAAGAGACGGCTCAGGACACATCTTAGCAATGTATATAAATACCTGATGGGAAGGTGCAAAGAAGATGGATTCAAGCTCTTTTCAGTAGTGCCCAGTGGCAGGACAAGAGGAAATGGGCACAAACTGAAACACAGGGGCCTCTGTCGGAACACTACGAAACACTTCTTTACTGTGGGGATGATGGAGCACTGGCACAGGTTGCCGAGAGAGGTTCTGGAGTCTCCCTCCTTGGACACAGTCAAAACCTGACTGAACATGGTTCTGGGCAACTAGGTGGCCCTGCTTGAGCCGGGGGGTTGGACCAGATGACCTCCAGAATTCCCTTCCAACCTCATTCACTCTGTGCTTTTGTGATAAATACAACTGTTACACCCATTATAATTCAGAAGTATTTAGAAGCACAGATTTATTAGCTAGGCCTTTTTCTGACTTATTATTTCCCTCATGATGGTATGAGTAGCACCAAGACTCTGGTGTTGGCTTTTTTTTTCTGGGTGGAAGATCAGTCTTCTTATATCTGCTGATAACTGTTCCTGCTTCTCTTGTCTCTGCTTGCGTTTCCTCATACTCACAGTAATATTTCTACTTTTGTGGCTGTGTTTTGCCTCAAATGTGGATAATAAATGACTCATAACATTAATCTGCCTTGTAATTTAATAAAGTACTATGCTTCACTGGAATATCGGGTGGATAGTTTATACCACATAATAAGACAGCAAAGATACTGAAGCAGCAAAAGTGTAATTTCAAAATGACATATTTTTGCAAAGTGTATAAACATCAGACAGATACCAATAATCACAGGTAATGAAATCCTGCAGGTACCTTGTAAGTCCTCACCAGTGCAATAATACCACAGCCCACAGAGAGGCACCCAGATGCTGTGTTTAAAACCATCATCCTCCAGTGCCTTCTCCTGTGTATTTCCAGACACTTAAACTTCAGAAGTTTCCAGACAGAAGTTTCCTCTCACCATGACACCACTCCCAAACCTCGGTGAAATCCCAGCCTATAAAAAACCTTTAAAGTACACGGAGTTCATTTGAATATACATTTAATTAATCTCTCTTCATTTATCACCGTGACAGCTATGATACAAGAGTAATTCACGGGTATTGCTTTTTTACAAAACCACCGACACGTTTTAGGCTAATGAAACCGAGGCCAACAGCAACATTAAAAAACAGCCTCAGAGGAAAACTGCCAAGTGCTTGTTTGGCCAGAATGTTTATCATAAAAATAACATTACACATGCTCAAATTCTTATCAGTCAGATGCTTCCTGAATTTGCTCCAGTTGCATTTGACTATGCCCTTCCCTTTTCTCTTTAAGTATATCCGCACAGATATTACAATTTTGCCCCTTTCCATTGCTGGCAGCTCAGATATGACACAGCTTTTCCGACAACCCCCCTGTATTCCCACTTCGCCTGTTGTTGTGCACTTAATGTCTGTATGCCAGTCATCTTTCCAGTAAAATCTATTTAACATCTGTAACCCAGCGGAGAAATAGAGAAGGGATGGGGCCAGTGTTAAGGCAACTGTGATGTCAATGTTATACTCAGCTGATAAAATACCTGAAATAGAAGGGGCTTTATAGCAATTGCATGTTAAAAAGAACTGCGTAATTAAAATATGGCTGTGATTTCTGCTCAGTACGTTTGCCAGATCACCACTTTAATTGGCTAATGGTCTCTGAGAAAGCAGAACTTTGCTTGCTATATTGCTGAGAGGCACAAGCAGGAGAAATCAGACTAACTCAGCCAGCAAAGGTAACTGCCTTACTGAGAAACAGCCGACTGGAAACCATGCATGAGCATCCCGGTGAGCTTATATTCTAACTGAGTGAGGACATTCTGCATTCTAAGGGACATTAAAGCACCTTCTTCTCTAGAATTAACCTTTCACTCGTGTGCCTTGTTAATTAAAGAGAAACAGTATGTAATTATCGGGAAGTGGGCATTAAGGCAATGGCATGGAATCAACTTCTGTAGCTACAAATTCAGCCTCTTAATTTTAACTCTGCCATTCTCTTCAGAACAATGACTAATACTGTATCTACAATGACAGCATCTGATAATATTAATTTATACAGGTTTACATCACTTTACAAAACTAGAAAACATGTCACATTTCCAATACAAATCTCTCCTTACAGCAAATGGCAATAGCTTTGGCTCAAGCTATCAGGATAGTCACTGGAGAATGGCAGTCGTGTAAGTAGTGAGATTTAATTGATTTGCATTTTTATGTTACAAACGAACAGCACTTAGCTATTATCTGAGACACATGAAATAAAACTGATCAATTTTATCTCTTTGTTTTCAAAATAAAATTGCACAGTAAAGTGAGCAATCCATGATATGGATTCCAGCTATAGATGACGAGTCCACTCATCCTCCTGTGCTTTTGCAGACTGAAGTAACAAAGATGGTAACATTGCATGTGACCAGCAGCTTGCTGGAAATGTCTTTGGTGAAAGGGGGCTGTTTGTCACCACCTGAACTCGTATTAAACCATTTAGCATATGCTGGCTTAAAATCTTGCTTCAGAATGAGATATGAAGTGTCATGAGACTCAGCTGTAAGATAATAGTACGCAGTCAAGCACATTTGTATCTTGATATGTCTGGTACAATAGAAAGATTTATTGTGGCCTATCCATTTACTGCACATTGCAGCCAGAGCTGTAATTGGCCAGGATGGTTAAGATTTGATTTAAGGCAATGATTCTATCAGCTTGTTTTTTGCTAATAGGGCATAAGTGTTCCATACAGCATTATATCTTCCTGTGTCATAGCCTGCCCTAGGTTAATTGTGTGCTGCAGTCTAATCTGTTCCTGCTTTTACATCATTTGCTATGGGAGAATACAGATGCGTGTATTTGATCGCTCCCCATATTTACGCAGGAGAAGAATTATGTTTCTTGTAAGCTTACCCAAAATATCACCGTTTTCAAATCAATAATGATTGTTAAGAGGATTGCAGATTCCATTTTGACTCACTAGGACATTTGATGGATTACAATGATCAAAGCTAAATATCCTTTGGCATTAGGCTAAGGTCTCTTATTTTATACTTGTTATAGTCTAATGCAGAAAAATAAAAAAAAATAGATGACAAATGAACATTAGTGAAGTGAGTAATTAGAAGTATGGTTTATGGCCAACAGTAGTTAAATGGCTTCATTTTTAGTAGAAGTATTGTTTATGGCCAATAGTAGTTAAATGACTTCATTTTTAAATATATATGATGAATCATTTTAGCAGAATGGAGTGTAATGAAAGTAATGAATGCCTAATTCTCTTATGGAAATGAACAATGTCAGTTTCAGACAGAATCCTAATTGCATAATTGTGCATGAGGTCTTTGGCATGTTTGTTTGTCTGAAGTCAGACCTGTGAACAGTTTTAGATTATATTCTTAATAGCTTTCACTTTTTTTTCCTAAGAGACAAGATGACACAGAAAGAGCTATATGGAGTCTTCCACCTCTAAAACTTTATGGCAGTGATTTGGATTGTCCCTAGGTTGGTAGCAGTCATATATTAATAACATTACTGAGTAGCTATTTCAATAGGTTTCCCAGCTCATTTTTCTCATGGACTATGGTTTGTAGGACAGAACTACCAATAGGATTGGCATCTTTGCTGGAAACGTGGAAATTCTTAGAAGCTGACGGCTGAGGCATGTTGGTGGGACAAGATAACATGAACTCAATAACTACAGCAGCTTGTAACAGCCTCCTAATGCTCTAGTAAGTAGAGAAGCAGGGTTCTGCAGTTCTATCTACTGTTGTATTTTTCAACTGCAGGAAAAGAAAAAAATCGAATCAGGCGTGTAGAGACTGGAATTTGCAGGCCATTTTTACCTCCTCTGGTCAAAGGATCCCACACCGATTTCACATTATTACTGTAGCCACCTCCTCACTGTTGCAGGAGCTCTGGTTTGTTCTCCAGTTTGTTGACACTAATGGTTAAAACTATGATGAGGAACTAAGTCTAAAAGTCCAAAATTTATTTTAATGATAACAGTTTCTCATTTGATTTGTGACAAGCCTACTAGTCTCTCAGACTCCTCTTGTGCATGGCAATGGCACACCATGGTGTGTTCTGGCATCCTATCTCCCAAGTTATGTTCCACAGCTCCCTGCTGGCTCAAATATCCAGATTTCCTTGACACAGGGAGAAGGGCACACAACTGAGGACAGCATAGAAGTGCTCCCAGGTCCCCCAGTTTAGACCTAGCCATAGAGATGCAGTTTATTCTTCCTGCAATGAAGGAAAGAGCGCTTTCCTATTACCCTGTTAAAAAGCTTGTGAGACATGGATACTTTGGAAGTGGATTCAGTTTGATACATTAAAAAAGAACTCAGAGTTCTAGGACGTGGTGTTAACAATGCCAAATTCAAAGACAATACAAATTATTTTTTTCTGTAACATAGATTGTGCTACACAGACAACCTGCTATCATGTTTTCGAAGGCAATGACAACATGTTAATATCTTTCGGGATCACTGACTTCCAGGTTTCTCCCACCACAAGTTTTCATTTCAGTAGAAACATGATCTAGACAAGGTGCCTGCCCAACACATACACCTGAGCTCTTTCTTTCTGCCTTTCTTTCTGCACACTCCCTCTAACAGCAAGCAGTTGATGCAACAGCCTGAAGCAGCGCATAGAACATCTTAGAAAAGGAAGAGACAGTTGTCTCTCTTGTTGTACCAAGAGAGAAAGGAATTCACAGGTTGTATTGCAAATTTTGGAAGAATTCTAGAATAAAACTTGAAGTTCTGGTTGGTTCTAAAAGCTCTGTAACAGCTTAGTGCTTTTCCTGACCACCCTTCATCAGGATACTGGCTGCTGTGATGTTGCAGTCTTTAAAAGAATCTGAGATTGTTTATTCTTTCCAGTTTTTGCTCTTCCAATGAAAGCTAAAATGTAAAAAAGGTCCACAGGGCTGTGAGCAAGATGTTGAGCCTTGTGTAGCACTAAGAAGCAGCTGTATTTGAAGCTGCTTATCTTCAGACACTGATACTTCCAGAAAAATGCCCCTGGCTAGGATGTTTCTTGCAATTTCCATTTTAATTCCTCCCATAGAAAGTAAAGTTTCAAAGTCATTCTGCTGTTGGGGAAAAGTAGCAAGGCTCCTGTGTATTAGAGGGCAAAAGGGGTCCAGAGGGAAAGTCAGAGGAAAAAACAAGCCAGTCAAAGTCAACGCAAAACAATACATTTCTTTTAATGTGTTTGCCAAGGATCATTGTTCTACCATTTTCCAGTACCTCTCTGTGAAATACACTTCACAAGGGACTGTTGGAGTGTACACAACAAAATAGACAAATGTAATTTTAAGCAGATTGTTTAAAAAGAAACGAATAACAAATTTTTAAGGACCGCAATATGATACTCAGGGGAATGTTCCAAGGGAACAATCGGCTTATGCAATTCCGGGCATGCAACACTGGCCTTCACAGAGCATGAAGTGGGGGCAAAGATAACCCATATGCTTTTAATTGCAAGATTATGCTTTTAAGCCTGTGCAGGTTTTCTTTGTTTGGCTATGAATTAAACCACTCCAGTCAATGAAAGTTTTTCTAGTTACTGAGCTGATATTTAAACTAGGACTGAAAGTTTGGCTATTTTTTATTACTTCCTTTAATTTGCAGGGTTAGAAATGCCCATTAACATTGAGATATGACACTATTCTGTAAAGTATTAGGTATTCTGTCTAATAATAAGTAAGATTGGAATAAATCGTTATTCTGTTTGTGATTTTAGTTAAGTGTCCAAAGAGAATTCAGTTGCCAGTCTTTCTACCAAACAGTAGTTGGAAAAAATTTTAAAAATACATTTGTAATCCCAGAGCATAACCTTGTTTAAATTTTACTTTTAGGTGTCAAAAGGAAAGTTATTTTTCACATTCAGCTCCCAGGTTTTATTTTGAGCTACCAGTGAGACTACAATTGCTCCCAAGTACAGCAGTTATTATTTCTTAACTTGCCCTTTAAATTCATACATATGAACTCACCAGACTGCCATGACATGATCATGGATAGTGGCTTGGCAACTTAATCTGCCAGTTCTTTCAGGACCCGTGGATGAATCTTATCAGGTCCCATGGACTTGTGCACATTCAGGTTCCTCAGCTGGTCAAATATTCTGAATCTCAGTTTCTAAGCAGCAAAGAATTTAAGTGGATATTATTTTTGCAGGCCAAATTTAGAAGAATAGATCCTGAGCAGATGTATACAGTGTATAGAAATGACTCAAATGAAGTTATTAAAATTACAGCACTTAAGGTAGAATTTAAAATAAAACGAAGCAAAATTCCAAATATCCAGGGGTTTCATGCATTACATTAGAAAATAGAGGAATAGGTCTGGAACAAAAATTAAAAGTCTTTTTTTAATGTCAAAATTTCAAATTTATGTTCAAAATTTCAAATTAAACCCTGTAGTTACTGCCTATGTCTACCCCAGTGCTGGATCAGAATGTATGGATGGTTCCTATCTCCCATAACTTAACATTGACCCAATTTGATTCATTCATCACACGCCGTAACATGATTTATTGTCTCTTACTGTGTGTGTGATATATTGCTATTTCATCAAGCTTTTGATGCAGCCCATCATTCAACATGTCCCAGGCAGCAGAAGCTTCAGTATATGCACAAGCATTGTTTATAGTGGTTCTGCATCATATTCAGTGTTGCAGGGATATTGGTTATCCAGGTAACTCTGTTATCTAAGAGGCATTCACCTTTTTCCTTCCCTTTTCTCTCTTCATCAAAAAGTTAAAAATAGGATTGGCTTTGATGCAGAACATTAATTTGAGGGAACTGATTTGAAGACCACAAACAAAAGCTGTCATCTCCCACCTGCAGCTTCGTCAAATGTCAGGTGATCTAATTTGCCAAGTTTCCTAGACATGTCAGGAACAGCTGCTACTCATTTATGGCTTATAAAGGGACTTTAATCAAAGCAATGTGCTTCAGAGCTAGTACCAGTGGCAGGAAAAGACCGAACTCACTAGGTCCTTATTTATTAGTGTTAGGTTAATAGGTTTTTGAAAAATAATATCTGGCTGCTGTAGTTGGAAAGGTTGGCAGGATTAGATATAAGTACAGTAAGTGCTGTACAATAAATATTTGGTCTAGAAGGAAAGTCAACAAAGATGTAGCTTCTGGAAGATAAATGCTGTAATGGTAAATGTCAAATATTGAGACAATACTAAGAAAGATTTAATATCCAATGTCTATAGAAGGAGAGCCAGATAATGAAAGCATTGTGATTATGCACAGGACTTTTCTTCACGCAGTAATTTAAGAGAGATGGAAAGAATCAAGAATGTTGATACAAAGAAAATTTGGAACCTGAAAGAACAGCAAGTTTCTTCAGCAATACAAAGTTTCTAATGAGCTTTAATAACAATGTCTCTGAGATGGACCTGCAGGTTGAATAACAGGCAATAGCTCTCATGAAAAATTTGGTCTTCCCTTTCCTTGAAAAATTTCAACACACATCCCTATTTTGAATTTTCTGTCTTTATTTCTGTTAATACTTCTATTTTCAATGGAAAATATCAGCTTGCATGCTAAGTGACTGTTCAAACCAAACAGGTCAGACTGTGCTTATTTGGCAAAAACAATGAAAAAAGTTAAGAAGATAAGTTCCCACAGCTCTTGCTGTTAAAGGCAACTGCCAAAGCTTATACGTGAAGGACATATAGAATGACATATGTCAGCATCTCACAACTCAGCAACTGGCTGTAGGCAAAAATGGTGATATGAGGCTGAGGGCAAGCTGCACTATGAAGGTAAAAGCTTGTGTCTGAAGTCTTACGTGAGCTGCAGCTTTTTTTTTTTTAAAAAAAAGGGAAGCCTGTCTAAGTCAGCCATGATCTAATTATGATTGAGCTAATAGTTAGATGCAGGGTACTTTCATTATCAAAAAAAGAACCATGATGTATCTGGCTGGCTGCTTGTAAGTAGGTAATGGATTATTTACATGGGTGACTGCAGTGGTCAGGGGATCACAGGCTAATCATAGCAGGATGACTGTGTGCCAACAAAACACTAATGAGCAGCTATTCTCATAATCAGTAGTCTGACTTGCAGCAGTCATGGAGAGGGCACTGCACAACAGCACATGCAGATGGGACACATTCAAGTGTGGCATAGTAGGTTTTTTTGCCTGACTAGATGAATTGAAGATACGACATTGATAAAAGTGAACCATGAGTGTGTGCTAGATATGTGGATAAAATCATTGACCAATTTAGAAACATCAGTTACTGGTTTTGTGTATTCTGCCAGTGATGAAAGATAGTCAGTAGGGATCTGGTTAAATGTATGTGGAAAAGGGGACATGACTCAACAACTTTGATCTTGAGCTGCTGCTGTATAATTTAAACTTGCTTTACACTATTTGATTAGTATTGCTTTGCAACCTGCTATTTACTAGTGTAATTAAAAGTATAAGAATGTAAGTGAAATGTATCAGAAAAACTTGATTATGGGGCTAAACACATTTTTGAGGAGTTAAACATGAAAACATTATTATTTGGTTGGGATGCTAGGCAAGAATGCAAAAAAGAAAGACCACAGAAAGCCAGAAAAGGACCAGTAGAAGGATATGAACTTTTCTGTAGTCCTATTGTATTTGCAGACTGAGCACTTTTTCCGGGTCACCCTCAGAGTGTAGATGGTCACATTTCTTAAAATAAAAGAAGGATGAAAAGAACACAAAAACAACTTTTCAGCCATTTCTTGTGCAGATAAGTCTTTTCCCTTCTGGTGAGAGTGTTCCCACTGCTAACTTGAGGAAGTCAAGTCCTTCCTGTGCTGTATTTCAGTCATCGTAACTGCTGACATTACTCTGGCTTAACTCCAAGACTGCCCTGTTCCCGTGCTACAATTCTGCTGACAGTCTGGCCTTCTCCACTAGATTTCAAGTGTTTTTTCTTTAGTCTATCTTTAAAGATTATTTCCTGCTTTTTTCTTTCTTTTTTTTTTTTCCCTCTACATATTTCTTCCCAAGCACCTTCAACATCTGCTCAACTTATTTGCTCTTTCGCTCTCATTCCTGGAGAGTAGCTCAGAACAACACCATACTCTTATAAACAGACCTCTGGTTAGTCATCTGTTTTCTGTCGTATGAGCAGGAGAATCTGGAGAATAAGGTGCAGTTTAGACCTGGAGTGTGCATATCTCAAAGGCCCAGTTCATCCTGCAATATTTTGTACCTAAAGTGGAAAGAACTTGCTAAATTTAACTTTTAAACTCTGGATGAAAATGCAGACTCACATCCTTAAAATTCTGGAAGGAAAGGTTTATTTTTTTCTTTGAGACTAAAATATTCTAGATACTTTGTTTTTTTAAAACTGATATTAAGGAAACTTAGCAGTAACAAAGCTATCCCATAGAGGAGTTTCTCAGCACTGCACAACCTCCAAATGAATTTTAACTTCCCGAATCTGATGTATCAAAAAGAATTCATAAGAAGGATAGCCTCATGCCTTAGAGGTTTCAATATCACCTATAGCAGGGTTCCCTTCTGGGAGGTGAGTTTATGGGGTGCAAAGTAGAGATGCTTACCCTAAATCATGGTAGGGATCAGTCCTGTTTCCACAGGTCCCAAAACTGGAGAAAGATGAGCCCTTCTTTTTATTCTTTTCTTGTTTCATGTGCAGTAAAGAACCCAACCTGCTCCTTTGAACACTGAATATTTTTATTTGAATGGTATCTCTGTCTGTGGACTTTTCTGAGTACATCTGAGCTGATATAAGCACCTCAGATTAATGCTCTGTTCACCACTGAGCTTAGACAATCTGTTCTCTCAAAGTGTCATTATTTACCTTCTAGAGTCTCTTTTCGAGGCTAAATATATCCAATGAGCCAGGCCACCATAAAGACTGAGTCTGGAAAAAAAATGTTAAAACTGTCCAGGTAGTGAGAGCTTTGTGCAGATATGCCCTGGTAAATGGATTACATGAAAAGCAGGCAGTTTTTTTCCTAAACTTGCTCTCACAGCAAACAGGAAAATATAACGGAACAGGCCAAGTACCAACTGTTCTCTTTGTCCATACACTGGTCAGGTTTCCTTGTTTCATTTGTGGTCAATGCAGTGATTTTATGAGTCACTTACACTTGTTTTGACAAGATGTAGTTGACAGGATTAACTTTTCTGAATTATCCGTTGCTTCTAATCTTACATAATGGTATTTGAATTTTTGTTACACTGTATTAACAATAAAACTGTCAGAAAGCACTTTGCTATTTATTTTACTTATTTTACTTTTTTCCTTTCATGGTGCAAAGACATTCTGCATGCACCCTGGAAGTATTAATAGAGCGCTACTAGAGAAAGGATACATGACTAACATTTTGCTGTTCATTTGGGCTGGATTAGGAAATTGAGGGCCCTTTTGCTGTCTTCACTGCCTGAGGTTTAGTGCTCCAGCCCCATCTTGCCCTATCATCTTCACATATCTGCATCACGTTTGCTGTACCTGTATTCTCCCATCCCTAAAACAGATATGGCAATACTTATCTCCTTTGCAGGAACATTGCGAGATATGACTAACTAATATTGTGAAAGTATCTTAAAGTCACAGAACAAATATTCTCTTTCAAAATGTTTTTCTTCTCTAAAAGCCTTTTATTTGTCAGCAAGGAAAGTGAATTCTTAAGTTTCTCAGTTTCCTTTCCCTGTTCTTTACCCTTTCTACTATGAATACACACGATGCACAAACACTGAAGAGCTCATCGGTAGACAGGAATTACTATCATTTTTCAGTGTTAAAATCTGATAGTGTGTGTATGGTAGGATCACTGGATAACTCAGGTTGGAAGGGACCTCCGAAGGTCACCTAGTCCAGCCCCTGTGCTAGGGTGTTGAGTACACCCTTAGCTCTTGAGGAGGTCAGGCCTGGAGAAGGCGCTTAGGGCAGGGCAGAGCTACCTTGCTAAGGACAGCCCAACCCCCAAGTTGAGGGGAGAAGCCCCAGTAGTTGGTGGGAAGGCTGTGGCCAGGGCCTGTCCCTGCCCAGGGAGCTGCTCTGAGCTAAGGTTCTCATCCTTGGCTCCCACCGGAGCTACAGCCCCTGCTGTATTGCCACTGTGTCTGTGATTGAGCACAAGCCATGAATCTCTGCCCCTGCCCGTGAGCTGACACCCCAGCTCAGCTTGTCCCTCCCCTGTTCCCAGGGAAGTGCCCAATGCCCAGGGCTGGTGCTGCCCTGCCTGCCCCCCCATCTGCCCTGCTCCTGGGTGCGGGGGAAGACCTTGGCTTCTGGGTCCTGCCCTGTGCCCTGGCAAGCTCCTGACACTCCCCGCCCCTCAAAGCTGAGCCAGCTATGAGATTAGGCCAGGTTGCTCAGGGCTTTATTTACTGAGGTCTCATAAACCTCCAAAGATGGAGACTGCACAACCTCTCTGGACAGCCTGAACCACTGCTTGAATGTCTTCACATGGAAAAAGTTTCTGACCACCTCTTGTTTTGATGTATGCGTCTTGTGAAGAGAGTGGCTCCATCTTCATGCTAAGCTCCTTGTAGGTATGGGAGGCCTGAAACAGTCTCTTCTTCAGGCTGAACAAACCTCATCCCTCAGTATCTTCTTACAGGGCAGATGTTCCAGTCACCTCAGTGTCCCCTTGCTGAATTCACTCCAGTTTGTTAATGTCTTTTTTGATTCTTTCTTGATTTGTGGGTCCCAAAATGGATGTAGTATGTAGATGGGGTCTAACAAGTGGAGAAAAATCATTTTTTCTTGATCTACTGCCATGCTTCTCTTCATACAACCCAAGTTGCTCTTGGCCTTCTCTGCTGCCAGTATGCACTAATTGTCATGTCCAGCTTGCTATCTGCCAAGACCCCCAGGGTCTTCTCCACAGAGCTGCATCTAGCCATGCAGTCTCCAGCCTGCATCACTGCAAACAGTTCTTCCTTCCCAAGTGCCTGTCCAGGTCCCTCTGGATGGCAGCCCTGTGTTCAAGCATGCCTACTGGTGTCCCCCCGGGCCCTGCAATTTGACATCATCTGCAGACTTGCTGAAAGCACACTCCATTGCCTTCTCCAGGTTGCTGATAAAAATGTTAAACAGGATTTGTCTCAGGCTAGGCCCTTGTAGTACCCTGCTTCTTACCAGCATCCAGGTAGACAAAGAACCATTAACCACTATCCTCTGAGCACAATCATCCGAACAATTTTTTACCCACTCATCCAGTTGTTAACATCCTATCTTTAATACAAGCACGCTGCGGAAGATGGTGTCAAAAGCCTTGCTAAAGTCTAGGTCAATGACATGCACTGTTGTCTCCTCATCTACAGATTTTGTCATTGCATTGTAGAAGGCAATAAGGTTGGTCAGGCGTGTTTTACCTTTAGTAAATTCATGCTGACTGTTCCTAATCACCTTCTTTGTCCTCAGGTTCCCAGAAACATGTTCCAAGAGAACTCGCTCCATGAACATCACGAAGGCCCTCTCAGCCCTCAAGCCTTGTAGCGACTGTAACCTATTGAGCTCAAGACTGCAGCTTGCTGTTAAAATCCATCTCAGAAGAAAAAAAGCCCTCGCTTATTTCACACATCTTCTAGGCATGCAAAAGTCATTATCTAACCAAGAAAAAATAGCAGACCCCAGAATCACAGTCCTGGTCTTTTTCTCCATAACACTCCAACATCTTAGCTACAAATGTGAAAGTAGAAATTCTTCCAATTCAGAGGTCTTTAAGTCAAGCTTTTTGAGATCTACCTTGCTGTGGTTCAGAACACCAAAATTCATTGTTGAATGGTTAATGCAGAGGTCTTGTAAAACTTGTAGTTTCTGCACAGGTATATAGAAATACATATCTGAAGACCTGAGGAAGGATTTTAGCGATGAAGGATCATGCAAAGACCTTGTGAAATCTGCCAACATTTCACATAGTAGGAGGCTAGAAATAGTCATTTGAAAATCTGGCAAACAAAAAAAAAAACTCCCACAATCTCATTATCTTTTGATATTTGCTGGGAAAAGAAAAGATTATCAAACTTAAAGAATTGACTATATTACTGGTAGAAAAATACCACCCCCCCAAAAAAGGAATCTGTGCTGCTGTTTAACAGAAGAAGCTCTAAGCATTCATTGCCTAATCCAACTCTCATTGAAGTCCCTGAGGAAATTCCTATTAGTGAGCAGGATCATTCATATTTCTTTTTTTAACAGATTAGTGGGTGTTTACATGAAGGCCCTGTAGGCACCAATTAATCTGTATTCATATAGCAAATGCAGAGCTTAAAAATCCCTGACACTCTCCTCTATTGGTGATTCAGAAATTTGCCTTGGCAAGCAACAGGACTGATAGCATCCATCTTTTTTCACATATTAAACTTCTAGTGTTTTTGTTGAAATGTTTTTAACTTACATGATTCTAAATAGGAACCAAGAATAAACCAAATAAAATGTAGTTTTAAGGTTGTACGCAGAAATCCCAGAGCTTCTGGTCCTGTGCTCAGTTTTGCTGAGAACCTCCGGCAAAGGAATTTAGCAAGATCATTCAATTTCACAGTTACAGTTACAGATCATGTGGGCAGAAGAGAAACAGTCAAGAATTATATGAGTTATATACTACTACTACTTCTCAGGAAATGCCGAGCAGATAAAGACAAAATTCACAAAATAAAAGTGATCAAAACTCAGTTGCTGCACCTTCATACCCTCCAAAGAGAAGCCTCTGGACTTTTCTAGCTCCTTGCCCATCCATACAGTTGCATGCCTATAGACTGCCAACTCTGTGTAGAGAATACGTCAGCACGTTGGGAGCCATGTGTTTTGTACACTCCAGAGGATGTGTCCTGGATTCTCAGCAGGCTGGATTTGCAAGATCATTGTCTGCACGATGCATGGGTTTGGTCTTGAGATCAGCCTTGGGGCTGTCTTTAGGACAGTGCCGAAGAACATGGTGCACCTCTCTGTCACTCTGAGGTTGAAGGGAAAATAGACTGGTGGAGATCATTCCTCAAGGGCCTCAAGAAGAGGAAAGAGGCAGAAATCTTGCTTTCACCCAGCACCTAAATCAGATGGGCAATAGCTTATATATATCTCTATATATTAAAAATTAAAAATCCAGTATGTCAAGGAGCTTTCTTCCCAGAAGCTGAG
>VFFE01009136.1:102895-266158 GCA_008921705.1 Burhinus oedicnemus
GGGGAAGGGGAAGGGGAAGGGGAAGCGGAAGGGGAAGGGGGCAAAACCTTATCAGTATTTTCTATTCCTGCCTTTTATCTGTGCTTAGTAAATCTAATCCTACTAACTGATCCTTATGTACAGGTTATTGAACAGAGAACCTTGTCTATAGTGTGTCTGTACCCTGTTCCTTTCTGTTTAATATATATTTTCAAAGCCAATGCAAACGTTACAGCAATAGAGAGTATTATTGTGAACTACTGCTAACCTTAGCCTGCCTTTGCAGACCCGCACTGTGGGAGGCAGAACTCCAGTGCGGAATGTGGTGGCTCATCGCTCAAGCCTTAAAGATCCAGGTAAGTGCTGACTGAAAAATGAGATTGGGATAGAGAAAACCTCATCAAATGAGAGCAGAAAAGAGCCACAGGTAGCAACATTATGGTGGAAGGACTGCCATGTGAGAGGACAGTACGAGAGCATGGCTTATTTAGCATAGTAAAGAAAAAGCTGAAAGGAGTTCTGATTGTTTCCTAAAAATATACAGGCAGAGTGAGGGAAGTGAGAAAAGGAGAATAAATATCATCAAGGGAGAAGAGCTTCACATTCTAACTAATTCCAATACAGGGATAAACATATACACTGTCCAAGAATAAATCCAGAGTGAAATTTCTTAAAATTATAATGTCAAAGTCCTGAAACCACAGAAAAACCTTCAGTGTTAATAAGATAGAGCTTTTGGATGGTCTGATCGACAGAAACAAAGGACTATATAATCCAAAATGTTCCTTTAGTCCCTCTGTGTATGACCCATAGAACTTTGGGGTGGGGAACTTAGACATAAAAAATTACTAAACAAACTTGTCACTGTAGATCCCACTGAAACTTGAATGAAACTTAAATGAAACATTTTTACCCATTTCCACCGGAAGACTTCCTCAGGAAAAAGAAAATCTGTTTCTGGGCACACCTGGAACACCTTATAATTGGCAAAGAAGAAAGGACTAAAATTAAAAAGTCCATTTAGGTGTTGTGATATTTCCTTCATTAGTACACTGGGATTTGGTCACTATTAATGAAGCAGGAGCTACAGACTTTCTGGGCAGCCATTTTGAGTATGTCAGGGAAGATATTTTTATACCAAAAGCCAAAATTGTAGGCTACCTAAGGAATCCACAAGGTCAAAGCATGTTAGAAGATCTGTTGTGAGTCACCTGGTCACTTTCAAGTGCCCTAGACCAACATGGTTGTATTGGGTCTGGCTGGGATGGAGTTAACTTTCCCCATAGCAGCCCTCATGGTGCTGTGCTTTGTATTTGTAGCTAGAAGGATGTTGATAACATACCGATGTTATGCCTTTAATGAGTCACAAATAAAATTCATGCTGGATCACCTGCAGGTAGTCTGTATTTTTCATTGATATGTGCTAACTATATTTTAGTTGGATTGGGTCATGCATTAAAATCGTCCCATGCAGCAGGCAGACCAGGAGCCAGTGTTGCCTCTTTTGCCAGGACTGTAACGACTAGTACTTTCAGCTTGGGTATTGGGTCCTCAGCTCAATTTCCCTGTTGTGCAGGTGTCTTATATTTGAATGTCCTGTGCCCGTAACAAGGTGTCTTCAAGATGAATAACTGAATATTCATTAGGCCAGACAGAGTGTGTATAACCATAATGTAATGTTTAGAACCCCACTGTGCTAAGGGACAAGCCCAAGTTAAGGCTACAGCCTAAGACCGTGATTGTCTGCAATAAGTAGGAGTACCCACAACCATTCTGTTTCTTGCACCCTTAGAAGAAAGTACAGTGGCTCACACACATCAGCACATCTTTTGTAACCATCCCTGTGCATGTTCTTCGCTTAGAGAAAATGTGAGGTGATTGAAATTAATTAAAGAGGGCTTACATTTTCCATTAGCTCATAACTGGAAATACCTCGTGTCTACAGCAGAGTTGAAGCACAGGAGAAGGAGAAGCATAGCATCAGGAGAGTGTATATCATGGGTCAGAAGATACAATGCCATTTTTTGAAGTGTTTACATCATAAGTCACTTGTATTACCACAGTAACTTATCCTGGTTAACAGAAAAGTGCAGGAAAAATTCCCTGGAGCTACTAGAACTTTTGTCAAAAACCTATAGCTACTTTAGATTTAGAATTGTGTCTCTGTAGAAATAAAATGATCCCTTAAAAACTTAAAGTAGCTATTGATATATTTTATCCATATTAAAATTTATGTAATCCAAAACACTTAATCATTGGTATAAAAGGTGGTAGGTAGTTCTGCTTTCAAGCTACAGTCTTTGGTTGAAGTTGTCAGGCACTGTCATGGGGTTTTTTGCCCAGCACAAATCTTTTCAACCTGTACGTGATAATTATTAGGATTTCTCACATAAGTGGAATAAAAACTGGGCTTAGTTCAAGCTTCAGAGGCCTCGGGCACTGTCTTTCATTTGCCAGCTTCTAGCTATTATGTATTAGAAATATACGAAGGGCTGTGGGAGACAGGTGTACTTGGATTTATTTCACCCAAGTCTAATACATCTTTACAGAGGTCATTGAAGTTGGAAGAGGTCAAAAAATATGGAGTAATCATGCATTTTGTACCACACCACTGATACTGACAACTCTATTTCCCATTGTGCTATTAATTATATGTTAAGACAGGAAGGGCTCTCCTCAAATAGACACTGCTTCAAGTGTACTCTAATAAAAGACGAAAATATATCACGGCCTACATGACATACATGAACCCTATTGCTTAATATTGCTCCCATGTGCAATCAGGTCAATGCCTAGAATTATGGATATTCACCATTTCTCTCCTTTTTCCAAGAAGGAGTTTCTGGTCCTGGTTGATTATGTATGGGAAGAACCTATTTTCCTCACCAGGTTGCCTCAATGTGCCGTTTCCACAGCCTTTAAGAAAAAGTTCTCAAGGCAAGGAGAGAGATCCTAACTATGCCCTTCCACTACAGTCTGAATTACATGAACGGGGAAATGTTTGAACGGACATCAGTGTCACAGGTGCCAGTTGTCTGATTTATTCCCACTCAGAGGAATGTACTGGCGCCTGTGTGCATAGTAACACCTTGCCAGCTGGCCAGGAGGTGACATCAGCTGTCCTTTCAGACGGATGAATTGCACAGTGTGCATAGCTGCCTGCCAAAGGACAGACTTTCCAGGAGAAGTAGAGGGAAAAAGCACTTCATGTATTTCTGACACTAGTTTTTACTTAATATTTGTTTACAGAATTAACTTTATTGGACCAGCTTATCACCAAAGTCATCTTTCTAACACTGCAGTAAGTTACTTGGATTGCACACCATAAAATACAGCAATTCACATAGGAATTTGCATTCTGTCTGATGTTGCTGTGTGGAGTATATTTTTCTCAGTGCGGTCATAACACTGTATGGGCAATATGATCTTACTTAATCTCCATTTTTATAACCCTAGATCACTCAGCCAAAATAAATATCCCTACCTTTAGGCAACTAAATTAAATAGCTAGGTTTTAAAGGGTATGTAAATGGGCTGAGCCCTCATAACTCTAATTGATAGTCATCCACTTGTGAAAGTATGCAGCAAGGCCTCAGCTGGCTTTAGGGGACAGAGATCTGTTAAAACCATCACAGTTCACACATCAGCAGCAGCCAAGGAGCTGGCAATGGTGATGTACTGGTTCTTAATGCTTTCTATAAAAAAATCCCAAATGGGGTTTGGGACTTCATTCATGACAGTCTGAGGATCCTATGCAATTTACTCATAAAGTGAGAGAATGTGTATTCCAAATTTGTTTGCAGCGTAAAAGTGCACACTCCAGTGTGTAAGTAAAAGAATGGTAAGAATGATATTTAGTTGAGGTTGAATCAAGCTGAGTCACTAGGAAGGGGTAAATATTGGGTGAAAATGTTGCACAAGGTTTGTAAGACTGCCAAGTTAGAAATATAACAATGGTGTTCCTATATTGTGAGTAGTGGTAATGTTTTAAAAGAACCTAGGAAGTCTTAATGTAATTGACTCAATTCATCACGAGAATATGCGCCTCTTTTTCAGAAATGAATTAGCAGTGATTTTTTTGGTGTGTTTATAGTCTTATTAATTATCTCCTCACATTTTCACTTCATTCTGTCCATAGAACCTACATAGTTTGGCATAGAATCTTTTACAATGCTGATCACATTGTTTGAATATAAGAAAAACCTATCTACACTTTTTTAATGATAGACATGTCTGCAATGTGAATGCTCATTGTTCATTCTCTTTACACCTCATGCCCTTTAACTCACATATTTAATATATTTCAGCTGAGTGAAATAAAAGTGGGATTAAAGACAGTAAATGGTTGTTTCTGGCTCCTCTGGGAATATCTGGTGCTTCCTAAATAATGTACCTGGATACTCCAGGAAGAGAGGAGTTGATTTTCATTCCTTTCTAACGCACAGCTTCATACAGGTGATACTCATAGGCATAGTGCTGGGTCCTGCACTTGGGTCACAACAACCCCAGGCAATGCTACAGGCTTGGGGAGGACTGGCTGGAAAGCTGCCGGGCAGAAAAGGATCTGGGCATCCTGGTGGACAGCCAGCTGAACATGAGCCAGCAGCGTGCCCAGGTAGCCAAGAAGGCCAATGGCATCTTGGCCTGTATCAAGAACAGTGTGGTCAGCAGGAGTAGGGAAACGATTGTGCCCCTGTTCTCAGCACTGGTGAGGCCGCAGTTTGAGTACTGTGTTCAGTTTTGGGTGCCACAGTATAGGAGGGACATTGAGGTGCTGGAGCGTGTCCAGAGAAGGGCAACAAAGTTGGTGAGGGGTCTGGAGAACATGTGTTAGGAGGAGCAGCTGAAGGAATTAGGATTGCTTAGTCTGGAGAAGAGAAGGTCGAGGGGAGACCTTATTGCTCTCTACAACTACCTGAAAGGAGGTTGTAGTGAGATGGGAACTGGTCTCTTCTCCCAAGTAACTAGCGATAGGACAAGAGGAAACCGGTTCAAGTTGCGCTAGCGGAGATTTAGGCTGGACATTAGGAAAAAATTTTTCACTGAAAGAGTTATCAGCCATTGGAACAGGCTGCCCAGGGAGGTGGTTGAGTCACCATCCCTAGATGTGTTTAAAAGTCATGTAGATGTGGTGCTTAGAGACACGGTTTAGTGGCAGACCTGGTAGAGTGAGGTCAATGGTTGGACTAGATGATCTTAAAGGTCTTTTCCAACCTAAACAATTCTATGATTCTATGAAAACTAGTGCAATGGCTGGACAGGGGTCCAAGCTGTATAGTGTACACTAAGTCTTGTCCTAGCAAATTTGGATCTTCTCTTTTTATGGTAGAGTAGCAAAGGAGCTGCTGGATTTTGTCTCTGATGTCTATGTCCTAGGTAAAAGAGGAAATTAAGCAGCGGATTAGTCTTATATCTGCATCACAGAAGGGGAAATAGTCCTGACATACACATGGTATGATTTAGAATGTCTAAATGAGGTCTTACTTCTCTAGTTATAGGGATTTAATTTTTTGTCCAAGATTCATTCTTACTGTCTCTTTCCTGAGAGTATCAGTTCTATGTCTGGGACATGCCAATGGCCTGAGCTGGTGCATCTTCAGTTCAAAGCCATCTAGCTTTGTCTGAGTCACCAACAAAGGATTTTTTTTTAAAATATGTGAGTTGAATTGTCATTGAGGATGAGCAACATTCACAGTAAATATTAAATGTGGCTTTGATTTGAAAATTCAAGTGAACAGCTGGGGCAGTACTGTCTTAAATCACCACAACTCGATATGCAAGACCACACTATTCATGCCCAGAGCTCAGGTTCCCATAATACAACCATCTATTGCTCACCCGTATTAGAATCTGACTGTGTTCAGTCTGATTGAAATTGTAGGGGCTACTCACAAAAACAGCCTCTTCTATACATGTAAGTCTTTGAGAGTGCTGGACTGTCAAAACTGTGTTTTCTTTCTTTAATTAAAAATATAAATTTGCATTACACTTCACAGATGGACACTGGCAACATGAGTTTCTGTCATTTTCCTCTTGATGTAAAATATTGATGTCAGGCTCTGTGATGCAAAGTAGCAAAACACTGAGTGCAGAAGCCATACAGATCTCATTTGGATTCCCAAAGGAATTTGACCCATCCTAGCAAACACACTTTAGACTGATTTTGTAGCTGTCAATTACATTGCTGTTCCGTGCACTGAGATTACTCAAAATGTATTCTTTATTATAACCGAAATAAACCCACTGCAGCAGAGTGCTTTTTTCTCTGCTAAACAATGAATATTGAATATGCATAAATAATCTTAAACACTGAATCTTTTTGCTCAGTTTAGTCAGTGACATGCCCAGTAAATGTCCAAAGTTTGAAGCTGACAACAAAGTACAGCTATAATTCTGTTTTGTGAGGTAAGGTTTGTGACATTGTATAAGCCTGGCTTTATGAATTATGAGATGCAATACTCATTCTGTATATATTATAGGATTGCATGACATTAACAGCCTTGGTCTCCATGACGATACCAGCAGAAGATGCTGGATGAAAAAAACGGCTATGAAGAATATGATTTAAATAAAAATCACAATGCTCCCGGGTCTTGTTTATTTAGCAAAAGTTTTGAATATGTTGGAAGTAACCAAACTATTATTTTCCTTGTTTATCTAATTAGACAGACAGTTTTCTTAGACAGAGATTGGCTTTTTGCTATCTGTATGTAAAAGCCAAGGCAAATTAGACACTCATGGGTGATGGGTCACATCTGACCAAATAGATTTAGTGAACCCTGGACTCCTTTTACGAAAAATTGGCACTCCAAAATGTAATGCCTCTAGTCATAAGCAACCAACTATATCTCACCCTCAAAGTTTCTGTTTTTCCCTGTTGATTGCAAAGACAGCCAGGTCTCCGGTGACCAGGTCACACATAGACACATACTATAAAAGTGGGTGACAGGAATGTTAGCCATGCAGGCAGACACAAGCTTGATTGGGCAGCCACTCTCTGGAAGCCTACACTTGTATTTGCACGGTGCTTGTAACACCACTAATAAGTTGGACCTTGAATGGGCTCATATTTCTGTTATCAAGTGGACATGTACACACATAAGTACACCGGGACTTTGTATGGAGTTCATTAACACCATTGATATACAAACAAGACATATCAATCATTTTATAACAGGATCATTTCTCAGACAACTTTGCCTTTGAATTTCAGTTCTTCCTTCTGGATCAACTCTTCATTTTCCCTTTCAGGACCACAGGTTCTCTAAAAAACAAAATGCAACCTCTGTAACAAAAAACAATTTAAACCCAAATATACCCATACAGGATGGTTAGTGAAGGCAGGACCATATAGTTTAAGATAAAGAAGTTTGAAAGGAGCCACTCAGGCTATTTTAGGCTAACCATGGATGTTTACACCTTAATAAATAAAATGCCTAGTTCTAGCCTTAGATTTATTTTTATCTATATGGACTGGTCACTGGGAGCGTGATCTGGTACTGCCATACCCTCAGTCACCTCCCCAGTTCACATTTGCCAGAAAATGCAATTGTAATTTTGGAGCCATTTTGATTTCTTATTATTAACTTAGTATCTGAGCTCTTTTTAATCTTTAATATATATACTCTCTCAGTTCTCACATTATCCTCTGTGAGATAAAAAGTGCTATTATTCTGCCCATTTCTGGCATGCCAGTTTGAGCAGAAATTATTGGGTTTGCGCTATGTAACTCCTGCCTTGGAGTAGATGCTCCTTATTCTGTAACTTCTCAGCCCTCTTGCCTCACCTTTCACATGAGATGTTACCAAAAGACCTCCGGCTGTAAGACTTAGATTTTAAAACTTAATCTTTCTATAAACACACTGTTAATCAGAAAATTTCCTATTCTGTTTTGCTCCTATCCCTCTTGGACACCCAAGGCCATTTACTCTCGTCTTATTGCTTGTTATTTGGGAAAAGAGATCGACCCCCACCTCTCTACAACTTTCTCTCAGGTAGTTGTAGAGAGCGACAAGGTCTCCCTTCAGCCTCCTTTTCTCTGGGCTAAACAACCCCAGTTCCCTCAGCCATTCCTCATAAGATTTGTTCTCTAGACTACTCACCAGCTTTGTTGCCCTTCTCTGGACACGCTCCAGGACCTCAATGTCTTTCTTGTAGTGAGGGGCCCAAAAGTGAACACAGTATTCAAGGTGGGGCCTCAACAGTGCTGAGTACAGGGCCCTAGTCCTACTTGCTACACTATTTCTGATACAAGCCAGGCTGCTGTTGGCCTTCTTGGCCACCTGGGCACACTGCTGGCTCATATTCAGCCAGCTGTCAACCAACACCCCCAGGTTCTTTTCTGCCGGGCAGCTTTCCAGCCACTCTTCCCCAAGTCTGTAGCGCTGCCTGGGGTTGTTGTGACCCAAGTGCAGGACCCAGCACTTGGCCTTGTTGAACCTCATACCATTGGCCTTGGCCCATCGATCCAGCCTGTCCAGATCCCTCTGTAGAACCGTCCTACCCTCAAGCAAATCAACACTCCCACCCAACTTGGTGTCATCTGCAAACTTACTGAGGGTGCATTCAATCCCCTTGTCCAGGTCGTTGATAAAGATATCAAACAGAACCAGCCCCAATACCAAGCCCTGTGGAACACCACTCGTGACCAACCACCAACTGGATTTAACTCTGTTCACAACTCTCTGGGCCTGGCCTTCCAGCCAGTTTTTAACCCAGAGCAGCATACGCCCATCCAAGCCATGAGCAGCCAGTTTCTCCAGGAGAATGCTGTGGGAAATCGTGTTGAAGGCTGTACTAAATTCCAAGTAAACAACATCCTCAGCCTTTCCCTCATCCACTAAGCGGCTCACCTTGTCACAGAAGGAGACCAGGTTAGTCAAGCAGGACCTGCCTTTCACGAACCCATGCTGACTGGGCCTGATCACCTGGTTGTCCTGCATGTGCCCCATAATGGCGCTCAGGATGATCTGCTCCATAATCTTCCCTGGTACTGAGGTCAGACTGACAGGCCTGTAGTTCCCTGGATCCTCCTTCTGGCCCTTCTTGTGGATGGGTGTCATTTGCTAACCTCCAATCAACTGGGACCTCCCTGGTTAGTCAGCACTGCTGATAAATGATGGAAAGTGGCTTGGTGAGCACTTCCGACAGCTCCCTCAGCACCCTCGGGTGGATCCCATCCAGCCCCATAGACTTGTGTATGTCTAAGTGGTGTAGCAGGTCCTCACCATTTCCCCTTGCATTATGGGGGCTTCATTCCGCTCCCTGCCTCTGTCTTCTAGCTTAGGGGACTGGGTACTCAGAGTGCAACTGGTCTTGTTAAAGACTGAGACAAAGAAGGCATTAAGTACCTCAGCCTTTTCCTCATCCTTTGTCGCTATGTTTCCACCCCCATCTACTAAAGGATGGAGATTATCCTTAGTCCTCCATGAAAAGAATCCTAATCGTGTTAGGAAAATAACAGCTGCAATTTATTCAGTAGGTGCTTCATTTACACCAAATATAAAACAAATACATGGAGATAATTTTTCTTTAAGAATAATGCATTTTGGGGCACAACTATCATTTCGAAGTAGCCCTAGGGTATTGTTAGGCAACCCTATTCCTGGATTACATTAACCAAATAAAACCTTTTCAGAAAGAGTAATTGCAATCATTCTGTATTAATAACTGTATTTATAAAGATGAATGCTCAACTTATCCCCAGCAGGTATCCTTGCTACAGTGTCTATAAAATCTTTTTACATTTTGAAAAAATGCAAAGTGAGGTTATATTTTGAAAGCATCAGCAACAAGGCCCTTTCCCATCTCTCAGCGTGTAGTGAACTCTTCAAAGTATCTTGGAGCTCTCTCTGATCTAAAAACAACGTTAAGGGGTTGCTGATCGCAACCAGCATGGAAATATGTGGTAAAACCCTGTAAACCAAAGAGACAAGGAAACATTTTCTCAAATGTGTGGTAGGCATAAAACTTCCAGTGAACAGTGAACTCAATATCATTTTCAAGTCAAACTGACTATTTTTGTGTTTCATCAGCTGTGTGTTCTAGGAAGCCAAACAAAACCAAATCAAATTGAAACTAGAATGCCAGGCAGTTGCAGAGAAAGATAAAAATCTATTACAAACAGAAATACAGTCGGCTGGGGGTTTTTTAAACAAGGGCATAGAATATGTAAAACATTTTGATAAGCCCACTTTTTACTGAAGATCTGAGAGTTTTATGTTTTATTGCCATAGCTGTGAAAAACACCTTTCACAAACTATTGTGATTTTTCTTTAGAAAAATGAATACCTGACATATTCCATCAAAATATTACCATTTGCAGAAATTTTTTAGTACTTCAGGGTTTTTTTGAGAAAACTAGTATTTTCCTGAGGCTTCTTCATTTTTCATAGTTTGCTTTTAAATTATCATGGGACAATTACCGTTATATCTCTTAAATTTTTGCTTATGGGGTCAAGGATATTCTGTAGCGGCTGTTCCTTCAACATCACCTAGAATACAGCATGTGCTACATAACACCGAGCAAAAATTAAAGCTATGCTACCAATGTCCAAATGACTTATTAACTGTCCAGTGCATCAGCCAAGGAATTTAGGTGTTATTAAATCTTTAGGAAAGAATCCTTTTCCCCAGTTTCTACAACATCAAAGCTTTCTTGGGCTCAATTCACGTAGAAACATCAAGACGTGGAACTAGCTCTGCAGCTGCCTTGGATGTACGTTATTCCAGTCTCCCACAGTCTACCACAAACACACCAAAGACCCTCTCACAAGGGTAGGTAGGATCACAGACTGCTTAACGAAGCAAGGAGCCATCTACATTAAACCTCTGTCTCCAAGCAGACTTAAAACTGAGTCATCTACCTCAGGAACTGCATAAAATATGCTGGAGGACATAAATAATTTGCACAGCTCCCAAAATTAGATTCTTTACCAGCCTGTCTCCCCTACAGAGAAAAGAACCCATCCTGCTCAGCAGCTATCCCCAACCTGGGCTTAGAATCCAGAGTTTTTACTTTTCTTAATGTTCATCGATAGACAAGCAGCTACCTGTCACTTATCTAATATAGCCAGAAGCTGAAAAATTAGACCTTGCTAATTTTATTCTAAGGCAAGAATGGAAAAATGAAATAAAAAAATAGAGGAGTCTGCATTTGCAGTGAATGTACTGAAGATTATATCCAAAATGCAAACCTCCCTGTCTAGATTCAAATGTATGTACAAATAAACCAATATTTATAAATCTGAATAAAAAAATTACCCTTTTAATCACACACATACAGGTAAACCACTGGAGACAGGGAAGGTTCTGAGCTCACACCCTCACCCCAGTGGTCTGACATTTGCTCTCTCCTCTTACCCTTACTCCTTACCCCAAAATCTTTTTCTCAGTCCTTGTTCTAGCACTCACTTGTGATCAGTGGAAGTGTTTTCACTACTTTTAGGGGCATCAAACTGAGTGCTTCATATTTTCCTGACTTCATGCCTCCGTCTCGCTGCTGCAGTGCTTTTGCACTGTTGCAGTGCAGCCTTTACTGTATAATTTTCAATTCCAGCAACTGCTGATGTCAGCAATCTGAGTTTCAGCAGGAAATATGAATGCATCATATGGTGTTTATATATAACTATTCCCTGAGGCTGCATTAAAGTAAAATCCTCCCTGTTACCTACAATTTTGCAAAATTATGTATCCCTATTTTTCTAGCACTAGCAGAATTAAATTAATGGAGAAACTCACGCTTCTTTATTGTTAACATCTCAGACTTGTAAAGGAACATGAATTTGATGTGATGGCATAACTATTTGCATCTAACTTTTCTGGGGACTCTTACCTATTTTCTCCCAAATGTCAGGCTCTAATCCAAATTGACCCAGCAGAATACCGCAATGATCACTAGCATCCAGGAATTCAAATATTAGAGGAAGCAGACTCTGCTCTTAGGCTTCTCCATTAACAGTTAAATGTGTCAAAATTGTGAGTGCCTATTTATCAGCACAGACTGCATTTCATAGTGGAAATGCCACAGCAAACAAGATGATAATGAAACTCATTATTGAAGAATATATAAGAAAAAGCTTGATAAATGCACAATGATATTTTCAATGCTTTCAGAAACCAACTGCTATATTTTCAGTCTGTCAGAGGCCAAAATACTGTATAACCTAACAGCTTGACCCTGCAAATATTTCTGTACATATGGTTCCTTATAGCACTTTCATGAAAATGTTTATGCAGCTTTGGGCGCTGAAGTTAAAAACTGATTGAAATAGGTATTTGATTAATATTTTAACTTATACATGTATGAAGTATCTTCAAAGAAATTTCAAGTTTAGTGTCCAGTAGAAATCCAAAGGCTTTGATGCCAACAAGGTTTATCCTCTAATTAAAATTCAAATTAAAAATTTCTTAATCATAAGATATGGTTGCTTACTTCGGTATGTAGGAACTTCTACATATAAAATTTTTGTAACCTTTTCCTTCAAGAAAAGAAGTTAGCTAATCTGGAAACAAACATTCATTGTTACTACAGTGCAAGTTGCTGTGATTTAATTATTCTACTAGATGAGACAAATGTGTTTGACACATGTGCTAGGCAAAGCTTTGGATAGTGCATTCATGCATAGAAAATGGACATATCCCTTGAGAACAAATGCATCATTCTGCCCCATTCCTGTTAAAAAAAAAAAAAAAAGAATAGATTTTGCTGTGGCCTAATTAACAGGAACAACAGCAGCAGTTACAGGAGTTGAACATTTCAGCACCTGCTCAGCTGGGGGAAACTGGTGAGAAAGGGTACATTGTTTTTAAAGAACAGACAAAGACAACAAAAAGAAAAAGAACCTAATCCAAAGTCAGAACAAACACTGAATGTATCAGGCTTTACATGAAGGAGAATGAACCAAGGAAGTACGAAAGCATACAATGCTTCAGCAACATTCAAGTCCGTAAGTGATGTGTGCAGGCACTTCATGCAGAAATGAACACTTCCCTTCAAATATTCAGAAAAACTTATTTTGATACCATGTTACAATCTACTTTTCTTCTCCCAACTGTAATAAACAAATTATTCAGCTTAATAAGGATGAGATAGAATGAAAATATCTGCATATTCTTTTTGACTGGAAATGTTTCAGGAGTAAATTAATGTCACATGACATTATCAGCGTACAGCAATAAAAACATATTTTTAAAATTGCATTTGCAAACTCATGTTTGCATACAGGTTAGAATGGGAAAGTGCTTATGCAGACAGACATTATACCAGCAAAATACTTTTGAAAACGTATTTTAGGAGTAGATACAACATGCAGAAAAGAAACTGTTTATTACAACTCAGGTATCTCTAGTAAATGTAATTTTTCTGATTTCTTCTGTAGCAGAGCACCTCCCAGGTGAAGTATAACTCCCATTTTCATACAAAAGTTTAATTCTGAGCTTATGAAAAATTTCAGAATAAGAAAACATAAAAGGTTCACAGAGTCTAAAATGAAGTGGTTACTAAGCAGGACTCCCAAGATCACATTTTAGAGTTTGACATCTGGACCAATCTACTGCATTTATAGTCTACAGTTTATGGTTGATAGCAGATTTCTATGTTCATTTTTGTATCTAAGAAAAACAGCTTTCTCTTAAAAGATGTTTTACAAGGTCTGTTTTTTTCCCCTAAATCAAACAGACTCTTTCTTCATAAGTTCTTATTCTTTAATCATTTGTGAATACTAGCCAAGTATTTTACAGACTAACACTGGTAGTGTCTAATTTGCAAATAAAAGCTAACTTCCATATGTTTCCAAAGTGCTAACACTGCTTATAATAAATAAAATATTTTTACAAAATAAAATATTTCGTAATATAAATATTTTTATAAATAAAATATTTTTGTAAATAAAGTATTTTTACAAAAGAAAATACTGCAGGAAGTTAGGCTTTGTGTGGTAGGACTCACAATGCACTTCTGAATAGTCAGCTTGAGATTCATCTTCGGGTGACAGAAATCAACCACTCCTTCCAAAGTTTCTCATTTGCTTGGGTAGTTCATTTAAATGCAAGAAAGTAAAAAAAATACATGTATTATACTCTCCAAGCACCATTGCTGTAAAAATAATTGCAGATGTATTTTATAGCTCAGAAAAAGTCATAGATATGTTTGCAATGATCAAACGCTGGAAGAATATATTATGACTGCCTCAGCCACAGCTAGGTTTGGGAGCCCTCCACTGTAGTCTTAGATGCAGTATAAGCAAATTCCATGTGCTAGTCCTGTTTCTGTGTAACCTTTCCACGAACACAAATTCCATCAATATGAGATGCAATGCAATATCCAGCTGCTTCGCTAGACCTTGAATTCCCCGGCAGTTCCACCAGGACTGAGGTAACGCTGCCATATAAACTAGCTTTATCAAAGGATTGTGAAGACTTCAGGACTGTAATGTGCCTATCTTGGGTGGCTGCTTACTTCAGTATGTAACTTTTAACCAATTCAAGCGTCTGAACAAGGTATTTCAGAAATTCTGCTCAGAAAGAAATCTAGCTGAAGGCAGGTGGCTAACTGCAGGGCTGTGCATGTTAACTTCTGCACCTTTCTGGCCCTCAGCAGTAGGAACCAAGGCTGCAACAACAGTTTTTTTCCAGGTGCTCAGATTTCCAAACTCTCTCCAGAGCAGAGCAGGTGTTTACAAGAACCCTTTGGAGGAACTGGTCTTCTGTGTTAGAGCCACAGGATTCTGCAGTGGTTCCCATGTCCTGTAAAATAGTAGAAGAACTAGAACACATTCAGGTGAAGAAAACTGAGCTCCTTTCTTTGAGGATAACTTACACACTTCTATCTCAAGGGCTAGTTTGTTTTTTTTTTATTAAAAAAAAAAAATGTAGATAATCCCAGGAACAGACCAGCACCTTTACTTATCAGATTGAGTCTCTCAGGGAACACCACCATCACTTCGCTAGTATTTGGATCCTAGTTCTGGAGCTAATCTGCCTGGACTGGGGGAGTTCTGGTAATGAGTCCTAGTTAGATGCTAACTTTTGGTCACATCCTGCAAGATGCCATACGTCACCATGCCAGGGTGCCATTTGCCAAGGAAGGCAACTCAGTGGGGACTGACGGCATTCAGCGCTTTGGGTCAAGGTTTTTAATCTGCACATTTTTATGCAGCAGAACCCGCTGGGACTGGCACCTTATGTCCATACAAACAGAACATCCCTACATCCGAGAGCAATGACACTCAATCTTCCTGGGGCTATTTGTTGTTTTCTCTCTCCGTGGATCTGTGTTGCACTCTGAGAGCATCAGAAAGTCTTGTGAGGCGTGGAGAGGCTGGGAGTGCCATGGGAGTACAAGCATCTGCGTCGCATCACTAGGCAACTCCGGAGAGATAAATCCCCAGGCAGGTCAGCTACACAGGCTCACCTGCCCACAGCCCCTGGCCTGGCTGCTTAATTAACAACCAGCTCCAGCACAACAAGGCTCGGCCATGCGTCACTCCCAGCGATCGATTATGCCTGCATTAAACAACCCACCCACCAGGTGCTTCTATTTAGTATTTCAATGAGCTGGAAACACGCAGCTCCCAAGCAGTGTTTACTTTGGTTGACTTAATGGAAGGTACCTCAGAGCAAAATATGGACTGATTCTTCTTGAAAGTTGCAGGACTTGAAAGTGAGCTGTCAGAGCTGTCTCTCCCCATCATGAATGCACCTTAGGCAGAGCATCCTGCATCCACACAACAAATATAAATCATAACACAGTTCCCTCTGAAAATACACTTCAGGATCATTCTGTATCGACGAAGTTCAACTGGAGTATTTTTCTTTGGTTGCTGGAGAGATTGAGGGATACATATATTCAAGTGAAAAAAAAAAAAAAGCAAATTTCTAAGAAAACTGTAACAAGAGCTTGTTTGTTCTTTTTCCATTGCCTGCTAACGAATGCCTCCTGCTCATGGTAAGTATCATTGCACTGATATATTCTTTTCATATATTTCCAAATTCCCTGAATCCATCGTAAGCAAAAGGCATTGGAACTCGGTTTGTCAAAGCAAAACTCCCCCTTGGAGCCAGCAAAGGTTTGACATTATTCTAGGATGTGCCAAGTGCACTCATTTACTCGGAACTCATTCTTGGTTACTCTTCTCTCTAGGGAGGAACTATACATCAAACAAATGCTTTGCAAAAAGCTCTACTCATGGTTCTACGACAGATTCATTTTTAATATCTGTAAGGCACAACTTCTGAAGTAGGATTTCATGTACCAATGGATTTTACTAATTTCCAGAAGCATTGCTATGGTCGTGAATGATTTCTTAACCAGGACCGAGTGCACAAAATCACCGGTAGAAAAGCACGCTGTTACACACACATTAGACCCTTTTCCCCTTGCCCTCTGAGAGGGTTTTATTGGTGAAGTCCAACCTGCCAGACTAAGTCAAAGAGTCTCAGTGAAGACTGTCAGATGGAATAGAAACAGAGTAAGACCAATTCAAGAACTATTTTTAAGTCAGAGGCTGCCTCTTTTTACT
The DNA here is from genome assembly GCA_008921705.1 of Burhinus oedicnemus. Lineage (NCBI taxonomy): Eukaryota > Metazoa > Chordata > Aves > Charadriiformes > Burhinidae > Burhinus > Burhinus oedicnemus. The sequence goes on from VFFE01009136.1 coordinate 119,395, forward strand.
TGTATCAGAATACAGCTCCTGTAAATCTATTCAAGTTAATGAACATTTCAGTGTGATACCAGAGTGAGGTCAGAGTATTAGCAAAAATCCATATAAATTTCTAGTTTTAAAGGTAAAAATGAAGAAAAGAAAAAAAAAATCCATTTTCCAGGAAGTACACTAAGTACATTTATTGATTTTACTGAAGAAAATTTGAATGTACACACAAGGTTCCACCTGTGTCACCTTTTTTAAACAAAATCTGAACTACTTGTGTCTGGATATGCAGTTCTCCTCCAAAAGTAAGTACTTGCCACATCTTAAAGCTGAACTGAGCATTGTGTTTGCCTGTTAATGAAGGTAATATAAACCAACAATGCAGTAGTGGCAAAAATAAGCAACAATGAAAAAACAGAATCTCCTCACTAACCTCTCCAAACTGTTTGGCTGTATATATAATGTATATTAGTAGTAAGCAAGTAGCAGCCAGAGGCCCCAATTAGTTCAGAGCCCTCACTGTGCTGATTATTGTATGAACATAAACAGGAAACATTCCTTGCCTCAAAATCACTACGATCGAGACAACAGCAACGCACATCAGGGTTTGTAGAAAGCAGTGTGGAAGAAGGATGCTGAACCTGAGGGCAACTAATTGGAACACAAGATTGCAAAAGCTATCGGCTGAGCATTCAGCTGGAAGCTTTAAAGATTTTTTTTTTATTCCATAAAGCAAGTGGACAAGAGATACAAATGAATCACTTACAGCCTGTCTACTTAAGCACTCTCATTAAGCATGGGTATCATGGTGAAGATGGATCTTAAGACAGAAACGAAAGGAGACTAGGATAATGGTTGTGTCTAATGACTTGGTTGTAAAGGCACAGAATCTAATAAAGCACAAGTTAATAAGCTCTCACTATTAGAGAGCTTAACATGACAAAAAGGCATGGTGCCAACAGAATTTCTATAACCAGATTATATAAATAACATGGGTTGGTAGGGAAAGCCGTGGACAGGACTCTGCATTAAATATTAAGTACTTGAAATACCTGAGATAAAGGATCCATCATAGTAATCAGAAAATTGTTGCATACCCTTAATTTCTGTGCTTAAGCTATAAGAAAGGGAAAGAAAAAGCAATAAACAAGAGTTCAGTTCAGAAATATTTACAGTGTCTGTGCTCTGTGACCATTCCCATGCTGCTGCTCCTTCAGTTATCTTTCTCAGCACATCAGGGGCTCTGAGCAGAGCCTACCACTCCTGAATCATCCTTTCTGACAGGCAGGAGTTGTGTGAGAGGAGATAGACTTACCATTACAAAGTCAATGACCCAAATTTTCCCCAGACTTCTAGTGAAAACAGAACATGGTAATGAAAACCTGTGGCTCGCTACTCACAGTTCCTCATCGTTTCTATAACCCCACCAGTGAGTAACCAACAATGGAAAATTGGTCTGGGAGAATACTTGTATCCTTTCTCCAATGCAAATTTTGTCTGGTGGAAGGAGATGGTTTTACAGTTTGAAAAAAAACCCAAACAAATAGTTGCTGGCAAAAGCAGATTTTTGTAGTGCATGTGTAAGCAAGGCACTGGTCTGACATCAGGTCTGTCTTTTTAGGGCAGTAATTAATAAAAGCACTTGCTATATTATTTCAGCTTCTGCATCCTATGATACACTTGCTGTTTCTGAGGTTCAAAATATTGTGTGAGTCACCTTCATAAATATACAGTATAATGCCTAATGACTTTTATCACATTTCAAAGAATTTTTTTTTCTCTCCAAAGGCAAGCTTTAATAAGTCAGAAGAGGTTATGAGTCACTCAAGTTCGAGTCAGGACACTGATCTAAGCCTAGCCCAGAAAATATCTTGAGTGCAAATCCTGGTCCCAGAGAGGTTACTTTTTTAAAAAACAAAACAAAAAAAACCCCAAAACAAACAAAAAAAAACCCCCACAAACCCAAAGAAACAAACAAAACAATACCAAGAAAGCATAGAGGAAGAAAAGAAGTAGAAGCAGAAAAAAATAGAAGAAGATGAAGAACAAATACAGTTTGGAAAATTTCCCATTTCAAAACTGTTCTTAAGTAAATTGCTATGGCTTGGAAAAGAAATGGACAGAAATGTTTGTGTAGCTGCCACGCTGGAGAATTAGAAAAGTAGTAAACAACACTTGTTAAAAGCAAGCTGTTTTCCAAGGAAGGACAAAATGCTCCCCATTCCTCTTGCCACTACTGGGACCTCTTCCCGAGCATCCCCCACCCTGAGCTTCCTCTTCTCCCCCTCATCACGTCCTCTTCCTCGCTCCTCACCTGCCAGTGATGGCAGATGGCTACGAGGAGCTGGGACAGGCTGCAAGGATTAGGTGTGCTACAGAGGAAAGGTACTCCAGGATGAGCTGCTGGAGGCAGGGAGATTATCCAAGATTTTTGTCATTGCCGGGCAGCAGTACATCTACCGCAGCTACCCTCGCTCCTCCCGGGATCCTTGATGGGAAGCGCTCTGGAAAGTGTCTCGCTGCGAACAGGCCTGCCGAAGACAGAAAACAGAATAAACGCGGCAGCGAGAAGTGATCGCTCCATCTTTCCTCATTGTGCATCTGACAGATCCATATATACCTGACATGACAGTTGCCCACAACTTGCAGAGCCCCACAGCCAAGGGGAAGGGGGAGGGAGGACAAAGTGGGATAAATAATGATACATCCACAATAACAAGGCAGCAGTGTGGAAATCTGTCAAGAAATACGTACTCCTGATAATAGGAAGAAAGCAAGGCCTGATCTTATTTAGTATGAGGCTGGAGTTAACACATTCTGCTACATGAGAAATAAACCAGCTCCTTTCTGCGCGAGCAGAGGTGTCCCTCCATCTGCATAATTGCTGTGCACAGCTTGGGATCACTTGATCTTCCAGACCCCCCTCTTCTCCTCAGCTGGGTCGTTATCATCCTCTGTTATTATCTTCATATTTCCCCTGGTTATTGTCAGCGTGTTACCTTTGCCTTTATGTCGACAATCTACCTGGCAATTTTCTCCTCTCCAGCTGGCTTCCTCGTTTCCTGGGTAAGAAAACTAATGTTCTTCGCTCCAAAGTGAATGTCCTATTCATTATTCTCAATGTACTGTGACACAGCAACACTGAATATCAAAAGACTCCAGTAAATTCTCATCTATTTCTCAGTCGTATAGAACAATTAACCAAACAGAACAAATAGCAACCTGTCTTTTATGGTCCCTAATGAATTTAGGTTTGACTACACTTATATTTCACAATTGCCCAGACCTGCGATGTGAACGAACATGTGAGTAAACACTATTTAATATTGCACATCATGATGTGCCAGAGAGCACTTCCATTGTACCGCGTTCTTGATGGTAACCCAGATAAATAACTTTTCATAGCCAAACACGCTGAAGCAGAACGCAGTAAGTGAAAAGAAGGACTGAAAAGAAACTCCTTACTGATATTGCTATCAGCTGTCTATATCCATACGGATCACAGACTGGCAGGGACGTGAACTCTTGCTGTGGGTTTGTCACTGACCTACCCTGTACTCTCAGACAGCTCTGGGAGTTAGGGCTGCCTTGATGTTACAGCCTGAATATCCTGTTTGCAACGGAGTGGTACTGAAAACTAGTCACCAGCATCTCAAAAAACTAAACAAAAGCAACAAAAAGATTGACCTGGTCCAGAAGAAGTTACCAAATGCTTCATCACGCTCGACCATCATGCTGAGATACACACTAATAAGCTGGTCTTCTGGTCTTTCAGTTAAGTAAAGATTAAATCTCCTCTTGTCCTTTAAAATTTACCATCACCAGTCTTTCACCTTTTTTTATAAATCCATCAAAATCTGTAGACCTCAGCAAAGACACAGAAACAGTAGCCAGCATTTCTTGTGATTAGAAACTTAAAGTTCTGCAAACTTTAACAAAGTGGAGGTCAAGCGCCCTGTAAAGTCAGAACATGTGAAAATTAAGTTACAAAAACCTCAGATCAAAATCCAAATATGAAATATTCACCTAAAACTAGTAATTAGAATCAATAACTAAAACAGTAATTAAGCCAGCACTATTTACCTCGCTTCTTCATTTAAAAACTACAAAATTCTAAGAATTTAAATGAAAATGTTGTTGTCAATTTCCAATTGAAAAGAATATATAAGGAGGGCTTAATGGCTTCAGTTTGTTAAAGTGATTTTGTACTCATGGTTAATTAAATGCACAAGGACTTCCACTGAGAATCAGGGTGTTCTAAATAATATAATAATAACTTGTGTAACCAATTACTGTAAAATAAAACTGGATTATCCAATATGACCTGTCTGGCTTTGGTATTCATAATTCTAAATCCCATTTAATTAAATCCTCAGGGTACCATATTCAACATAACAACAACCATGACCTTCTTTATAATATAAATGTAGTAGCCATAGTGGGTCAGGAATGAATTTTGGTTCCACAACTGGGTGACTCATTCATCAGAAAATTTTGTGGCCTGTCATCATATTTAAACAACATTATGAGCCAGTTCCTCAGCTGGTGCAAATAGGCTATTGTAAATTGACTGTAATGGCACTAGAGCTTTATACCACTGCTCTTTATTTCTAAGCAACAGAGAACAGAAGAAAGTGTACATGCATTTCTTGGCTCGCTAATGAAGATGAGCTTTACTCTAAGAAAGATATGTCACCTCTTCCCCCTCTTTTGGTTTTTCTTATAGGGAAGAGTTTCTTTCATTGTGGGTTTAGGTTTTGGGTTTTGTTTTTTTGTTAATTAGTGTTGTGTTTTCCAGAACAGCATCAAGGCCAAGTGAGAACTTGTCATCTAAAGGTCATGACAGTAAACATACCAAATCAGGGAGTGATTTTTCTCTGATGTTAGCAATCTACCCACACATGCTATAATAGTCTTTCATTTTTCCTGATTATTTTTTCTGCCTATTTTTAAACCAGCTAAACTATCTTTTCTGCACAGTGAAGACCTGCAAGGGTGTTGTCTTCTTATTGTTTGAGTCTGCATACGATACATGTAGTTGTTCCATCTATAAAACACAGATTTTCTCAAATCTAAATAGCCAGGACTTAAGTGCAGACACACGCACACGTGCTTAATACTCAGGCGTAGAAAGTCTCCATCTCAAGCACCCAAGGCTCAATATTGTGTTATATCAGTTGCACCTTTGCAAATAAATATACTGAGGGTTGGATCAACTTGGTAGTGTGCAATTTCAGCACACAGATAGATGTATCTACCGTAGGCCAGATCCTTGCAGGGTGAATTTATCATATTTTTTCAAGTGACACTGATGAGCTTTTGAAGATGTCTAAAATGTACTGCAGTTAGTATAGGGAACAAGGTATCGTACACTAGGTGAATAGATTGAACTTCATCTACACTTCACTAATCCAAGGCAGAACAAAAGTAGGCAGGACCAAGTAAAGATGAGAGCATGTCAGCAGGCTGATTATGGATATCTCGTTACTCATTGTTCTTTGTCATTGCCCTTCAGAGGATGCCTACAGAAGTTTAAATAACAACTTAAGGCCCTGACACTAAAAATGTAGCAGAATTATGTAAAAAGTTATTCAGATTTTTTATTTATCTGCTATTTATATGTGAGGGCAAAGTATGTAAGGGAATCATTGATGAGGACAGATCAGGGAGCCCCGACCTCAGCACTGGGCAGGTACACAAAGCATTTATTGCCACACAGCCACATGGTTGTCATTTCACTCACAGTTCCCACCTATTTGCAGACTGTCTCTTCAAATAGAACTTTTGCTAATAGAAAATTATCAACTCTTTAACAAGATTTAAAACATTTTCATTCACAAGACCACTTGATTCTTTCCTTCTGGACAACTATCTGATTAAATAGCCTTAGTCCTTATTATCCTATTAGTAAATTGTGTAAAGAATACAGTCCGAGAATACTTTCTGCCATATATTGCTTCTGCCACATCAGAAAAAAATAATCGTTTTTCCTGCTTCTTTTAAAAACTAACCCACAAAAGATCTCATTCTTTAGTGGACCTAACTCTTTTGGGATTGGAATGATAGAACTAGAGAAAATTGCAATGAACTGTTATCTACTGCTGTGGACTGAGTGGAAATGCGTGCTGCAACTATGAAATTTCAAATACAAGACAGAAATCCATAAGAAGAAAAAAAAATCGTACTAAAAAAGACAAGGTTCAGTAACAGATGTGTTTTTATTGTTTCCATATTCAGTCCTTTATGTTAAAATAAGTACTCCGCGTGCACATCATGTAATCATCTCATAGGGTGAGCCGTTTGTTTCATTAAATTATACCCTATTTTCATGCTCAGCACATTGATGAGGAGATGAACAAAGCACATATCACTGATTTCTTATTCTTGATTTCCAGTGGGGAGTTGTCCAGAAATATTAAATCAAGAGCCACTGAACCATCCTGTTTCTAGTTGTTATCGTTGAATAGGTTTTATCCTTTCCCTCCTCACTCCCAAGCTTTCTTAGTTTTCCTTCTCTATCAACATTTTTTGTGTGTTAATTAGTAAAGAAATATACATGTGTATAAAAACATATAAATATGTGTATGGATTTTTTTCCAGTGACACCAGGCAGCTGTGGATGATGTCCTAAATATATAAATATAATATATATGTCTGTGTGTGTATATATACACGTATGTATAGCTATATATATGTGTGTGTATGTGTGTTATGCTCTAGAAATTTTGTTTCTTGTGTTTACAGTAACAGTATGGACATTACAAATTATCTGTTTGACCCTCAAGTAGGAATATTACAGATCTTAATGGAGATGAGATTTCTCCTCATTTTTCCTCTGTGTCTCCATCCTTAATCTTTCCCTGGGTAATATTTTCTTCTTGTAGGGAAAAAAAAAACCCAAAATATAAACCATCCCAGAACAGAAAAAATCCCAAACCAAACCCAACATCAAAAAAACCAAACATCCAACCAAACCACAAGAACCCTATTTTACCATTTGGAGGTCATAAAATATCACAGATATTTAGACACCTCGCTATCCAAGTTCTTGCTGTACAGGTAACTTAAGTAGAATCTTCTTTCTTTACTTTAGTGGTTGATTCACTGGCTATTTTAAAAAACAAATTAGAACAGAAAATACTTCAATCATCCTGGTGTGTTACAGCTATTGTAAGCATCAGCTGCATAACTCTTCAATCACAATTCCTGAGCCTTCTTCAGGGGTAGTCTTGGGCAGGTACTCAGACACAGCTCTCGTAAACCCCTTTAATGATAGGTCAGCGGCACTTTCTTTTTCACAGAGCCCTTTCTCCTGGTTGCTTTAAAATGCTTCCTTACATCACTAGATAGAATGAAAAAACCTGCTAGTTTTAAGTACTTATTATTCTTAAAATAACCTCACTGTACGGATAGTGTGCTTTGTCCCCAACTAATTTACTAGCAGGAACTACCTCCATACACAGAAATATTACAGTGACAACATTTCAAAATTGTAGCTGCAAATTATAATCTCTACTGTCCCCCATAGTTTTAGTCTTTTGGCTGAAACTATATGGGTGAATTACAATAGGAAAATATACATCATACATCAAGAAATTTGTTAAAAACGTGTCATTCCACTGAAGATTTTCTACTCATTTTACAAAAAATTAGTAACTAGAATTTCTTACATTGCTTTGGTTTAGAAAATTTCATTGTTGTTCTTGTACATACATGGAAAAAAGAACGTAAATTTCATAGCTACAATGTAAGTAGCAGAGCCAGCAACAAACCTCTTACTACCTGTGTCTTAAGTCCTGTTCCTTAACTTCAAGACTATTCTTGGAGTCTTTAATAATTAATATTGCAATAATTCTCTTGTTTAAGGTCACACTGCAGCTTTTACCACAAGCTACCTTATGTGTGTAAAGTACGCAGACATATGAGCACTTTCTAGGCAGGACAGTAGGGCAGCATCAGAGATTAATAGTAATCTCTGATAAATAAATATAAAACATCAATAATAGTAGTATGAATGTTTTCCAGAACAGCATTTAGGTTAGATAATGTAACATAGTTTAAGCTGGTGTTGGACAGAAGGTACCATATATGCTAGTCTGCCGAAAGTACATACCAACCATCAGAAATCTGACAAAGGCAAAACAAGAAAAAAAAATGTGATCACCACATTCATTTTATGTTTTAAGATACTTAAACATTTATTAAGATGTTTTAAGCCATGCATATTCCAGCGCTTTTATTTTTATTTGGTGGGTTATAATGACAAGAAAAGGAGTCTAAATATGCAAAAACCCAGGAAAACATAGTTGCAATGAAGTTTCACATTCGTGATCTCCAAAGCACATATGTAGTTGTCATCATCACAGCTCATAATAGCTGCCTACGTACAGTCACAAGTGCTTGGGGTTTACCAGGAGCCAAACAGGCAGATGGATAATTCTTTGTATATGTGTCTACATAGTTTTACTCTTGCTGCATACCACTGATCATCCTCCTTCCATCTGCAGACTGTCTCTTCAACTGCATGTTTGTCCTTTTTTAAGCCCATAGCAAGCTTTTATAAATAGGAGAACAGAAGTGTGGGATGAAACACAAAAATGTTCTGCATCTCTGTATGCACTTGACCCAGCTTTAATGGGCATGACACTGGATATATATGCATATTATCATATTAGTTTATTCCTTAATTCATACTTAAGTCTCAGCTCCTAAATCCACTGCATTGCCTGCACTTTGGCATGCACTGAAATTCAGCTTTGGAATGTGAAAATTGGTATCCTGATAAGGAAATGTGATTGAAAGGGAATATATGAATGTAAGAATACTTGTATTAGATCAGACCAACTGGGGTGTACTCCAGTAACCTGATTCTAACAACGGGCACAAGTCTGGAGGACACAATACAAACTAGAAGGGTAGCAATCTGTATTTATCTTTATCATTTTCCTATTCTCCAGCTAGTTCCACTTCAGAGACTTGCTGAGCCAGATGAGGGGCTTATGTGTTTGGTAAGCCTCAATAGACTTCTTCTGCATAAATTTGTCCGGTCTCCCCTTGAGTCTATGGAAATTTTTAGCATGCAAAATAGACTTCAACAAGAACTTGCTCATGTCTCCTGTCTTGTAAAAGCAACTATCACCTCTCACTTGTCTTGAAGAAAAAAGAGGTGGGTTCTGTGAGTTTCATTTGACCCTTTCTTGTTCTTCAACTAGAAGAGACTGTGAACAATTTAATCTCCACCCACTGTCTTCATGTCACTCAAAATTTTAAAATTTCTAGCACATCCTTCCCCCATGTCATCTCTCTTCCAGACAGAAGAATCCTAGCTTACACAAGGCTTCCCTGTATGAAAGCTGTTACAGACCTTTGAACACTCTTGCCACCTTTCTCTGCACTTTTTTTAGTTCTACTGCATGCATTTGAGATGAGAGGCTCAGGACTGCACAGAATATTCTAGAATACAGGTGTACCCATGACTTCACGTAGTGGAACAGTGATCTCTTTTTTGCTCTCTATTACTTTCTTAATAAAGCCTAACATTTGCTTTATGATGGCTACTGAGCGCCAGCTGACATTTCAGTGGAAATATCTTTCTCAGCAATAAAAACTTGCTTCTGAGCGGCAACAGTTTCTCACTGTACTTTCTTTGTGTATGAAAGGATTGTCTTTTCTTCTTCTCATCATTTTACATTTAGCTATGCTGCATTTCATCTGCCTATTTTTTTTTCTCTTTCACTTGTCTTATACAATCCTTCTGCAATTTTTTGCGGTCAGATCTCATGCTACCCTGAATAATTTACTATCATCATCCAGCTTTCTTACATCACTGCTCACCCTGTTATGCAGGTCACTGATAACCATATTAAGCAGAACAATCCCCTGCGCATATCCCTGTGGAATTCCACTGCTGACCTCCCTTCACTGGGAGAATTGACTATTTACTCCCACTTTCTGTTGCTTGTCTTGTAACCAATTATTTATCCAAGTTATGACCTTTTTATCTCTTATGCATGGCTGCTTAATATCTAAATCCAAATAGATTATATCAATCAGATCAGCTTTATCCATATGTCTGCTGACCCCTTCAAAGATCTCCAATAAATTTTCAAGACAGTAGTTCCCTTTGCAAAAGCCGCACTGACTTTTCCAAGGTAAAGTATATCTATCCACATGTACACCAATTCCATTCTTAACAATAGTTTCTCCTAATTTACCCACTGTAGACACCAGATTTACAGGCCAGTAACTCTGCAGAAGTCCTCCAGTTTATTTTTTTAACTGGTGTTATGTTTGCCACACCCCAGGCTTCGGTAAAACAGTTTTAAATTAGAGGTTAGATATCAGTGTTAGCAATTCAGCTACTTCATCTCTGGGTTACTTTGGAAACTCTAAATAAACATACCCTGCTCCTAGCAGGTTATTGCTTTTCATTTTGATAGTTAATTCTATAAACTCTTCTGGAAAGTCCTCTGCAAAGCAGAGAGAGACTGAAGAACTTTATATGCAGATATAAGAGTCAGGAAAGTTGATTATATCTGAGAAGAGGAAGGTATTAGAATTCAGTAGTGTCCTCTAAAAGGCAGAAAACTCAAGAGGGCTTAATATCCCTTTTTAGGTAGAAACCTAAGAAGTCTGGCTTTTCTATTCAGTTCAAGCACTTACTGGTGATATAACCTCAATCTTTCTATCCAATTAATGTATCTACATATGATATGGCCTGGTATGGCCAATGTGTTTTTCATTAAGGATTTTTTGGCATTTCAAGCTTAAAAGATGATCTTTTTGCTTGTTTTCCCCTTCTGTAGTTACCAGATATATAAGCAGTTATACCTGGATGAGAAACACTTTTTGTGTGCCGTACAATACCTAGAGCTTGCTTTTAACATTCCCTCATCCTTTAAAATAGGTTATCTTAAAATACTGCTGCTAAATTCTGCTTGTTTCCCTTATGAAGCAGAACATATTACATCCTTATGCAAGCAACAATTAACTCTAGAAAATGAAAACTTACTGGAAAAATAATAAAGACTTGATAACTTTATTATATATGGCAACACTGACAATATGGAAAAATAACTGCATGCACATGCAGCCTACAGAGGTACCTTTTAACCTTCCTGCAGTAACTAGCTGTACATCCTCCTGCCACGAAAGCGGTTTAAGGTAGCGTCCAATGCTGCATTTGTAGTGGGCTGAGTGCTCAGCCAGTCAGTTGCTGCAGCTCAACTGAGATATCTTAATTCACTCAGTTGCAGTAACCCAATTATATTTATATGCTTTGAAATAGGAAAACCGTGTCTCTGGTGAAAAGAATATAGTTCATAATTGTTCCTACTCCAAGCTCTAATACATTAGAAAATGACTAAAGGCTTTGTCTCTTAAGGCCAGACTGCTTCTTCAGCAGATGTTCTGCAAAGTGGAAGACGGACAATATATGGTGGAAGCCCATGTGTTGTTATAGCAGTCATTATCTTTCTTGGTACTACACAGCTTTATGCACTTAAAGTTCGCCTCTCATTATAATCTTTATCCTATTCAACTATAAACTCATTAGGCTCCATCAATATGACAAGCTGTCCATTTTGCATCTCTCAGCTATTTGGATCTTTGCTAATAATCACCTTTTCTTATTTCACATCCATAAGTCAGGATAAGTAATGGATGTCTTCAGCTATCTTGGATATCGCAGTAATTTGGCCATTGGCAACGTGTGACAGTCTGCATTTTGATCATCGGGCTGAACCAACACATCCTTTTAAACATATTTTTTCTATACATTGGTATTATACACTTTCAATTAAACCACATGTAATTAAAATTATGTCTGATTTTGAATAACACACACACTTGTAATCATTTGTTCTTTATTGCTTCATAAACTTCACAAAATAGAATTGAAAATTGCAGATTTGTTCTCACAAGTTGCTATAGTCTTACCTCCTCTACTATAATAATTAGCTTTTAAAAGAAGTGATGTGGACTCTTTTCTCAAAAGAGAATTTCAAAGAATTTCTTTGGCTTGTCATAGTGTATACACAAATTATGGGGACATGTATGAACTTATGTTATTTGTTATTCATAAACAGGAAAAAATAAGACAGTGATTCCAAATAGGGAATGATTTCACTGTACACTGGCTACCTGAAAAGGCAAGAATAAAAAATACTTTTCTATTGATATCAACAGGGACAACAATGGAACTGGAATGTTGCTTGTGGTTATATAAAAAAGCCTTCAGAAAAAAAATTGGCTTGCTTTACAGATTGCATTTAAACCTGTTTTATTTTTAAATAAAAAAGAAGCTGGAGAAATTTGTTCGTAAGTTAAACCTATTTTTAATTTTTTAATGAGTAAATGCAGAATGGCTGGTTGTCACGAAGTTCCACTCCCCAGCACAACTAGCTATGTTTAGTTTATTCTACCTTTCCATCAACTGGTGAGAGAATATAACCTAAAGAGCTTGAACGTGCTTTGGGTGATTTTGAGTATCCTCAAAAAATCACCTTGTGAAACCTCATATTTTGAAATATTTGTTGCACCTTTCAGATTTAAATAAAACCTTTTCAAAATGTTGGTTACTAATGCTGACTCAATCAATACACACAACACTAATTAAAGTCATTTGGAGGACTTTACACCTTGCAGAAAGATATCATAAAGTGACTAAATCAATGTCTGAACCGTAAAACCAAAGAAGATCAGGAAGGATCCTCTCCTTAGGTAAGCCAACAATCTGTATTCTAGAGCCTGTAGTCTCCACAAAGGAAAATGAAAAAAAGAATCACGCTTATTACTTCCATGCTGGAACTTCACCAGTCTCTTCCAGCCCCTGAAGGGGACCTGTAAAGAAAAAAACCACTGTTTTCTGTTCGCACCACAACTTCTATTCAAAGTCCAGAGAAACTGCAGCAGCTGAAAACATTTTGAAAACGTCATAAATACCCAATATTTTATTTTCCAGGTTTTTCTCTTTTATCTTGCTAACTGAGAGACACATCAGACTTTTTATTTTAAGGTGTGAAAATATGGCTGTGTACCTTGGTCTGTGACTGCATCTTTAAGAGCCAGTGCAGGGAGAGTTATGAAAGAAATGTTCCCTGATTCCAACAGTTTCATTAAACTACAAACCAAAATACATTCTGTGGAAGATAATTGAAATTACCATCTATAACTTTTGATAGAAAACAAGTAAACTTGGATATTTATAGAGAATTGTCTCCTATAAACCCTGTATCTTGGTTCATGGAAGTAGCGGAATAGCTGCTTCGTAACAGTCTGAAAAAGAAGGATCATAATTGGTTCTAAGCTGCAATTTCGCCATTAATAGTGCGGATTCAGTAACAGAATTAAAAACATTTAGATAAAATGCTTAATTAACTTGAGAAAAGTCAGTTAGTTTGGTTTATAATCTAATGAAGATCATTTTTTTCAGCACTCATAAAGGTTATTTATTTTTGGTATAAATTATTTTTGCTTAAACACCATTCCAATTACTGAGGCTAAATTGTTAATTAGCTAATTTGATCTTGGTTATATTGCTATGTTGTTTATTTTTACTTAAATATGAACAATGTCTTCTCATTGGTGATAGTTACAATTGATTTATTATTGCGCTTGTTCAAATGTTTTCATACAAATATAAAAAAGTGAGATAATTTTATGTCAGTAACCTTCCAGTAAGCCACATGGACCAAAAAAGTTTAATAACCTGTAGAGGTGGATGGGTCTTTGTGTCTCCTATACCAAACACAAAATTTTAAAGTTTAGTTTTAGGCAATAAACATGCTTCTTTTTATTATAGTGTCTCAAGAAGATACTTTATGGGAATTTTTACTGAAGCAGCCGCAGTGTCTAAATATTAATTATAGAACTAGGAATTATGTGATGTTTTGTTAGAAATTAATGATGTCCAAATTAACCCTAGCCACAATGTTGCATTTCCAGCTTTTGGAGCACTTGATTACTGAGCTATGGCAGCTCAACTCCCTAAGAGAACCCACCATTGGCCATTAAAAATGCTGAGTACCAAACTTAATGAAAGAGCCTGATATTTAAGTTTCTTCCTCCCTAAGGTCATGTTACCAAGAGCCCCAAGGTGTGCAGGGAATCCAATTTGTACTTCCAAAATAGAACAGATCTCTCTGAACAGCTGTAGCAGCTGTCTTCTGCTCTTCACTGCTAAATTTGGTCATTCAATTTAGGAACAGCAATGCCTAAACAGGCTGGCATATTGTCCTGGCAGACTCTCTTGGAGACCCCAACCTGAACTCATGTGATACCTGTGCAATCAATGAAGAGATGCCTTTGTCTTCAAAGAGCAATTCAGGGTATCTGAAACCTTGAATCTCCTTCTTCCATGAAAGTTACATGGAAACTGGTCATATCTAGAAGGTCATTTGATACTTCTCTTCCATGGCAACTTTCTGGAGCTACATAGCAGGAAGCACTGACCACCCTGTCTAACCTTCCATGGAGGTTAGGAACCTGAATTTCAGTAGGACTTTGACATATATGCCACAGTTGCAGCTTCAGATTAATCACTTCTGCCCATTCGACATTCCAGACAGTGAGTCTTTACATAAGGACTGATGCATCATGATGCTAATGAGGTCTCTGTTTATTTCAGCCACAGTGGTGATGCTATTCATCACCTACATAGCAGTATCATAAGAATAACAAAACCAGGAAGCAAGACTGCTAATTCAGTAATCTCCTTAATTTGACGGTGATCAAATTCTTATCACTCACTTGAGGAAATGTGCCGGTTAGCATGTTAGAGACCCTTATGATGACTTCTTCTGTATCTTGTGTGGATAATAACCTGCTATTTCACCTAGAATCATGCAATATATTTCACCACAGGAGTCATACAAGAGGGTTCCTGACACTACTGACTGTTGACCAAATCACTCTCCTTTGAAAGAGAAATGAGCAGTCCCTAAACTGTGGTTTTTATTTGATAACTAATATAATATGTGTAAACAGCCTGAAACAAGGTACTGAATAGGAGGACAGGCATTCCTTCATCTCCCTGTCCTTTTGAGCAGTGTATCTTGACAATGGGGAGCTGAATCTGAAATGCCTTGTAGGTAAAACTGAAAGCAGGGCTCCAGCTCTGTGGGGGAGCTCTAATCACTTGTCACAAGCAGCACCAGACACAATCCCCAAGAGACTGTGACTTTAAGAACGTGTCCATTGCTTCTGTGTTTTGTCTAAGTGCGATAGTGTCAGCACTGAAAGAACATTCTGCACATACTTAAAAACCTAGGCCTTTCATAGAAATTCCTCTTACGGTTCACAACAGAGCTGGGAAACAGAATTGCTAAAAAAAAAAAAATAAAACTGAAATCCAACCTGCACACAAAATACAAACATTTCAAATTAAAACCACATTTCTGGAGTCTCTGCTCTGATTCTGGTTGATATTCAAGTATCACTTCCTCCAACCTCAGGATCGGTGCATCCCTAAGAACAAGAAATCAGGCAAGAGAAGCAGGAGACCTGCATGGTTGAACAGGGAGCTTCTGAAAAAGCTCAAGTGGAAGAAGGAAGTTTACACTAAGTGGAAGAAGGGACTGGCCACTTGGGAATATTACAAGAATGCTGCCAGAGTATGCAGGGACAAAACAAGGAAAGCCAAGGCCTCCTTGGAATTAAATCTGGCAATGGATGTCAAGGTCAACAGGAAGGGTTTCTTCAAGTACATCAGAGGCAAAAAGAAAACTAGAGAAAATGTGGGCCCACTATTGAATGAGACAGGGGCCATGGTGACAGATGATGTAGAGAAGGTGGAATTACTGAATGCCTTCTTTGCTTCAATTTTTACTGCTCAGGGCAGCCATCAGGAGTCTCAGACTTTACAGGTAACAGAGAAAGTCTGGAGGAAGGAAGACTTTCCCTTGGTTGAGGAGGATCAAGTTAGAGATCAGTTAAGTAAACTGGACATCCACAAGTCCATGGGTCCTGATGGGATGCACCCGTGAGTGCTGAGGGAGCTGGCAGAAGTCGTTGCTGGGCTGCTCTCCATCATCTTTGAAAGGTCCTAGAGAACAGGCGAGGTGCCTGAAGACTGGAAGGAAGCCAGTGTCACTCCAGTCTTCAAAAAGAGCAAGACGGAAGACCCAGGAAACTACAGGCCAGTCAGCCTCACATCCATCCCTGGAAAGATGATGGAACAGCTCATTCTGGGCATCATCTCAAAGCATCTGGAGGAAAAGAAGGTTATCAGAAGTAGCCAACATGGATTCACCAAGGGGAAGTCATGTCTGACTCATCTGATAGCCTTCTATGATGGCGTGACTGGACAGATAGATGAGGGGAGGACAGTGTATATTGTCTACCATGACTTCAGCAAGGCTTTTGACACTGTCTCCCACAACATCCTCATAGGCAAGCTTAGGAAGTGTGGGTTGGATGAATGGACAGTGGGGTGGATTGAAAACTGTCTGGCAGATAGAGCTCAGAGGGTTGTGATTAGTGGCACAGAGTCTAGTTGGAGGTCTGTGACAAGTGGTGCTCCCCAGGGGTCAGTCCTGGGTCCAGTCCTGTTCAATATATTCATCAATGACCTGGATGAAGGGATAGAGTGTACCATCAGCAAGTTTGCTGGTGACACCAAACTGGGAGGGGTGGCTGACACACTGCAAGGCTGTGCTGCCACTCAGCGTGACCTGGACAGGCTGGAGAATTGGGCAGAGAGAAACCTCATGAAGTTCAACAAGGGCAAGTGTAAGGTACTGCACTTGGGGAGGAATAACCCCATGCACCAGTACAGGTTAGGGGCTGACCTGCTGGAAAGCTGCTCTGTGGAAAGGGACCTGGGAGTCCTGGGAGACAACAGGATGGCCAGGAGCCAGCAATGTGCCCTTGTGGCCAAGAAGGCCAATGGCATCCTGGGGTGCATCAAGAGGTGTGTGGCAAGCAGGTCGCAGGGGGTTGCCCTCCCCCTCTACTCTGCCCTGGTGAGGCCACAGCTGGAGTCCTGTGTCCAGTCCTGGGCTCCCCAGTTCAAGAAGGACAGGGAACTGCTGGAGAGGGTACAGCAGAGGGCTACAAAGATGATGAGGGGACTGGAACATCTTTCTTATGAGGAAAGGCTGAGGGACTTGGGTCTTTTCAGTCTGGAGAAGAGAAGGTTATGGGGGGATCTCATCAACGCCTATAAATACTTAAAGGGAGGGTGCTGGGAAGATGGGACCAGTCTTTTTTCAGTGGTGCCCAGTGATAGGACAAGAGGTAATGGGCACAAACTTGACCATAGGAAGTTCCATCTAAACATGAGGAGGAACTTCTTTCCTTTGCGGGTGGCAGAGCACTGGAACAGGCTGCTGAGAGAAGTGGTGGAGTGTGTGACTCTGGAGACATTCCAAACCCGCCTGGACGCCATCCTGTGCAACCTGCTCTACACTTTGGGCCTGTCTGGACCCATATAGGCATCCAGCAACCTGGGTGCATCATAGATGAGTTCAGGATCCGCAGTCAGATTAGTATCCAAACTCATCCTTAAAACGTTACTCAACCACTTCAACGAAAGACAAAGATATGGTTGTTGCACCCAGGAAAATGGATTTTTTTTTCCTAATAATAAAGGAGAAAATGTTGTCAAACCATGGTACTTCAGTATGGTGATGTCTATGGCAGCCAAGCTAAAGACTCGAAGACTTATTTTGTATATTGTAAATACAAAAAAAAAACAACCCAAGATGAAAAAGGCACTTAGAGTGCAACGTGAAACCTTTTAGCAGCTCTTGAGCCAGTCAATATTCCTATGCTACATGTTTTCTTTTACATCCCGTGTGTACTAATGACAGATTAACAAGCCACATAGGTAGAAGTGGGAGTTTGAAAGCCAATTAGACGCTGTGAATTTTCCCAAACGTGTCAAAATAAGAGAAGTGACTGTGCTAAATAACTCAGTGCTGGTACACTGGAGAAAACGAGTGATTAATAAAACTTCAGTGCTTTTATTTGCCTCCTTGAGGCATGGTGATGTGGCTGCTCTACACTCTGAAGCACAGAAGTATTTGTACAACACAGGCAAGACTACATAAATCTTCCAAATCAGTATTATAAGGTAAACTTCCAGTCTTCTGCTTAATAATGAATATTGCTTCACATATAGCAATAAGAGTGACAGTTTTTTTCTCACTATTTTCTAGTAGATTAATATTTTGAAGACATGGATGGAACCTGGATGGACGGTTTTCTTTAATAATTATTATTTGCCTCTAGAAAATTGTAGAAAATTGAGAGTAAGTATCCAAGTAGGATACTTCTAGTTAAGCATCACGAGTCCCTGCTTCTCTAGTACCCAGTCCTGGAGAGAAATTGTGTGAATCAAATGTTTTGGCTTTAATGTTTGACCTACAGCCTTCCTGGCTCACTGACCATCACCCTGGGGAGGCAAAAAAGGAAAGATGGGAAGGTAAATACTATTTGGCAGCCCATCTCTAAGCTAATGTCAATTTTAGTTTTGGCCTGAAGTGCAAAAGAGAAACTGCCAAAAGCTTTTAGGGGAAGATACTGGAAGAAAAGATTTATTTTAGAATGTGCAAAATGGTGGATTTCTAGGGCTGCCTTTCAGGATCCCCAAATCATTTTGTAGAGACATGTTACTGATCTCTGTTTTTATATCTGTGCAGTACAGGTGGATGTCTTTGACGGTGGAAAAGTTTCTGTGACTTGGACGGGGCGTGATTTCAGTTCGGTGACTATAACGTTATAAAAAACCTGTTATGATTCACTTCTCCAAAACTAACATATAAGCGAAAATTTGCTATTGATCTTTGTAACACTAGAAGTACCCATGACACTGTCCTTTTGAAAGACAGAAGAAAGAGACTTCAAAGACAGAAAAGTCAGACCACTCACATTCCATATAAAGGTGATAGACTAACCCATTACCCAGACAGTACAAATATGTGTTCTGTTTAGCCATGATTCATACTTTAAAGTATTTCACCTGCTTGTAGATTCAGAAAACATTTAGTAAATTTGGAGGAACTATGTAAACAGCAACAAGGACTTCTCTTCAGTCTTAACACATCAAGGAGTGGAAATGTTCCAAAGGTAGCCTTGAACCTCAGCAGGGTGGATTGGAGGAGGAGTGATGAGCTCCCACACTGCAATTTTAATTAGTAGGAAATCAAAGTTGTACATCAGACATGGGATTTTTCTTTCTAAATCAAAAGGACGGCAGCAAAGCTATCAGCTTTGTGCTAGACGAGGAAAGGACCTTCCCTGAGGAATGCAAGATCTAAGAACGCATTTGAAAATAACCATGACAGCGGCAGGAAAAAAAAAAAATCTGTAAGCTTGCAGCTTTCTCCTGTACTGACTTGGTGAAAGGTGAAAAGGAGACATACAGAATATTTCCAACACTGTGACCACGTAGTTTGCAGGTTGATACCATCTTTGGTATTGAATCCAATGCTATGAGTTTGCTGACCTTCCATAAGGAGAAAAAAGAGGGTATCTTTTATAATGACTATTGACTATTTTACTAGAGGAAGTGTCCTCACATATGATCCCATTTAACTGAGCCACTATGTTAA
Organism: Burhinus oedicnemus; assembly: GCA_008921705.1. NCBI lineage: Eukaryota > Metazoa > Chordata > Aves > Charadriiformes > Burhinidae > Burhinus > Burhinus oedicnemus. The sequence continues at coordinate 138,924 of VFFE01009136.1, forward strand.
AAGAAAGTTCTTAGATCAGAAGCTTGATTTTGTCACTATTTAGAAAAATCAAAAATATAAATCTGCCTTTATGGGGCCAACTCATAATAAAGCAGGCAATAGATTTATGTTTTATGCCTAATATGTCTTTATGTTAGGAAGGATAGAGGGATATAAAGATCTTAAAAAACAACAGTAAATATGAGTTTAAAACTAATAAAAGGAAATACAACGTGAGCCAACTGCTATCAATGTCACATATTTATCTGCAAAGCTTTGCTGGATATCATTCAATTTCTGAACTATACCCAACAAATAAAAAGGAGTATTCTTGATTTTCAGTGGTCCCTATGATGAAGAAATATCACTTAATATTGACAGAAAATCATAATTTCATTCATATGGACCCCTCCCTGACACACCTATTTTTGAATGGAAATTTTCTTGTTTTCACTTTGACTTTTTTCTTCCAGATTACACAAAATGCATTGACATTTCTGAGGGCAATTCAGTGACGTCTACTGTTGGTTTTGCCATTGGGAAGATGATACAGTCTTTCATGAGAAACCTTAAAATAGTTAAGGATTGAAAAAAAAATTGCAATGTTTTCCATTTGAAAGGCATTATGCAGGTGTTTTGTGCAGATTGGAAAGCTCTTTAGCGAGAGTGTCCAGCTTAGAATAATATCACACACCCCTGAGCTCACCTGCCCTCATCCCAATGAAGTGAAGAAGCATTTCTGGTAATATCAGAAGCATTATACTGGTAGGATAGGTATGCCATTAGCACGCCTTTATGGCCACCTGTCCTTACATAGAAGTCTGATAGGATGATTAAAATACGTCTGCCAAGAAGGAAGCATCACAAATCTTACTCACTCAGGAGTGTACAAAGTAATTATCATCCAGTAATGACTATAAAATTAAGAAAATATGTTGCTTTTTTGAGCCTCAGGCTGAGTTTACTTATTCATTGTCTGAGACTGAATCTGAAGACATCTCCAACATTGATACAGACATTTTAAGTATTTTGCTAGAGGCTAATTTTTAAATAACTGACTGACTAATTAGTAGCATCAAAGTGTGGAACTGTGCATCACCTTTGGTATTTACCTACCGCCATGAACAAAACTCATCATGTGCTGTGACAGTGTCTTCAGTGCTGAGTCGCTCTTGACTGCTTTTTGAGTGAAAGTAAAGGACAATTTTCAAAACTGATTGAAATTCTGAGTAAAAGGACCGTAGCAGATGTAGCCTGCAGACTGCCCACGTCCGATTGGTTAAACGGTTGTCTTCTCTCACTCTGCTGAGCATGATAAAAGATTGTCCCTCTCTGGCCTGAGCTCTTGGCAACACATGGAACTCGTCCTATGGAAAAGGGAGGTGTATACACAATTTCTGGCACCAATCTCTCTACTCCAAACACCTCTTCCCTTCTGTCATCACCTTATCTCACTTCCTCTGTAGGATTTTTTTTATTCTCCCTGCCTCTCTTTACTTTTGCCGTAAACTATTTTCTCTTGGAAGACTGTATTTGACTTCTCTGCTCTGTCAACTGTTTCTGGTAAGGCAAAAATAAATCAATGAGAAGTTAGGGTCAAACAAAACAAAACAAATAATCTGTAGTCAGTGCTTCAGCATGTTTGAAAAATAGGAATGACTCCACAGTTTTAATTCCTAACAGGCTGCTAGATCTGCAGTGGTCCTCTACTACGTTGACAGTGGCACAGGGAATCGGGAATCTCCCTTCCTGCTCTCAGTCTCTCAAATCTTTTTGTCTTTTCTACCTGGAAGAGCGGAAAGCACATCCTAGAGGAGGCAGACTACACTCTGCCTTCTTTTTTTTTCTTTTCGCAATCTGAGTCTGCCTGCCAGACTTTGCCTCTAAGCCTTCAGTCCGCTAAATTCTGCCTTGCCTCCTTGGGATGCAAGGAAAAGACTTACACAGTTGACTCCTACTCCACATTGGCATAGCATCATCTAGTTGCAAGATAATAACATTATTTTAGTAAAATTAAAAAAAAACAACCAAGCAACCCTAGTGTCAGACTGAAGCAGTTGGGATAAAGCCCAAGTCTGGATTGTAAAATTGTTAGCAGATGCTTGAAGTTCAGGCCCTGAAAACAACACCACTAAGACTCATCTATTCATCAGCAAAATGCAAGAGAAGAATGTAATTAAATATCTTCATTACATGACAGAGCCAGACTAAACTTTGCGTGGGAAAAGGTCTAAGAATTTCTATATTCTATGTTGAATTAAAGTGATGTATCATATTAATATAACTAAATATTCCAAGGATTTCCAATACCTGTATTAGCTTGTTATATGGGTATCTCACAGACTTAAATGTATTTTCCTTGCAGTACCACTGTGAGATAGCAAAGTATTATTAATTTCATTTCACAGATGGGAAAGTGAAGCTCAGACTGCTGAGATGGTGTTTGGCTGTGCTTGGCAAGATCCATGGGTAATTAGTCCACACGGCCTACAGAAATGTCATGAAACTTCCAGGGTTCAAATTCACATCTCTGTCAGCCTCAAAACACCAGCTCAGATAGAGCTAGCCTAGCACTTCTGTGGCATATTGCTTTGTATGGCTTTAGTGACATTGCACAAACTGCACAAAAATAGGGAACGGAACTTGGGCTTTGGAAATAAGAGGGCCAATACCCTCAATGTTGGACTGTCTTTCCTCTTTACATGTTTTATAATGTCAAAATCATATAACAAAAGGCAGACACTTTGGAGCCGATCTTTGGTATCTTCGCTACTAAAGAGTAACAAGACTGATACACCAGGAGTATGTTACAGAAATGCTATCTCTTTTATAAAACTAGCATAGGAATAGAAACCTCAAATAGAATTTCTGAGTTAACCCTTGGTCTATGCATCCCCAAGTCATTTACACTAGTGAGGATGAAAAAAACCCAGACCAGAATAGTAGCATTTTACACCCACATGACACCAGTGTAGCTGGCAACACAAGTTGCAAGGAGAAAGCAAATTAGACCCTCTGTGCGTGTTATATTATTTTTCATACTTGAATGCTAATGGCTTTCACATTTAGTCAGTTCACAATAAGTAGGCACATAAAATACCCTGATGTGTAGTTTTCCCCTACACAGTCAGTTATATTCCAAACAAAATGGGCTGTAGATTTTTTCAGTGAAATTTGGGCCACATTATTTTATTGATTTTCCAGCAGACAGCCTAGTGAAATCAATGGGCAACTCTGCTTAGTAATCAATGGTACTATCTGTCCATTAGCTGGTATTAGAAGAGAGATCCAAACATCTGATAGACATAGCTAATAGCACACACATCTCATTACAGCCGTGCAGATCAAACCATGAAAGCGACGGCAACTTTACTTCCACATGGAAACGCTACTAATAGAAAAGAAAATAACAGCGGAAAAAATGTTGCTATCACATCATCTCTTAAAGAAGTCAAATCATTAGAAAACGAGTTGCCAGTGCTTTCTGTAAAGAATAAGCGTCATTAAACAGTCACACCAAAACCTGCAGCATTTGAGATTAGCGGTTGCTGTTGAAAATGTTACCCATTTCTGTCAGCAACAGGAATCTATGGGTGAAACCTTGAACCCATTAAGCCCCAATTCTTAGCAACTTAATTTTGTGCACTTTTTACTTTCAGTTAATACTAAGAAATAGAGCTAACAGAGTTCAGTGACCTTAAGAATAGAGTTGATTCACCAGATGGACTTTGAAGTCACACCTTGCAGAGACAAATGTGTGTGTTTTCAGGACTTGAGATATTTTTAGCCATGCTGCTTCCCTTGATCTGTGCTCAGTTTTGAATTGTTCAGATATCGTTTGATCAAGCTGAAAAAAAAAAAAAGAAAAAAAAAGAGTATATATGTGTGTTACAGTGACTTCAAGTAGAAACAGATTAATTCAACTTGCATGAGAGGTAGAGACTTCCTGCACAAGATTTCAGATTTAATGTTCCATAGGGCAAGACTTTATGAGGAACAGTCTAAAGCATTTAGACACCTGCTGGAACCAAAGCAAGATGTTTAAAGCTATCTCAGCTCTCTTTAATTTATATTGTATTAGTTTCTGCATGGCTATGTCTGGGTGTCACTATGACACTGATATAAAAATACCTGCTTTTTTGGACAGAATTTTACTTAATTAATGCTTTCAGTTTTTGTTGCTTCACTAATGTTATTTACTACAGTGCTAACAGCTTTGGGTGTCCATACTCTCACCAGAATGTTAAAATGGTGGCCTGGCTCAGTGGAGTCCCATGATGATCAGGTTCTAGGATTGTATGGAGTGGGAGAGCTTTAAGACCTACCCTTTGTCTACCTCCAACCATTCAGGTAGTACATTTAAGAAAACTAAAGACCCTGTTGGTATCTACATTTCTGCCCTTGGCCATGCACTGATCCATTAAGTACTGGCAGCCCCAAGAGCTATTTTGAAACCTCTAGTAGAATTTACAAACAAAATCTATCCCAGTCAGCACACAACAAGAAAGAAACATGAGTGACTCACATCTCATCTTGTACAACAGATAGCAAAATGAGAGCTATGTGCCATTTGTACTCAGAAGAGTAGCAGTTTGAGCAAACAAGTCCTACCAGGGAGCACAGGAACAAATTCTTGGTTTATTTGATTTGTCTTCTCAAAGAGTTCTGAGAGCACTGGTCCTGAGGTGTGCTACTCTGAATCTTGCTTTTTGCACACAATTCTGTACTCACTGGAAGAGAGATTGCAATCTGGGCCTCCAAGGTAATTGCCCTAACATTCTTATTGTCTGTTCCAATGAATAATTATTTTCCTAGTAATAATTATATTATGCAAAGCGGAAGAGCTTCTGTGAAATGAAGAACTGGATTTCCATTTGGTCAAAATTGCAAAACATAAGGAGGGTAAAAGAAAAAGAAAATTCTATAGATATGCCACTCTCCTTTTCTAAAGTTTCATTTTCATGGCACGTAGGTGCAGTCCTTCAGAGCCCACCTAAGACTGGGAGAAACAGACTGTTTCGTGCTAAGCCGTGTGATTAGAGGCTGGTCACCACAAACCCCAAGGCCCAGCACAGCTCAGAGGAACAATGTCAGGGCAAACAAGGCACACCAAATAGGTTACTCTAAGGGCTGTTCAAGGAGAACACTCAGACCGTCGTCCTTGGTGTGAAACCCAACAAAGCGATTCAACCAAAAAAACTCCCTTTCCAGAATAACTCACAGAACGAAGAAGGTTCTTGCCTGTAGGGGTATAGAACTCCTCGTGGGAAACAGGGAAATGGTATTTGGAGGTTGTGTGAAATTTATGTTATAAGGTATTTTAAGGAGATTGTGGGAATATGCAAGACTTGTTATGGGATGTTTAGGGGAAGAATCAAAGGGAAGGAAAGGTAGAGTTCAGGGTGGATTGGGGAGGAACAAGCATGAGAAAATAAAGCAGAAAGGGCATAAAGAGGCTGGCTGAGATCAAACAGGTTGCTGGTCTGTAGGTTTGTCTGGCCTAGCCCTGTGCCTGGTCGCCACATAGGATTATTAAACCCTATTCCTGCTTTCAGTGTGATCTCACATGCAATGTGTGTGTGTGTGTGCGCGCAACTTGCTGGCAAACTTCAAGCCAGAGTAGCTGGTGAAGAGAGTAAGAGGTCTGGGAGGCAGCTACAGTGGAGCTGGGAGTCTGGATACCGGGCTGACCAGGGGGTCTGAGAGATGGCAGTTTGGGAGACTGTAGGTCTGGACCAGCTTCCAGACAGACCTGGTTTTGTGCGTGTGTACTGAGAAGAGGTTTGTGTCCCAGCAGCTGGAGGGGGGCTGTTAAGGCCAGTTACCGAGGCTTCCTTATTGTCTTCATATATGTACAGACTTTCATCCTGATCAGCAGAAGAGAAGGACCAGCGTCAGGCCATCCATGCTGGTCATGTTTGTGTGGGTGCTGTGAACATTTCTGCGGGTGCTGGTAAGGTACTGTGTGCAGTGTGTCAATGCATCCCCTGGGAATAAAGTCTCAGACTCTCTACGGGTAGGACCAAGACACATGGAGCCACAGCATCTTCCTGTCCATCAGGGCACCAGATTCACATGACTCTGGCAATCTGGTTTCTTGTTTGCTCTTCACCTTGGACTGAAAGCCTCAACAGTTGCCTCTAACCCCTCCTCCTCCTTTTTCCAGGGCCCAGCATTATGAAGCTTTACATTCCCTTTAATGTCTTCTCTTCTGCTTTACAAAACAGCTATGTCTCTAGGAGTGAGGATCAAAAAGATCCTCTTCATGGATACACCACAGGCTGCTGTGCTGTGGTACTGTTGGGATACCCTTTATAGGGATTATTGTACTGCTGGCTGAGTCCCTTAGCAGCCCTTTTTGGAAGCGATGCAACTGCAAGTAAGCTGCTGTAAAGCCACAAAACCGGGTACCATATCCTTTAAAACAATTTATATTTCCAAGTTTGTCAGAGTGAGCACAAAATACAATGCAAGTGTTGACTACTAACCATAAATCTGTATAGCACATCTGATTTATTTGCACTTATGATGAAAAATAAACGCAGCATAACCAACAAATGAGGTGAAAAAACAGAGACAGTATCTTAGCTGGTGAAATTTAGTTTAGTTGCCTGTATACAGCTGTGATAATTTACAGCATCTAAGGTTTGACCCACCAAGCCAACTTTGGACTTACAATTGCATTTGTCACAATATACTCAAGATCTGTTAGTTGTACAGTATCACTCACCAGGCTATTTATCATTTGTTTGAAAAAGTAAAGGGCTGAAAGCAACGTTATGCTCATGCAGTTTGCTATTCTGCACAGCAACAGGAAGCAGTATGATTTTTCCCAAAAAATTGGTTTACTGGACTTGAACTATGAAGCACATATTTTAAAGATTTATTTAGTCTTTATTTAAAAAAAAGAAAAAAGCCAAGTGATGAAGAATTTATGAAATCATGGTGAATTTATGAAACAAGCTGACAATCTCTTCCAAAGTTTAACTTTCATCTCCATTAAAAATTTATAACTTTCCATTCAAATAATAACTATGTTTAACATGCAGCCTTTTCCCCAAATGAGTAAATATCACTTGATGTAGCCTTTTCCCCAAATGAGTAAATATCACTTGATATAGCTGAATAAATGTCATGTATGTTCTGTTCGTTAGCTGTATTGTGCATGTTAGTGACCAGCTAATGAATCTGTCTATAGAACTGTGTCTGCTTAGTACAAAATCTCATCAATTTTTTGCATAAAAGACCAACATAGGAGTTTCATTAATGTCTCTTTAACTGCTTTCTAATTAGCAATTATGGCACTTTCCTATGATTTTTCAAAAGCTAATACACAAATGTAACAAAATGTTTTTTAAAAAGAATAACAGTGCTTTAGAAAGAAAATCCCCTTGTGCTATAAATAAGATCCTGAGAAATAATTGCCAGCTGGCTTTTTTAATGCTTATTTTCTACAGGAGAGATGATGACAGCTATATTCACTCCAAGGAGACCAAATCAGTACAGAACTCCGTTGGGTCTTTTTCTCTCAGACTCCTTTTTCATGCTGGTCCTTTTTCTTGTATCCTTTTCGAGTCTGTCAGACTACCACAGACAATTATTAATGTATATCATGTGCTTTGTTCACTGAGGAGGCTTAAAATGCCTGTTACAGGATTGCAAAACCAATCTGCTCTACATGAAGGGCGATGGAATATAACTTTAACAGTTACTCAGTAAACCCTTCTTTGAATTAGTGTGCTCATGAGAGCTGAAAATTAACGCAAACACATGTGCAGAGCCTCCTTTGAACATGTGAGCAAGCTTGGCAACTGATAATTGTGGCCTGTGAAACACAGGGTAGATGCCCTTTACATAATTGGCCCCAAGAGAGAAATTGCAAAATGTAACTTGAGGGTTTTCCTCTGGGAATAAAGAAAACCCACCCTGAGAGGTTCATTCTTAGCAAAAAAAATTAAACATATAAATGTATATCCAAGTCCAACCTAAATCTTTTTTCATTCAGTTTTATGAAAGGTTAGAGAAGTTTGGAAATAAATAATATAAAGAAAAAAATAGCCACACTGCTGAATTTCAGGGATATTTTGCCTTATTTCAGTTAGAGTTTTGAACAATCTGGTCCTTTGTTTTCCCTCTACCCAACAACCACTCATGGTTTCTTAGCAAACAACGTATTAATTATTTTCTAGTAAGAACAGAAAATTCATCTACTGCTAAGCCAGAGTTACCATGAGAATATAGTTCCAGGAATATGTTTGTCCGCAGGTCAGACACGAAAAAGACCTTAGGTACATAAATAAAACTTGCATCACTTTAAACATCTAAATCCAAAATTCCCCCCTAGAAAAGTGAAACAGCTAGTACACATTGTCTTCCCTACATACAACAACATTAAACTCACTGTTTTAATGTGACTCAATAATTTCATTAGTATCTTCTTGTTTATCTTCAGTACCTAACCAGAGCTGTGCGCTGAACAGCCAGGGAAGCAGGTCCCGTCCAAACCCACCTAGCTAAAATCTAGCTGAAATAACCTTTCAGTTCGCTAAAGGGTCAAACCTGGTAAGCATGTTTGGATGACCACCAGGCACACTAAATGGCGCATCTTTGCTATTAAAGCAATAGCAGCAGGCCATGGGTATGCAATGAGCCATAGTATTTAATTGTTAAAAATCCACGCTGTTGAGGAGCCGTGCAGTCACTGGCATAACCTTTACAGTGCTCCTAACAAATAGTGTGGATGAAATTGCCATGGTCCAGGAACGGAAGATAATTTTACCATATGGACACAGGTCACACTGTGTTACTTTCCAACAGTTTGATGGGACAGAGTCTGGCCTGTTTGATTTATTATAATTGTTGTAACTAAAATATTAAAGGAAATACAAGTTATAGCAGCCAGAGCCACCTTCATTTAAATCGGAGCAAGATGAATCGATGATGCTAAAAATCTGTATTAGGTATGAGACATTAGTGCCTCAGACTCGTATCTATCTTCAGCTTAAGAGATTCAAATGCATGCAATTTACATCCCCCAAAAAGTCTTAAGCACCATATGGCTTCAGTGTGTCACCTTCCGCCCCTCCTGCTGAAGTTTGACCTATTGACTAACAAAGAAAGTAAGATTCATGGGAACAGAATGGAAAGAAGAAGAGAAAAAAAGGCAAAAAATCCACTCTGTACAGATGGCCTAATGTAGCCTTTAGGTCAGCAGAAAAGTCCTGAACTCTGGTAACTGTTCCCATCACTGTTTATACATTTTATATTAAGCAGTCATTGGGTAAAATTAAAAACAATTCTGAGAGCAGCAGTCTGGAATTCAGGCTTCCTGTCACCTCCTGGATGAATATCTTAGCAACTAGGCTGGTTTATTTTCAAAATTACTCCAATCCCTAACTTAGCTGGAGTAGAATACTTTGTGTACAATGTACTCCTGCAATGTTCTCTTGGCCAAACAACAGAAATCAGTCTTTAGTCATTAATCAAATTACTCATTTCATACCACGAGGTATTAATTTTGTCAATTCACTTCTCACATTCTTTTCTCTCCCAGGCAAGTAACCAAAATCAAGGCTCCTTGTGTGGTCCTAGACATTCCTTACAATATCACAGGTGGTGTAAGTAGAGCTACCAAACTGTTTTAATGATGTGGACTTTTATAACAAGTCACTGAAATGAAAGGCTGCTAGGCTGTTTAGTTAAGGAAGAAGGAGAAAAATACCATTAGGGAAAAAATAAAAAAGATTCAAAACATTGGCAATGTCATGCCAAAGAAAAACCTGCCGGTTCATTGTGTGTCCATTAAGATGATGGCATCAGCTACATGCGTTTTTGTGTACGCTTTTCATCCTGTTTAAATATGCTTCGCAATGAGTCCTTGCATTCAAGCTAAAATGAAATATTTTTACAGGCAATCTCATTCTACCTGCCAAGTGGCAGATCATTGCAAAGATGTTCTGATACAGAGTGGCCTCCTTCACCTACTCCTTTTCTACAGTCCACTTAAGAAATTATTTTCCTCCTTCTCCTCCCCACAATGCTCTTCTTTTAATATCTTTCCTTTTATTTTCTGTAATGTTCCTCCTTTGTTCGTCTACAGTGATTTTGAATGCTAATGAGTTCACTTCTGATTTAGCATTTTGTGAGGTTAGTTTGTGAGGAGACGAGAGCAGACATTGTATTTTGAATCCCAGATTAATTAAAGAAGTCTTGAGCAAAGACTCAAGGTCAGTTATTGGGGTAGAGAAAAAAGAAAATATAGGTTCAAAAACTTTTAACCAGCAAATGATGTTAGGATGAAGGTAGTGACAAAAATGCTGCAGACAGTTCAGAAACCCTATAATTTAGGGAGAATAATTCCAGTGCTTGTTAGTGTTTGCAAGGTACACATAGATTGTGGTGATAGGAGAGTCATGTAAGTACCTATGAGCAGATATTTGCAGAGATCTTGCCTAAATACAAGCTTGGTCAGAATCACAACCAATTATCTGAATTTTTTTTCTATTTAAAAATATTAAACACACAGTAGAATTTTTCAACTGCTGGTCGTATCCATTAGTCAAATAACTTTTTTTTAGTTTGGATTTTAAGTCTGGCCTACTCTGCTTTACAAAGAGTCTACTTTGAATTTTGTCTCAGATTCTTTCAGTCTCAGTACTGAACATGTACCTTCAACCATGTACTTAGCATGAAAAAATAAACTAAAATTATTTTGAGGACTCCTTACAGGGTATGTACACATTTTATATGTGTTGAAAATAACAAAAGAAACTCTAGCTACTTACCCCAGCAAAAAGCATTCCTGCTGACCCAAAAGAGGCTTATTTTCTTGTATCCATGGTTGTATCACCATGATTTGATAACAAGTTACTTTTCATTACAGACAATTAATGATAGTCTGTGAGCACATCATTCTGTCAAGGATAGGTGTTACCTCAGTATGATAATGTCTAAAGAAGCCTGCACTTTAGCATAGAAATAGTAGTACCAGAGAAATAGTATGACCATAAAAGCCGTGTCTATGTAAAAGTGGACCTTTCTGCATGCGCAAGGGAATCTCTGTGTCTAGGACAAGCTGGCTGGTAGGAAAGGAAAGCACCTGGCTTTCTTCACCTTTTAGTTCTGGGACTGTAGAGGCGTTGCCTGCAGAATATAAGGCATAGAAAAGTGAAAAATAACTGCAAAGTCTAGCGTGGTGTGGTAATTAGAAAAGCACAAGTACAATACCCCATATATGTTTATCTAACATCCAAATGTTCCTGATTCAATCTGTTCCTTCATGCAGAAGACTCTGAAACATCTCCCCTAAAAATCACCCCATTGAACGTGTTATTCTGTGCCTGATTCCTCCTTTTGAGGCTGCTCTATTTTGCATTAAATACTTATTTACTGTGTCCTGTCCTATTTACTTATATCCTGTGTCCTGGTGGGAATGACCACACAGTTCAACTATCATGGAGTTAAGACGCCTGTGTTCTTGCCTCTCTGCCCTTCTTTCCAAGCGCTTCCTAGTGAACAACCTTCTTTGAGAGACAGCCTGATCCAGGCTCAAATTTGGAGTCTAAGCAGCCTTGTACACAGTTCTGTATGTTTTTTATGATGTGAGGCAATGTGAGATAACAGATTAAAACTCAGCCTTAGAATATCCCATAGGAATTTGAATAATCTCCAAAAAGATGTGATTTAGTCATACCTTCTCAGGTAGAGGGGAAACTGAAACTGTCTTTTATGTCCTGATTAAGTCTTCTATCTGTTGTATAATTGGATAAAAAGAGAAATGTTCACACTCACAGTGAATATAATCCTACCATACACATACACACAAAAAAAACCCCCAAATACACCAAACTAACCAACCAACCAACCAAAAAAACCCCACACCCCCTAAACTTTACCCCAAAATTAAATTTTTAGCAGAATAAGACAATGAATAAATCTTCTTTCCAGAATTCTGGCTACAAGAACTTTGAGTGTCTTTCACAGATGTATTGTCAGGGCAAGGCATGTTTGGGAGGTCAGTAGGGAACAAAAGCCACACCCAAATACATACATTTATGTCCATATCCTCTCACTCACAGCAAGATGGGATGATAAATGATCAAATTGTCCTTTCTGGCCTTAAACTGTAGAAAATCTATGAGCATCTGATCTGACTGTATAATGAGAAATCTGCTCATGGTTTCCTCTCATCACATTCTCACAAGATAGAAAACCCCAAAAATTCTATTTTTGTCACGATTTAAAATAGTGGCATTTACTAGTTGCTGCCAAAGGGTAATATTGTCACTTGTTTTTATTAGGATAGAAAATAACTTCAGAAGAAGTACATCAGAAGCCACCCACGTAGCTACTACCTAATACTGACTTTTCAGTTCTCATAGACAAATTTAGGCCCTTAGTCCTAAACCCTGAAGTGTCTGTCTTCTCAGTAAAGGCAAAGGAGAGAAACTGGTGTCTTTGGAGGCCTCCAGAGGGAGATCCTATTCACGTAAGTCAGGTACCTTACACAGACTAGATCTTTCACTGGAAATATTTGTGACATCTTAACTTTTAAGTATCTCTTTAAAAAGTTATATTTTTATATTAAGTACTTCTTTGAAAGAATGCTGCATTACATACATAAAATTTAGGCACAAATTAAACGTCCAGTGTTGATGGATTTGCATGTGGCCCTGTATCTACATGAATGATATCAAAGCCAAAGGGCTCGCAGATGCTCCATTAGCATAAATGAGGAGGAAGAGTGATTTCAGAACTTTCAGGTTAACCAAATATTGATGTGTAATTAACAAGCACAGTGATTTGGACATTAATTTCAGAAATGGCACCAATCAGTAAATCCAACCATCTGATCAATATACATTTTTTGGAAACCTTGTTCATTTATGCTTTGTCCTCAAATTCTAATAAAGTGACAACAAATCTTTTGCAGATACAAAGCCTATAAATACTTTTAATCTGAAGTTTATACCAGGATACGTTGGGTCTCTGTTGTCTTTCAGTGTGAAAATATTTCTCTGTACAGAATGACAGCTTATGCTTGAATTGCTTGGAAATGCCTTGACATTATTGCAAGTAATATCAGCTTTACAATGGCAATAGAGTGATTTTACACATCTCTTCTTTATAAACCTTTTCAGTTTCAGGTTTTTTTAAAATAATATTATATTTTATCAATGCTATATAGCATGCTGTATTATAACACCAAAAAAAGGAATAGAAAGGAATGTTGACATGGGATACACCGTATGTACAATGTAAGCAGTACAGCTCTCAGGTTGTGCTGCAGCGTGCATGTATCCAAGATGCTGCTTTAAGAAATCTTCATAGCTAAACAGGACAGTGTTTGTTACACAATTGCCTCTTTTGGTGTTATTCACATGTATTTTATGTGTTTGTGTTGTCTGTGAAATGTGTGGGAAATTTTGGGCATGTAATGAAGTAGCATGTGCCTAGCTTCTTCTGCAGCCAGTGGAGAAAGATTTAGATACAGGTTACCATTAGATCAACTCAATCTCTCCCTGGGATCCCTCAAAAATGAGGAAACTCATGTTTCTGTTTTGCCTGTATAGACATTGATCTCTTCAGAGGATGAGTTATGCTGGTTGATATTGGTATTTATGTTGAACGGTTCTCCTTTGGACTTAATCCTATGACAAATTTAGGAGTCCCTAATCTTATTCATGTATCTGGAAATGAATGAAGAGAACATAAAGAACCTCCCTAAACCATATGTGATAGCATGGAGTCCATGGAGAATCAGAGTAGCTACAAGTGCTGTTGCTTTTCTTCCCTTCAAAGGGAAGATAGGGTTGGCAATCTGTGCCAGGAAGGGGGATATAACTCCCCCAAAACAAAATATTGTGTCCAGCCATGAGACAATAAATCCAGTAACCAACAAATCCATTCAGCAAGCAGAGATCTGCACACAAGCGCAGTCGTTTCACAATTTTTATGTGTCCATGCAACCCTCTTGCCTCCAATCAAGGAAACCAAAGAACCAAACAGAAGACACACAAAGCACCATTCCACACTGAAGCGAGAAGAGAAGCAGTAGGAATTTGTGATTTCTGCATGCAGTAGCCAGCGGCTTCACAGCACCCTCATTTCTGAGTCACAACAACAATCACTTCAAATATGCTCCTATCAAATTGAAATTGCTTACGCTACTGGGGATTGCTGCAGTCATTCGCTTGATTTTATTGATTCTTATTGTCATTGCAAATTTCCAGAAGTCACCACATTCTCTCAGACTACGAGATCCGAGACCAGTCTTGGAAAACAGATAAACAGACACCTCACTTCGCTCCAAATCGTATTTGACTAAGAGAAATCAGAAGAACTTAAGTTCAATCTGACCTGAAGCTTGGGAGGGATGGAGAGGAATAAAGAACAATCTTCTCAATTGAAACAAACAAATTGAAAAACACAGTTTTGCCAAGTTACATATTTCCTGTGATTGAATTTTATGTTTTGTTATGAGTACTGTTAAAAGAAATCAAAGAGACGGTGAGGAAGCATCCTATTTTATTGAAAAAGACAGTAGTTAAGATAGTCATTGCAGAAATTTAGGTTCGGTTCCTTTGAATGAGGAGATTGAAATTCACAGCCTCTGTGTAATTGTGCAAGTGTTCAGTGTAATTGTGCAAGGGTTCAGTGTAATTGTGCAAGGGTTCAGAGCAAAGTCGGCAGCTCCAGCTGTAGCAGTATCAATTGGCAAAGGTAATGGAACTCCAGAAAACCTTTTTCTCATGTTTATAGTCAAAAACAAAGTCGTGGGGTTATTCTGTCTTGCTCTTTGTCAGTGAAAATTTTTGCATTTTATACATAGGAGTTCAGAGAGACCTGTTTTGCTCTGCTGCACAACCTGATGAAGGGAGGATAGGGAACCCGTCTCAGAATTTCGTAACGATTGTCTACCTACTTTGCTCAAACCAAGGTTTCCCAGTGCAGGAACAGTGCTCTAACTACCAGGCAAGAGGCAGAGCTGTCATATCTTCTCTTTAATGAGTATTTAAAATACTGTGTTCAGCACTTCCAGACAAACAAACGGTCAGGGAATGTCATTATAATAATGTCATGAATGTATTTACATGTCAATGTATATATTCAGATGGTGCCTATCCTACGGGAAAAAAGGCACTAACCCACAGGTGCTGCCACTTGAGCTGTAAGGACATTTGCATTAACTGTTATCTTTTTTCTCACTGATACGCTAATCACTCAGTTTATAGCACTGAGCATTGTGCTGAGCAGTGAAAGTAATGCGGTCTTGCCAGGTGGTATGTTTTTAGCCTCTTCTATTAGCTTAATAAAGTCCCTCTTTATGTACAGCTATGATGGATGAAAAATATTAAAAGTCTTTGTCTGTATCCTGGAATTTCATTCTTGTGATTACTATGGGGAGTTGAGGGAGGCAGCTTACACAAATGATAGGTAAATACAATTAAGTGGCTGCCAGGACGTGCATCAAATACTTCTTCACAACTACAGAATGTTCCCAAGCAAAACCTTGCCATTCAGTCAGAAGCTGTTCATACGCTGCGTTAGTCGGACACACAACAGGATAACAAGTCACATCTCAGCTCAGTTCCCTGCATCGCTGTTTTCCAACGCAGACTACCCGTCAACTATCCAGAAGAACAAGAGCCTTTTGTGGCATGTCTGCATGTCATGCTTCGGGGAGTTCCCAGCAACCCAGAGACCACAGCTCCCAGCTGCTGCTTTTGTCTTTTTCAGTTTTCATTTTTATTCATTTCCAGGGCATTACAAGACTCATGCATTTTCTTTCAATAGCTGAACTACTGTAAATGTTATGAAGAGTTTAATAACAGAGGCTGCTAGGAAAGTATAAAGCATTCTCTCAAAAACCACCAACCAAGTATCATATTTTACAAACTGCCAGTGTTATCATCTACATCATAGATCAAGCACTCAGAATGACAAAAGTTGGACTCATTGGACCTTCCTGTATATGCTGCACTATGACAGAATGACAGATCATCCTCTGACATTAAATAGCAAGAAAGAAATCCAAAAAACCTCACCTAGGGTCATATCCTCTATTTTTTTGTCTCTTTTTTCTTGTGTCTGTGTGTGATTTTGCTCCAGCAAATTCACATCGACTGCAGTTTGAAAGAAGGGAAGGGAGAAGTAAAAATTAGGAAAGAAAACCTCAGCAGTGAACTCCAAAGTTTTGATTTATTTTTATGTAAACCATTTCTGGCAGGGATCAAATTGAGAATCTTTAGTTATTTCTCTCTTTCTAGATGCAGTACTGTAAGCAGACTTCTAATCCTGAGGGCACATCGATAGGTTATGGTAAATAGCATGGAAATATTGAGGAATTTGGGCTCAAACTTTTGATTCCTGGATCACTTGCACTTCTGTTTACACTTTCTTTCATATTTCATTCTTTAAAACATTGATTTCTAAAGAGTTTGTTTCAGTGCTGTTTACTGGAGTTCTTCCGGAGATCCAGTTATCCTGAGATGCATGTAAATTGTGCTAAAATCAATGGACCTCTCCACTGTCTTCAAATTGGAATCTTTTACACTTAACTTGTGGACAGTGACACATAATTGTTAACTAATAGCCCACAGCTATGTTTTGGGTTTATCAGCTCTTTGAGCTTGTCATTAAGGAAGCTCGTTTCTCTTAGGAAATAGTCCCAGTAAAGGACCTTTAATTCTCTTTTCCTAAGCAGAGACTCAGTGGTCTTACTGCACTTCCTATCCTATACACATACCCAGGTTCATACCAAAGAAATTATTTATGCAGCTACTGGACTGAGTTCATTGAACACTGACCATAAAAATATTCTCTAGGGAATCCAGAAGAGAGTTATCTAGTATTGATGCTAAGTTATGTTTTGGATGGATTGAAAAAGAAACCAAGGCTTCAATCAGAACATCCCAAGAACTCCAGATTTTTGGTGCAGAAGGCTACGCATTCATCTTTTAAAACTCTTGCTTTACGCAAGGCTATACCCACTTCATCTTAAAAATCATTGTCAGAAGTGAAGAGTGTTGGAAATTACAGCTGAAAGGGTGAAGAAAGAGGCACTCAATATTTTTAAGCATATGTATCAATCAAAAGTCAAAAAAGGGCTGAGAAAAGGTGTCTGCTCAAGGAAGATGACGAGACAGGGAGTAAAGTGACTGTTTTCTAAATATCTGCTTCACCAAAGCTCAAAGAAATACTCCAAGTGCAAATGTACAGCTGGCATGTGGAGAAAAGAAGGGAAATGGGTATTTTTCTACACTAACACTCTGAATAAACCCACTCATTCTTCTGATGCGGTGGGAGAGTGGGAGACATGCAGAAGCAGGGTGGACATGCAAATGTGAACTTGTATTAAAATAGTAGTCATCATTAAATTTTCCTTATGTTTCCTAATTAACACAATTTAAAGAAAAAATAATCAAATGGACCTGACAATGCTTTGAAGTATGTTACTATTCACAGCTATTTGTTCAAATGACGATTTATTTCTCATGTACTAATTTAGACTAGGGATGCACCGATAAGGCTTTGTTTTCACTACATCAGTGTTGAACATGCAATCCCATAGCTGGGTGTGATTCAGCACATAAACCAGAGTTGGGTGCACTGAAGGTCAAAACCAGTTCTTGGTCTCTTCTTCAATGTGCATATCTCATTAATCAAAAAGGACTGTTCAGAATCAATTAATTGGTGGAATTTACCTTATATACACTGCTTATACTGATTTATAACAATGCATAGATGCTATAATTTGGACAACAAAGGAATGGCTCCAGGCCAAGGAACTTATGTGGCACGCAGGAGAGCAAGTGAAAACACAGGAAAAGATTTAGTTAGGGAAGAAGAATGGGGTAATTTTAAGTTGATTATTTCTGTAAAATGTAAAAACAATTTCTGAGAAGAATAAATTATAGAGATGGATCTGAAGTACTGACAAGAATTGAGGATTTTGCATGAAGCTGGGAGTGAAAAAAAAAAACCCACTTTACGATTCTAAGAGGAAAAATGTTGTTTCTGGAGGTTTCTCTACAGATTCCAATTACCTTTTCCTTCGGATTGTCAGGGCTTTAATTTGCCATCCTTTTTTGTTGAAAGAGAAACATTTTTCCAGGCAGTCAACATGAGGCAGGGGAATCAAAAGCTGGTTTCTTATACTTGGTTTCACTGACTGCCCCTGAGCAGAGCCCTTCACCCTTCCAGCCTGCTTCCCACCAGGCTTTTCTTGCCGAGGCTGTGAGCTCTGCTGGAGAACAACGAAGTCACAGCATCCTCACAGTGCCTAGTGCATTCACACCGGGGCACACAGGCACAACTAGAATAAAAATAATAATGTATCTTTCTCCCCAGCCAGGAGGCTCTTATCATGAGGCGTTATGTTTAAAACCACCGAAAGTCTTCACTAGGAAGCTCCTTCACATTCATTTGTTTCTTATTCCTGAGCTAAGCTGGCTGTAAGTAATTGATTTCATTTTAAGGTACTAAAGAGAAACGTTATTTGTGTAATGTTTCACAAGCCTGTATTACCAATAAATGAAACAGTGCAGCTAAATACTTCTTTTTGGGGCGTTGTTTAAAAAAGGAATGCAACTGTACTGGTTGCCCAGCTGCGGTAGGAAATGAAACCGCATCCATCATCTGCACAAAAGGAGGCAAAACCTACCTACCACTGTATTCCCCTGAAAGCATGAGTCACGGACCCACTAAGAACAAAATATGGATGTCAGATGGTCAGCCCCTCAGGCTGGCAACCTGCTCTCTGCTCACAAAGAGGTAACAGCTGCTTCATATAAGACTAATAAGGGTGACAGAGAAGCCGACACTGGCATGCACAGCTCCACACCTGAAGAAAATAGGCAAGGCAAGGATGTATTTGAACCTCAGGAAACAAGTATATCCTAGTAGTGGGCTTGGAAGCAAGCACTGAGTAGCCCTTATTTATGGATAATCGAGGAAGATTCAGTTCCTTGGTTCATTTTGGTAAGGTGTTTTTTTTTTTTAATTTAGCTTTAAAGCCTTTTAAAAATGTAAATCTTTAAAGCTGTTTTATACGGTCTACATTATATTTATGTTCTTATACTGGGGATTTAAAAATGAGTTAAGGGAATTCAGTTGCCCACTTTGATAATCCCACTCTGTTCTGTTGGCAGCTGGTTCTGGGACACGGTGCAGAAGGGAGGGGCATAAAGCAGAAATCCACCAAGATGCTGCAGAAACTTCAATATCAAAAACCTTCCTTTACAAGAGGTGAAAGGTCAGAACTATTACTCTAGAACAGAGGCTTTACGGTTTTCTTTTGAAGTCCTGAAAACGGAAGAGTTTGGTGGGGGCTTCTTTCCTCAAAGAAAGGAGGGAAAGGAGCTTTCTTTGGCAAATAATTTCAGTTACTGGATCAGTCAGAAACATTGTCTGTGGAAGTACAGATCAGTGGACCAGGAGTAAATGCAACCTGTGGCCGATGCAGAATCATAGAGTCATCTAAGTTGGAAAGGAACTTTCAGATCATCAAGTCCAACCATTAACCTAACACTGCCAAAACCCACCGCTTAACCATGTCCCTAAGTGTCATATCTACCCAGGATGCTCTTGGCCTTCTTGGCCACCTGGGCACACTGCTGGCTCATATTCAGCCAGCTGTTGACCAACACCCCCAGATCCTTTTCTGCCGGGCAGCTTTCCAGCCACTCTTCCCCAAGCCTGTAGTGCTGCATGGGGTTGTTGTGACCCAAGTGCAGGACCCGGCACTTGGCCTTGTTGAACCCCATACCATTGGCTTCGGCCCACTGATCCAGCCTGTCCAGATCCCTCTGTAGGGCCATCCTACCCTCAAGCAGATCAGTGCTCCCACCCAGCTTGGTGTCATCTGCAAACTTACTGAGGGTGCACTTGATCCCCTTGTCCAGATCACTGATAAAGATATTAGACAGAACCGGCCCCAATTCTACGTCCTGGGGAGCACCACTTGTGACCGGCCACCAACTGGATTTAACTCCATTCACCACAACTCTCTGGGCCTGGCCTTCCAGCCAGTTTTTAACCCAGAGCAGCATACGCCCATCCAAGCCGTGAGCAGCCACTTTCTCCAGGAGAATGCTGTGGGAAATCGTGTTGAGGGCTGTACTAAATTCCAGGTAAACAACATCCACAGCCTTTCCCTCATCCACTAAGCGGCTCACCTTGTCATAGAAGGAGATCAGGTTTGTCAAGTAGGACCTGCCTTTCACGAACCCATGCTGACTGGGCCTGATCACTTGGTTATCCTGCATGTGCCACGTAATGGAACTCAAGATGATCTGTTCCATAACCTTCCCAGGTACCAAGGGTAGGTTGGATTATTTTCAAAGAGAAGCACAATTGTGCAAACACTAACAAGATTTCATAGATTTTCACTGATTTCACAGAATTCTTAATTGTATTAAAACACAACTGGAAAAAAACCATATAGGTCTGAAATGGGAAATAAATAAAAGTAAGCTTTGATTTTTTTTTTTTTATTCAAAATGTTTTTCACTACAACACTTTTTTTAAGAGGAAATGGCTTGAAAACAAAGTGTTTTACTCCCTGTTAAATGTAATGTTTTGTTTAAGCTACAGTTGTTTTTTTAAAAAAAAATCCTCTTGATACACCAAGAAGCTAAAATAAATCTTGGCTTGACCTCAAAAGGTGCTTTGTTTTTCTCATTTTCAGAACTTTCATGAAAAAAGAATCCTTTATTCACACAGCTGTAGCGAGGCAGAGGGGGAGAAGTGGGTTACTGATGAGAGGAAACATGCTGAAGACTTTCTCAAGAGATGTTGCAGCTGATGTACTTCAAGGTCTATTATGCTGTAGCTGTTTCCTTTGTCCCTTATAAAACAAAGGAATATGTATCTTTCACTTCTTTTTGCTCCTCCTGCACGCAACCCAACCATTTCTAAACATGGGGAAGTGATAACAGACCCTTTTAAATCAAGCATTAGATGTCTTCGGCCGCCCCAACAGAAGTCTTCAGGTGTATTTAGACACAGCTTTAAGCAGATACTCATGCTTGTATGAAGTTCTTAACAGGCTGAAATAAAATTAAGAAAAACAGAATCATCATTAAAACAGCGGGACATTTACCACTCCTTCAGAAACCCAGACATAAACAGTGCACCTGGCACAACAGTACCTCTGCTCAGGTGCTAGTAGGACTCCCAGAGAAGCTTTCTTGATTTGAGGAAAACTATTTTCAAATAGAGATCAGGTCCAAAATACACGACTCAATCTAGACTCAAAGATTTAAGCTGTCATTTTGCTGTCCATGACTTTATTTGCTTTCTATTACTAGTGTCAGGTATCTCGGTAAAATTGAAATCTGCTTAAAGTGTGGATTCACACCTGGGATGAGACATCCAGAAATAGAAGTTTTAACATTCAAGTAGACAGGCTTCCTCCCTGACCTCTGGGTGGTTGAAACCCTCCCTTCAGCTTTCAGACTTTAAGGCAGACACAGTATTGTATTTTTTTCCATCCTTTTTCTGCCTTGCCTACTTGGGTTTGGAAGTTGCTTGCAGCAGCCACTATTACAGAAAGTTTCACACCATCTGCTGCAGAGGGTTCTTCAACTGCCTCTAAAAAAAAGTAATAGCAAATGCCTTGTTCAGGCCCAAACCGGGACTTAAACTCATTGTAAATGTGTACATCTGAGTGTTTAAATAAAAGCAAGCCTCTAAATCCTTGACAGTTCGCCCACAGCTGACAGAATATGTAGAAATGGTTAAAATAATTTTCTAGATTCAGGTTATAAAAAGATATTCAATGAAACTGTGTCAAAATTTCATAGAAATAGGGGAGTGTCTTAAATGTCAAAAAGTATTTAAATGCTAATGAATGTCTGATTCACATATAAATGAACAAGATAATTTAGGAAATAAAAATGACCTCCCTCCTCCCTGCCCTATTGATTATGTGCCCGTAACACCTGAGTGAATAGGGTACCACCCACTTCGATCAGGCTTTTTGCTCATTGTGGATATTCTGAGATATCGTTCAACTGTCAAGACGCGTGTTTCAAATATGCAAGAGCCGCAATGGCTGAAGGGCAAGCTTGTTATCCATTCAGGTAATGAACAGAGCTATAACTGCAGTCGTTACATTAGATCCTGGAAGAAATTCAGCATTGTCATCCAAGTGATATGACACACACTTCATTTATAAAAAGCTTTCAACACCTCTCTAAATTCGTTAATGAAGAAGAGAGAAAAAAATCTGACAAATTATAGCAATAGCACAAAAGTAAAGATATGTCATCCTTGATTTAAAATATCTCTAAAATATTATTCACAGTCATACTTGTTTTAGGAACTTTCATCTTTATGGTTATCATACTTGAGTGGAGGGTCTTCTCCTCCCGAATCCCTGTCTGGGAGAATAGGGAGACTGGGGAACTCTCCTGGAGATTTTAAGGGTGAAAATTGTCCTGGGGTTTTCTGGAAGAAAAGATACATACAGAAGCTTGTTCCGCAAGCCATTTTAGTGTGGGCATGCCTTTCCCATCCAGGCTTGCCTTTCCCGTCCAGGCTTACCTAGCCCTCAGCCTACACCACATGTGAGTTGCTTTGGAGGGACAAAACACAACTCCATAGAGCCCTCCAGCTCTCCAGCAGTTTGCTTTCATTGATGAAGACAGAAGACCTGAGGTTCAGTTCCACACTGGAACACTACCATCTTGCGGGCTCTCAGACTTGTGTTTCTGTGTGGTAAAATATGCAGCACATACAGCATTTTCTCAGATACTGTTGAGAAATGCCCTTTTGCAAGAGCTGGATGGGGATTGCTGTCAGTGATCTCAGTAACACAGGCATTGACAGTTCCCCCCGTCTCTTTCAGAGATACACGTTGTCTGGGCTCTTTAGCAGTTCTGAAGTTGCATTCTTTCATCTCACACAAAAGCCAACGTTTCCCATTGTTGTAAGAAGACAAGCTAAAAATGATAAAATCAGAAAGGCTAAACGCTGATTCTAAGCACTTAAACATTTGCATAACCACTTACATAGGTGTAGTCATACTATACTCAGAAGTTTACTGAATCATGCTTATAGTTAGCTATAATGGTAATGTAAATGCGCAAACCACAGGATCATGGGCCATGCCTGAAAGAATGGGTGCCCATAGTATCCTTAGAAGCAAAACCACTAAGTTGATTTTTTTTGTTTGTTTGAAGATTAAAAAGGAATTGAATCTTTTGTTCCCTTAAAAAAACCTAATGCTGGTTATTGCCATGTTTTTAGAGGTACTGAAGCTTCCAGTCTGTATAAAATTTATGCTTTAAGTAGAACTCAATTAAAAAAAAATAATCAGTGAGTATATAATTCTCAAAAATTACAGCTTCAGGTAGGCCAAATACATGTAGATACATGCACTGAACTTATAAATGTCTTCTGTGCTAATATCCAAATTTAAATTTCTGTTTTTCATAATATTTTCTTTTCAACACATGCAAAACTAAGCCATTTGAAATAGGGTTCCTTTTCCGAGCTTAATTATATACTTTGAAATAAAACTAAAGCTGGAAAGTGAATATTTTATTGTTGGGGTTTGCAATGTTTCATTTACAGTCTGTTTTGTAAAGAAAATATTTTTATTTCAGTTGGACGAAATCAAAATATTTCCCAGTGTCTTTCAGCTCAGCTTGCAGATCAAAATTGTTATCTAAACCACTTTGCGATTAAACATGAGATTTGACTGGTAGACTCTTTTTCTCTAAACCTCTTCTATACACAAAACCGAGGCAGGTGTTTCAGTTGGTCAATTAATGCTTGCAGCTTTGATTCCTCTGTGTTCTGAGGGTACAGTTTTCAACATCAAGATATTAATATATATGTATTCTGATGCAGCCTGCAGTCTGGTATACGAAAGGCAGCTTGTTTAATGCTAGGTCAGTGGAGGAAAGAGACTCATCAAGGATACTGCAGTTCTGATGACTGCTGCAGAGCAATTCTAGATTCCCAGGTAATATCATAAGGAGCTGAGTTTATCAATAAAAATTGAATTCTTCAGAAATGTATGACTAGACAAAACAACACGTCCTCACTCTTTCCACAGGAAAGTCAGGAAAGAAGTGGTTTTCTACAGCTTTCATCTCCGATGTGTTGTTCTGCTAAAGGACAGGATTTATGGGATTGTGAAAACAAACATTGGCTGAAAGCTTTCCTGTGTCCCCCCAAACTGAATTAATGAATAAAGACCATCCTTTTCTCTAGAGCCAAAATCTTCATTTTTGGCACTCCATCCTGCAAAATGGAGTGAATGCAGAATACAAAGTAAACATGAAGATCATCAGTTATAAATTTCCATCCCACAAAAAACCACTTTGATCGTTGTATCAGACAGCTGGTTTACAATTCCTAAAATACTAGCATAATGTAGTATATCATATACAAGAATTATAGAGGCAGATATCAGTGAGGAATGAAGTTATTTTTCAGCTTTAAGTATACACAGATCTGCCTGGATGTTTTCTTTCTGTCATAAGTTCTGCGATCTATCTATTTGAATATCCTCTGAAGTTATGGAAGGGTTACATTTAGCGGTCAGAACCACGAAAGCAAAGTTTTAAAAATGGAGAAAGTTTGACAATTTTTTTTTCGCCCTCCTTATTTCTTCTGTAGTTCTATCCTATTTTAAAGATTAATCCTTTAAAATGAAAACTTTTTTTTGTTTCCTTTTGAAAAAGAAACCTGTATTTCTGAATGATAAAAAATACAAAAAAATCGCCTTTTTATTTCTGAAAACCAAACATCTGAATCCCAGCAATAATTAATACATGGAAGTGCGTATACCACAAAAGATCATTATCATCAAATTTAAAGCGAGTGAACATATGGTGGCAGGATAAATCAACACAGAAGTGGTATAAATAACAACACCAAGTCATTAGGTAAATAGGGAGGAAAAGAAGATAACATTGCATGAAATAACTGGTGACAGGATAGCATTTGTGAAGAGAGTTTATGTTTAATGATGTTTGTCTTTTCTATGGGGCAACTGAGGGTAACATATGATGCCAGTGATCTGGATATAATTTGGGTGCATTTTCTCTGATTAAGTAAAATAACCTTCAAAACAACGGTGAGGAGATCACAAAAGATAGAGGCTGCTCTTTAGATTCAGACTAGAGTTGTGGCTCTGCTCATGGAGTTCAGGCCTATCCAAGGCATGGAGGTTAATATGTTGTCCTCTCCATCCCCCTCGTGTCACCCCTCCCCTCTCTGTATCCAGGCAAATGGCCCACAGGACTGCTGAGAAAGAGGCACCTTGTTAAACCATCGTTATACTCACTCAGGACATCTAAGACCATAAAGTCATAATAGCATGCTGCAGACTGATATTATAATTGACAGAGCTGCCCTAACACAAGCGCATTGCTTCAGGATTCTGGATGCATTGAATTCAGGGGAATTCAGGAGCCGGGCAATGCGTTGCTCAAGTATAGGATGACATTACAGTGAAAGGATCCTGAAGCATTAGAATATATCAAACACTTTGGATAGTAACCCTCTTGAATTTTAATCTGGCACACGGTCAACTATGACTGCCAGCTCTGAGAGGGAGGAGGGGAAAGGATTGATATCAGTCGAAAGGGTGCTGCTTAGAATTGTTTCTTTGGAGACAGAAATAGCACGAAGCTGATGGAAGCAGCTCCAGGGAGAAATAACATTCCCTAGTGAAATCTAACAGAAATAGCCTGTACAGTACTTTCACCATGTCACAGAGTGAATGGTGACAGTGCACAGAGCGTATTTCTATGCAGGAAATTACTGAGAAGCAGTAGGAGCAGGAGACATCTTACAAGATCAACATGACAAAGTGAGCAATTAGGCTTTCGTGAAACAGAGGACAGAATTTTTCTGTACCCTGTCATGAGCTCTCAGGGCATATGACCTTACACAGGCTGATCACAACAGGCCATGCTGGGTCGGGACCTATTGAGTTGCTTCCTTCAGTGCAGGTGATGGAGTTCGTTCCAAATGTAGCTACTCTGAGGCATTAAACAAATAAAACATAATATGCATTAAAATGACATTATTAAGGTTGCAAAGGTTACAGAGTCAAGCATTCAAAAGCTACCTTTGCAACCTTAATTCAGTCCCCATTGTGTGTTTTCTCCATCTTCCCATGACTCTCCCTTGTACTTCTACACCGTATATATGCCTTATAGTAAATTTTGTTCACGCCATCACAACAGTGAGTCAAGAGCTTGTAGACAGTATTACGTATACAGTATGGAAGATCTCATAAAGGAACTACATGTTCACCATTTATTTATCTTCATGGTTTAATATGTGGTCCCAGGATATGTTTACTGGACGATATGTGAACTGGTCAGACTTAATTCCTGCCTTTTTGACTCAGACTAATGTAACGTTCCTTCAGATGTCTCGATGAGTCATCCACATCAGGAGGTTACGCTCTCTCTGGCAATGGAGACTCTTGCTATATGGAGACAGAAGTAGTGATTTGCCATGCGGTTCTGAACCCAGAGAGTCTCTTCTGTAAAGAGATAAATAAACAGATAGGGAAAAGTTGCCTAAACTCTAATTAAAAACATCTGAAATCCACTGAGAAGGTGAGACTCTCTACTAGCAAGACCCAGCTAAAACGAGCACAGGTATCTTCCCTTCCCTGTCAGACTTCATTTTTGCCATGACTAGCACCAATATAAAAGTTGCCACGTATTTGCTGCTATCAGGAAACTCTACTAAAAGCCAGTAAAAAAGATAGAAATTACCCTAGTGATAACTCATCCTCTCATCCTCTGGGAAGGGCACTGTCATCAGATCGGGTTTTCTCAAGTCACAACATTAACAAATTTCTACCATTAAACCTTTTCTAACACAATCACTGTTTGAACAGGAAACCTATTAGCAAAAGCTGCAGGTACTGATGAGAGCAGCAATGAAAATTCACTGAAACAGCATTGTTCCAACATTTGACTGGGTGTCTGGCTGGGGGTTGCCTTCTCTGGGGGTTTTATACCAATTGCATTTCTCTGACATTCTTGGGCCAAATCTCTTACCTGAAAAAAAATTCCCAAGGTTGAACTGTGGCCAAGTGGACACTGCTGAGCTCTTAAGTTAGGTCAGGTTTTGTCTTTGAGAATAAGTTTAGTCACTCTGGTAACCAAAACATATGTTTAGCCCATGAATCCCTGTAAAGGTTGACTGAGAATAACCTACAGGCAGAAATTTTCATCACAATGATTTTGTAACAAAGCAAAACCAACCACACCACCTCCCCCCAAACCCACAGCAAAACTCAAAAGCCAAGAGAGGGGACATATTAATGGTTATATATCAAAGCTTCTTTGTAAACAAATTTTACTAACTGGGTACCTAGTTAAACTACCTTTTCTTCTGATTTGTACCAGTATGATATCATCAGGCTGGAAGAGGGGAGGTTAGAAACTCAGACCTTAGGACCTTAGCCCTTATCCAGAGGAGCTTTTGGCTTCCTCCAGTGTAACTAAAGGCTCCATGAATTAGGCACCTATTTTTTTGGACCATGAAAGCGGGTAATTAACATTATTAACCTCAAGAAACTCAACCAGACCAAATGCAAGGTCCTACACCTGGGTCAGGGCAATCCCCAATATCAATGTTGGCTGGGGGACGAAGGGATTGAGAGCAGCCCTGCAGAGATGGAGTTGGGGGTACTGGTGGATGAAAAATTGGACATGAGCGGACTACTTACATCTGCAGCCCAGAAAGCCAACCACATCCTGGGCTGCATCAAAAGAGGCATGGCCAGCAGGTCGAGGGAGGTGATTCTGCCCCTCTACTCCACTCTGGTGAGACCCCACCTGGAGTACTGCGTCCAGCTCTGGAGCTCCCTGTTGGAGCGGGTCCAGAGGAGGGGCACAAAAACGATCAGAGGGATGGAGCACCTCTCCTGTGAAGAAAGGCTGAGAGAGTTGGGGTTGTTCAGCCTGGAGAAGGGAAGACTTTATTGTGGCCTTTCAATATATAAAGGAGGCTTATAAGAAGGACAGAGGAAGACTTTTTACCAGGGTCTGTAGTGACAGGACAAGGGGCAATGTTTTTAAACTGAAAGAGGGTAGATTTAGATTGGACATTACGAAGAAATTCTGTACTATGGTATGGTGGTGAGACACTGGAACAGCTTGCCCAGAGAAGTTGTGGATGCTGCATCTCTGGAAGTGTTCAAGGTCAGCTGGATGGGGCTTTGAGCAGCCTGATCTAGTGAAAGATGTCCCTGCCTATAGCAGGGGGGTTGGACTAAATGATTTTTAAATGTCCCTTCCAACCCAAACTATTCTGTGATTATGTTTTTCAACACATACAAATTTTACCTCTGTAAATACAGCTCTCTGTGCTGCTCTTAATGAGCTTTTCCTTGCAGCTATCAAGCTTTGTCTATTCTACCATACTTATCAGCATCTGTTATTTATTCCAGTCTTTATTATGATTTACTATTTATGGGCTAGCACCTATCAGCTTTATGGGGTGACCATTAGGGCTGATGTTGTACAAATACAAATAAATGCAAACCAGCCTGGTTTACAAAAAAAAAGAAAATGTATCTAAATAGAAGAAACAGAAACAGTTCCAACACATTTTAAATTAACCAAATAGCATTTTATTACTATAGTTTTTTCACAGTGTCCCTCTGAAATAATATGATAGGATTTTTGCTATCACAGCATTGTTATCCTATGATTGCTAGGCATCACAATAAAATTTCATGTACAATAAAAAAAAATAAAATTTCAAATACAGCATATTTTTTTTACCATTGTAAAGTTAACATACAACAGCATGTAAAATAAGCTCCAAAACTGATGAATGTTGTGTGGGTTTTCCACAAAATAAAATGCTTTGTGCTTTTGAGAAAATACATATCCGTAATTATTTCTTTCCAAATTTTGCCCCACATTATTCTTCACTTTTCCCTTGGGTAAGTGACTCAAGCTGTCAAAAAAATAAAAATCTAACGTAAAAGCAAATAAAAGAAACAAAGTAAAAGAAAATGACAAAGCAATGAGGAAAAGTAAAGTATTAGCCACCCATTTGCTTTTGTGATGCTGCAGCTATGTGAATTACAGATTATATTTCAATCCTTCATGGTCTACTTTCTTCCTTTGGCCTTGAGTTTGGCAAGAAACACACTTATCTTTCCTAACTTTCTTCTTGGTATCTGCAAATTGAGCAAATGATTAACAAAGCCCCGTGCTGGATGATGGGGCGTGCGAGGCAGGAGCAGAGGGGAGCTGGTGCACAGCGCTGTTCTCGGAGACCTCTCTCACGTACCTTGTCATGGGCTTCCCTACCGCCTCCAGCCCCACCAGCAGCTGCAGCAAGGTCAATGCACAGATGTCACCCACTTTTTTTTTATAGGTACCCTGCCCTGAAGACTTTCTATCATAAAAAAGTTACAGCCTGAACAATAATCCACCTCTTATTTGGGTGAAAACCTGAACTAACAGGTTTTTGACAGCATGATGGTAATTTAAAGTCCTTCTGTATTTTGTTTTGTTGTTGGTTTTGGGGGTTTTTTTTTGGTTAGTTTGTTTTCTTTTTTCTTTTTTTCTCTGCTCATTTTTTCCTCCTTTGACTTCAGGATCTTGAGTTTATTGGGTTTATTCTGCTGCCTACAGAAGGCTGGCAGTAGCTTCATTTCTAATTCTGCCATACATCACCATGAAAGATCATTTCAGGGAAAGAGCTGAGTGAATAATGGATTTGGGAGATTCACTGACTGACAGAGAAACAATTAGACGGGGTCAAACTGAAAAATGCTCAAGCTATGTGGTCAAATTAAGACTTTTTAAACTGTTTTATTTAAATAAAAATATTTTAGTTAATTTGATTGTTACATAAGTCTTGTGTTAAATCATTTAAATTTGATTTCAGCTCTTGTAAAAATAGAGCATGGAGTGGAGTATTGAAATTAAATGTTACACATATTCCGAAATCTACTCCTCCACTTTTTTTTCAGCAAAAATTCCAAGGCACTTAGCAAATTCAATCCAATTGTGATAACTGCTTCAGTATTGCATTTGCATTTTTCAGCAGTGTTAGCATTTTAGATGTAAAATCAAACCACCGTTTAGCTGCCTCTAACTTACTCGCTTTATTTATGCAGAACATTTTGAAAGATTGGAACTTCATGCATACCTGGAACAAAACCAGATATGAAAACGCTTTCTGAAGGGAAATGTCCAAGTTCCCATTGCTCTCCTGAGAGAAGACTTTGCTCCGACAGTGGCTGAGTTACTAACAGTTTATAACTCAAGATGTATTCAAAGTGAGCATGCAATTCTTCTCTGACCATCTAATCCTGGTCATCCTTTTCTGGGCTTGCATAAATTCACCTATTAGTTTTAAAATGAGATAGAGATTGTATCTGATATTACGGAATTTAACATCCTGACTTCAGTCTGAAAGAATGTCAGTTTATAACTGAATCTCAGCAACCTTTGCTTACAGAGCCCGGGAGCTGAGTTAGCATTTGAGTGTACCAAACAACTGTCTTACCCAAAAATAGTATTAATGGTAATTTATCTATTTGAAAGTCACATTGTGTAAATGGTTTGCTAGAAGAAATCAGGACAGAAGGGCTAAACAACTAATATTGGAGAGAATTTTGTCCTGTCAAGAGTCAGTGAAAAAAAAAGAAGTAAGCCCCTGTATTTCCTTGGTTTTTCTCCACTTCTGAAAAATGTGTCTGTTGAGAAGGTGGCGGACAAGAGCTTTAACTGTCTGTTTCTAAGCAAGCATCAGAAAATATTGAGAGCAAATGAGGGTTTTGTTGCTCTGTGTTTGATCTAAGGGGGCAGAGGACTTCTGGGTTTTGTTGGCAAAGTATGGGCTGATGCACTTATAGAGGAGAGAGGTCTCAGAGCATTTTTGGTGGGCAACTAAACTGAGCAGTGAATCACTGATACAACGAGATAATAAGGATAATAGAGAAAAAGAAGTTAAAACAATTTATGCTTGAATCAATCCAAGAAGTAATATGCATTCTGCCTGCCTGTTCAGGTCCTATGTTTGTAAATTTTAAGGCTGTCGTATGACAATGACACAGAATCCTCCAACAGAGTTGCTTTTTCCAGCGTTGAGCAAGAAATGGTATTTCATCTGCTTTGGTGCAAAGCTTAGCTAAAAAAGAAGAAAAGAAGAAAAGAAAAAAAAGGAAAAAAAGAAAAAAAAAGAAAAAAGAAAGAAAAATAAAATGAATGAGATCAAGAAACGTAACAATATAATACAGAAAAAGAGAACGACATATGAGGAAGCAGAGGAAAACACTAAGAAGATGAACTAGCACAGTGAAAAACAACATAAACACAAAAACTGCAGGGCAGACAGGTAACAGCAAATGTGAACTCTCTGTTAAAAGAGAAATTATACTTAATTTCTACTGTCTGGAGAGGCTTAGCAAAGCAATCTATTAGTGAAGAATGCTGTTATTCATGTTAAGGGGAATATGTACTCATGGTGGAAATAAAAATGAAGTGAGAAAGTGGTCTGGGCAAAGGGGCAATTGCAGGGCTGTTTCTGTTTTGTAAGCTGGAAACACACCTCCTCTTTTTGCCCTCCTAGATTCTCACTGCTCCGATGGTCTTGACTTTCCTCTTCACATCTGTCTATGACTAATTTGTGCCCATTTGTCCTTGTGCCAACATTATTCATTATAGCTAAAATGTGTCTTCTCCCTTTTCTATCTGCTCTTACATTTTCAGAGGGTGGCCATAATCCTTATTTGCTTTGTAAGACCAAAGTACATTTAAGCCCAGGAACCCTTCTTAGCCCTTGCTCCAGTTTGAATTTATTTGTTTAACATGGTTGGCCAGAAGTGTATTCCACAGTCAGGATGGGGTCTCACAGGCTATATCTGCATGGGAATGTGAGAAACAGGGTTCAAACTCACAGTTTTTCACACTCAGCCTGAATTTAAGCACTTTATAAAAACAATACAGAGGAATAGAACCAGATTACAAGATTATATTTTGTTATTTTGCATCTACATAACATTAATGGATCATGGTCATCCTGTAACCAGCTAATATGTGCAGCAAATATTTTTTTCATATTAGTCCCTAAAGCTATGATTTTTTTTCTTACTCTGTTACTGCCATCATCATTCATCTTTTTCATCTTGTATGATGTTGACCCTCCCCTATATTGGTAATTCCTTTGTGTCATCATTAAATTTTAACAGAACAATCACATATCATGAGCCAAGATTACTAATGAAAATACTAGCTGGAATAAGTCTCTAATCTAATTTTAAGATAATTGTCTAACTGACATTTTACCTCAACATTTCACTTTTCCTCTTTTAAGTCTATTGTTTACCCATTTTAAAATTCTTGTACTAATCCCTGACTTCTCTATTTAGCTAATAATTTTCCTTGTGGAATTGTATCAGATGCTTTGTAAAAGTCCAGGTAGATTAGATGCATTTCATTTCCCTTGTCCAGAAAATCAAAGGACAATATCAGCTTAATCTAGCATGATCAAATAAGTCTTTGGTAAGCCCATGTTGTATTTTATCACATTTTTTTCTATGTCTTTAATTACCTTCAAAATCTCTTCTGAAGCATTTTATAAAACTGAGGTCAGAAACATGAAAGAAAGTATTTTTTTTGTTTTAAAGGCTATGTCACAGTTATGACATAGCCACAGCTTTGTCATCTTTTTCCTTAACCCCATTGTACAATGCCTCTGCTTCTCTCCTTTACGAAAGTAGTGAAACTTCTGGTTCTTGTTTTAATTTGTTTGATTTTTGGCAATTCTTATTTTATTCTGGAACTTTTTGACCTCAGGAACACAACATTTTCTGAGCATGTTTTGCTAACTCCTAGCATCCTCATTTCATACAGCAGAATTGGCAAGAAATTCATTCTATTATCTCCAGTTGGCAGGAAGCTCCAAGCCACAGGATGACCTGGTCTTTATCATTTGCATCTTCATTCGCTCAGCTAGATACAAACAGAAGAAAAGTTCAGTGCTTGGGAAGATGGACCATTGGGCACTCAGTGTACATAAGGCTGCAACTGTATTTCTAGATCTGTTCTCATCTCTATATTGTAATTTCCACAGAATATTTAGTAAATTTAAAGGCTTCATTCCTAATACCCAGGACATTCCATGCATGGTGTAGTTCAAAGATATCTAAAGAGAAGTTAATTATCTGGAATGAAAGCCAAGGGCAGCAATTTCATTTCTTAGACACAGCAATATGCTTACTAGAACTATCAGGGAAAGGTACAACTTCCTATCTCCTCCGCAAATTCTTCAGCCTCATTTGTCCTCCCCAAACTTTCTCAAAAGTCCACTTACTTCCTATCACCCGTCTCCCAAACTTGAGATCTCTTGAATTATCCCATTCTTCTTGCCATATCAAAACTACAGTGCTACTTTCTGTTTATTTTTCCCTACTTAAACTCTCACAAGCTCTTTCACCTGCTAAGAAGCCACTTTGCTTCCACACCAAAATTTCATGTTACCTTTAGGACTGAATGACCTGAGGCTGGGCCACCCTCCTCACCTTTTGACCATACAGTAAGGCCTGCTTGGTTTTCTAGTGCAAAATTAAAACAATAGGTGAAAAAGAAAAGAAGAAAGTATATATAATAAGAACAATTACTCTTCACATCATTAAGTGCTCCATTCAAAAATCAGTCAAGTGCTATGATGAGGAAGAAAATATGTGAGCTTGTATAAAAAGTAATAGAGTTGACCTCTGTCCTGCACAAAGCCAGTGCACTTGTTGCAAAAGGCATTAGTAAAGCAGTGTCTCCATAAACAGTGACTTTACAACAAATCCTGAGATGGTGCTGAACAGAGGATTGCACTGGCACAGGATCCCAGTGAAATGACAACATGTCCCATTGGTAAAAGAACGCAATGGCGCTCACCTAAAAGTTGGATAAAGCAAAAATCATTACACTCACAGTTTTCAGACAGGCGGTTCAACATATGAAACAATGAACTAGCATTCGTGTTTTAAATATATTAAATATTTTGCTATCAACAATTTACTACCGCTGGTTGCTTCCACAATTTTGTGGCCAATATGTGCCAGTTTTCACTCTGCAAAGTTATAGTAATGTGCCTTACTCAACTTCTAGTACTCTGCTCCTCAGTGCTAACACCATCTTCTAGCTGATTTTGATGTGTGAGCTGAAATGATCTACAACAAAGGGATATTAACCTGTAAATCCCATGCATCGGTACAGGTGAGGGGCTGACCTACTAGAAAGCAGCTCTGGAGAGAGAGGCCTGGGAGTCCTGGTGGACGACAAGATGACCATGAGCCAGCAGTGTGTTCTTGTGGCCAAGATGGCCAATGGTTTCCTGGGGTGCATTAAAAAGAGCGTGGACAGCAGGTCAAGGGAGGTCCTCCTCCCCCTCTACTCTGCCCTGGTGAGGACACAACTGGAGTACCATGTCCAGTTCTGGGCTCCGCAGTTCAAGAAAGACAGGGAACTACTAGAGAGAGCCCAGCAGAGGGCTACAAAGATGATCAAGGGAACAGAGCATCTCTGTTATGAGGAAAGGCTGAGAGACCTAAGTCTGTTTAGCCTAGAGAAGAGGAGACTGAGAAGGGATCTCATCAGTGCTTATAAATATCTAAAGGGCAGGTGTCAAGAGGATGGGGCCAAACTCTTTTCAGTGGTCCCCAGCGACAGGACAAGAGGCAACGGGCACAAACTGGAACACAGGAAATTCCATCTCAACATGAGGAAAAACTTCTTTGCTTTGAGGGTGACTGAGCACTGGAAGAGGCTGCCCAGAGAGGTTGTGGAATCTCCTTCTCTGGAGATACTCAAAACCCACCTGGGTGCATTCCTGTGCAACCTGCTGTAGGTGTCCCTGCTTTGGCAGGGGGGTTGGACTAGATGATCTCCAGAGGTCCCTTCCAACCCCTGTGATTCTGTAAAGCTGCTGTACTGGAAGTAGCCTTCAATCAAATAAACTTACAAACACA
This sequence comes from Burhinus oedicnemus, assembly GCA_008921705.1. Classification (NCBI taxonomy): domain Eukaryota; kingdom Metazoa; phylum Chordata; class Aves; order Charadriiformes; family Burhinidae; genus Burhinus; species Burhinus oedicnemus. The sequence goes on from VFFE01009136.1 coordinate 173,881, forward strand.
TTACTTTATCTTTGACACATAAACTCTCTTCAACTCCTTCAACAACAGAGTTCTTAAAAAAAGTGCTTCTAAATTTTTTTCCTGTTAAGCATCTTTCAGCAAATGAAACAATATTAGAAAACTAGATGAAACATGAAATGGATAGATGAAATTATAGTAACACGGGGTAGTACAATAATGGGCTTGAAATTTTCACCATTTCCATTATAGCTTTGGTATTTAGGGGTCATGAGCCACTGTGGATTGTATTGGAATGAAACTATAATTAAAAAATTTCTGGGTTACCAAGAGTTTTGCAAAGCCATTTTTGAAGTACTAGGGGAAGAAAATGGATTATTTTTTTTTTCTGGTTGTACATATTCTTCTTCCATTCCTTTTGGATGCCTTGAAAAAACCCAGATTTTTAAAAAATATGGAATGTTCTTTGTGAAAACTTCTACATTTCTGGGTATTTTGTTTGAAACATTGTAGAATTTTCCAGTTTGAGAAAAAAATAGCTACCAAGCAGATGCACTACTTATTTCAAAATATTCCCTCCCGCTACACCAAAAGAAAACTGTACTGTTGATTGCCACTCCTTAATATTGTCTCCCACACATTTAGAAAACCATGATTTCTAGAATGAAATATCCAGGACAGTTCACTGAAATGAGGCTTGGCATCCAGATTGCTAGCCTGGCTGTAATCACCCTTTGAGTTATAGAGCTTGTAAATCACATATCAAAACACGGGAACACATCAATTAATGTTCTACTGGAAACAAATCAAGGACAAGCCTACAGTGTGACATTCTGCCAGTTTTATTTTGAATAGATGTGAGGGAAAAGCTGAAATGTTTGGTCACAGCCTTTATTTACCCAATCTGTCTTATATACTATTGCATAATGCTATCGCAATATTAATATGCAAATTGCCACTCAAATAAAAGCCATGCTTTCTCCATTGATTTTCAGCAGAGCTTCTGTTACAAAGAAAAATACTTAGCACTTATATTCCTTTTTCATCTTCAAAACTCTTTTAGGATGTTTTAATTAATCCTTTTTCTTTCGTTTGTCTGACCCTGCATTAGGTTTTTTGCCTCCTTTACCCATGTCCTCTCAAGGTTATGTCCTCCTTTCAATGTTTTCACGAGACTTTTCATGTTTTCAAAAATGATCTCCTTCTCATCTCTTTTTATGCCTAGAAAGCAGAGCTCGGGAGAGTGGTCAGAAGAAAAGGCTAGACAAGGGCAGAAGAAGTTTCCAAGGTGAAAAAGAAACAAAGGAACTCTATTTCCAGGGAATAATAAACAGTAGTCCCATCTACCGCTGCTGCTGCTTTCTCTTAGCGGGTGCCTCAATCTGGTCTCAGACAATCTCTGGGGAGGTGACAAGGTGACTTCTCTGTAGGACGTAATGCACGATGTGCTTCAGCTGGCCTCAAGGGCAGTGCACGTGGGCATCCGGTCCATGGTGCCAGATGAGAAAATAGCGGTAGCCTCTTGTGGAGAGGAACTTTTTCTCCTCAAAGAGGATTTCTGCTACAAAGTGTTGCGTGGGAGGCAGGTCCTACAGGAACTTCCCAGCTCACTGGGAAAACGTTGATCTGTGTTATAAAAGGAAAACTCTCAGTCCAGATTTATCCTCTTCAACATTGAGTCTTTTTTTTTTTTTTTTACAGCTTCTATTTTTAGAAGTTTAATTATTTTATTATGCCCTGGATGATTATTGCGTACCATGTGCTTTAGGTAGCTGTTTTGATGACAATTTTAAATATATACAAGCAGTTAAGGTGTTACCTACCCTTCTGAAGAAGATTAGTCACAAACTGAGCACCACTTCTGACCTACTTAAAGTCTGAAACCAGGATTTCAGCACTGCACAGGACAAATGCTTTTCTGCTTCAAAATGTTATATTTCACTCCCAAAGCACAGACGGGCACGTGTGGGACTTGACAACGGACTTCCCTTGGTAATAAAAAGGGGAAAATTCTTGTGGTACTCCTGGAGTCACTCATCTGCATTTCAAAGTGGGGGAAAGGCTTTCTGTGCTCGAGGGAGGGAGAACTGGACATTTAAAGGCACATATTCTATCACAGCTATTGATGGAAATACAGCTCAGATTGTTACAATTTTCATGTGACATTTTAAGAGTTAGAGTATGATAACTGAACACCACATCTACTTACAGAGAAGGCCATTTCTTTTTTTATGAAAACATGGGTTTTCTTCAATAATCCTATTTTCTCTGTTTCTTCTATTAATTATTTTTAAGAACCATCAGTTATAAATGAAAGCAGTGTCTGAAAAGTCCTTTGAAAAGGAAATATTTCTAACGGTTATTTCAATGTATCATCTTGAAATATCAAAATAATTCTCACCTTTTTTCCCCACAGTAGTTTCTAGTTGCAATAATTTGTAATTTATCAGTAATTGCTTTTATTTTCACTTTATTTTCTGATATGAGAAGAGATTAAATATTAAACTATCCATATCTGCCTTTACCAGGACATTCTACCTAGACATTTCAGAATACTTCTTGTGAAACAGCAAAAGTTGTCTGAAGACAGAATTTAGAGAAGACCCAAAGATAACTGTTGCTTCGCCTCAGTGGCCAGTTTGGCCTAAACCACAACAGATTATAACAGGTACCTGGTGCGTTAGCTGATGCCCCTTGCTCTTGTTCTTGCAAATGTGTGGGGCAGTGGATATAAAAAGCTGTATTTCAATTTGAGGAGACACAGTAATGTGGTTAATTTATAATTCACATAAGACATTAAATTTATGATTAAGTCTTCATTCTTTCAAGTAATAGAGATCTATGATTTTAAACTCTGCAGCTCTAAACCAGCACCGCAGGTAGTGTGTTTGCATCTAGTAACCCTGTGATGCTGGAGCCAGACACAGCTCCACGTTTACTCGCACTGCACGCACTCTGACTTCACTGCACTTTCTAGACTATGCCAAAAAGTGCAAACAGTGCAAACTAGGATTAAACTTAAAAGGATCAAGTGAGAGCAGATTCTTAACTTGAGTAAATGATATTTAAGTTCCTTGGTATCTTCTGAAAATGTCCACATTCCTTAGTGTCATTACTTTTTGTTTATCTTGCACTGCTTAGGGTTTGGGGATTTTTAAAAATATTTATTTGTATATATTTATATATATACATATAGTCAGATTGCCTTTGTCCTCCTTTTACAAAAAAAACCCCAAACAACAAAACAAAAACAACTTCTCAACTTGCTTCCCTTCACACCTTCTTTAAATTCTCATAGTTACTATGGAAACAGCTGTTAAACTGGGAGTGGCGATAATTAATGAAATCTGCAAGTGCAATATGAAGTCTGCAACATAATTAATCCCAGCATTTGGAGTGGATTGTACAGAGCTGCCCTTTTTGTTTTGCGTGGAACTGCAGCCTGGGCAGAGCCGATTGTATCAAGGGGGCTTAACATGCCCATACTGATAAATTATGGCTTGTGGAATAGATCAGACAACAGAGGGGGTACCAAGTCAGATTAATAAATTACATCATTGTTTTATCGTTTAATGGAGTATGATTCTGGAAAGAATTAGGCCCGTATAGACACTATGGGCACATGCAAAATTTTTACTTCACACTTTCAGACAACATAAAAATACTCACTCGTAAAATGACAGCGGAAGCTTGAAATGTAACTTTTAAACCCATTCCTTCATTTTAATTACAGACTGGGGTTGATCAGATGTGCAAGTTTACCTACATCTGCTTTTATCTTTTGACTTTTTACTTTAAAAGCTGAATTGGAATTTTTTAAGAACTGCCAATTAAAGATTTTTAATAAATCATAAAAGAGATGAGATAACCTACCTGCCCTTAGGCTTTATCAGAGGAGGAATATTATAAATATTTATTTATTATTTTATAATTTCTTAAGGGTACTTGGCATAAAGTCTACCATCTGTCCCACCAGCTTCTTTCATTAGAAACTATGGGTACACAGAAGATTCAAGTTTACCTTAAATCATTTTTGGAATTGGTGTAAAATGTGTAGCAGAGACAGTATGATCAGATTGAGGTCTAGAGCATCCCGCAGGAGTGAGTCCTGCCCTCACCCTGGGCACAAGCAGTGAGCCTTGTGCTTCTAAACCAGAGACTACGTGGCCTCCGTTATCTGAGCTAATAATCTCTCCTTAGGGGCAAAGCATATTAGATTGGGCCCGATCCCAGATAACGGGGCCACCTGGCTTCTCATCCAGCACAGCATGGTCACAGCAAAGTCATGTCACTGTCCTCCCTTGACATGCTAAAAGACTTGCTAAATATGCGTTCTCTTTTTACTGTTACAACTCCTAATTTGCCATCTTTTACAACTAAGTGGACATAACCACATTAGTATGTGTAGATCAAACCTCTGTTCTCCCTCCCTTTTCTCTTCTTTGTGATCCTTCTCACTTACCTGCATCTTTTCCTTTTCAGCACTAAGTTTTCCATCCCCTTACTAACTCATCTTCCTAATCAATTTTTTTCCTATTTTCTTGTTTCATTTTACTTTGCCCCACCTTACTCTTTCCTTTCCTTTTTAAAATTTTATCTTCCTTTTATGGTATATAAATTCACTGGTTTGTCTTCATTTCCACATGCATACCCTTCCTTCTTGATTTGTACTCTCCTGTTCTCAACTCTTACTTCTCCTCCATTATCTTTCATTCTGACTTCTTTTTCACCTTTTCTCAGTCCCGTATTCCTTCTGAGTTATTTTTGTTTTCACTAATAGTTTGTAAGGCAAATGAAATAGGAGACTGCTATCATCTCAAACGCCTATTTTAGGATGGGATGCATCATTCTGTGGAGGTGCTGGTCTATGTCCATTGCCAACAAATGGAGCTAAGATCACTAGTTTCTCCTAGCTGTTAAACTTAAAAGCATCAGGAGGTCGGTGATCCAACACTGAATGCAAGCACCACTCTGTAAAAGGTTCTTGCAGGCAATTCTCTGACAAATACTGTGTCTCCTTCATGCACAATATCTTGTCCAAAGGTACCAATGCTCACGGACTCTCAGGCTGTCATTCTCGGCTGAGAGCACAAGCCACTTGAACAACAGTCATTTAATTAAAAGCACAGTACTTACTGTTGTCATTTATTGGATAAGACAAAATAAACTTTTTTTCCTTGTAGGTAGTCCACGTTTATCTCACTAAGTGCAGAATGAGAACAGTAATGACTATGTTCCCGAAAGAAGGGAGTCAGATACAACTTTCCTACTAAGATTTAGCTCACGCTGTTGAACTTCCAAAAGTAGCGTCTGTGGCCAGATGGCTTCAAAGCACCCATTCTTTTGCAGGAATATTGCTAATTAAAATCTCAGTAATAACTTCTGTATGCAACTTGCATAACCACCTGGTTAATTAGGTTAGATGGGTTAAGCAGTTATGAGATATTGAGGTAGTTTCACTCTGTTACGTCCCGGTCCAATCATGGGTCTGGGGTGGGGTTCGTAATAATTCCAAGCGTGAGATTAAGACACAAACAAGGTCAAATGCCATTCACTAGGGCTTTATTGTTATTTCCCAGCAACAGTCACTGAGATGAGCGATAGAGTAAAGGCACAAGTAGAGAAAAGGTAGAAAGGAGAAGAAGTATTACGGAGCACAGCAAGAGTATAGTCACCACCACAGGTCCGCAGCGTCCCATTGGTCCTCTGGAGTCAGCGGTGTCCCGTTGATCCGTCATTCTCAAGTCATGACAGTGGTGAGGGTCCCCATTGGGGTAAGGCACAGCACCAGTTTATAGTCCCTGCTGACTTGCAGTTTGGCCCATTTGCGCTATGGTCACCTTTGCTCAACAAATCATCATTTGACACGGTTGCTGCATAGGCTTTTCCTGCCTTTATCACTTGGGCAGCACTTGGTATTGCACAGCCATGAGAAACAGGAGACCCTTTTCCTGCCTTTGTCATTTGGGCAGCGCTTGGTATAGCACAGCTGTGAGAACCAGGGTCTGGTTGCTCTGATAACCAAGAGTGTACCCCCTTTGTTATCAGTATGGCAGCAGGCAAACTTTGAGACATCTTGTTTTTCTGTCGGTCTCCTACACACTCGATTTGACAGAAGTCGTTTGCTATGATTATTCTGATTGCCATCTCAGAGAGCAGCTGTCCTCTCCTGCCAGTGGGATGATGTACCTTTTCTTAGTCCTATAAAGTTGCAAGATATCAGATTTCAGGAGACTAGCACACTCACATTTAGAAAAGCTTCTATTGGTGCAAAGATGAATCTCACAGGGTGAAAATTTGGGGAAAAAATGTCTGATTTACAAAGTGAAAGAAGAAATACATATATATATATTTGGTTTCAAGAAAGAACTATATCTGCTTAAAGTCAATGGAAGGAATAGAATAAACTAAGTTAAAATAGATTAGCAGCTGGGTAGAAGACAAAAATATTGTGTCACTTACTCACATCCTTATATAAAATATATGTTATTTGTATAAGACTGTTCTTAGAAGTTATATTTCTCTACAAACTCAGAACATACCACAGCTTAACATTTATAATTGAGGGTTTCCTCCAGCAAGATTACTGACATTTATGGTTTTCTGTGAATAGTGTCACAACATCAATATGAGATTTACAACGAGCACTTCTACATTACACTGTGGAATACAATACAGTGATTCTTGAACAAAAAAAGTTCATTTTCCTTCCAAACTCAGAAGTATAGTAGTAGTAGTAATAATAATAATAATAATAATAATAATAATAATAATAATAGAATGAATACAAAGCCTTTCAGAACTAAAATACTCTCTCCACACAGTGCCACAGTGTCCTGTGCTGATGTATCCAGGATCAGTGATAGCTGAATAAACTTTGCATTATGCTTCCTCCTTAAATGGATGAAGTTTTCATAGAATCATAGAATCACAGAATGGTTTAAGTTGGAAGGGACCTTAAAGATCATCTAGTTCCATAACCCCTGCCATGGGCAAGGACAGCTCCTACTAGACCAGATTGCTCAAAGCCTCATCCAACCTGGCCTTGAACACCTCCAGGGATGGGGCATCCACAGCTTCCTTGGGCAACCTGTTCCAGTGCCTCACCACCCTCACTGTAAAGAATTTCTTCCTGAGATCTAATCTAAATCTACCGTCTTCCAGTTTGAAGCCATTACCCCTCATCCTATCACCACATGTCCTTGTAAAATGTCCCTCTCCAGCTTCCTTGTAGGCCCCTTTCAGATACTGGAAGGTTGTGATAAGGTGTCCCTGGAGCCTTCTCTTCTCCAGGCTGAACAACCCCAACTCTCTCAGCCTGTCTTTATAGGAGAGGTGCTCTAAGCCTCTGATCATCTTCGTGGCCCTCCTCTGGACCTGCTCCAACAAGTCCATGTCCTTCTTACTTTGGGGGCAGAGATATACCAGAGCTGGACACACTACTCCAGGTGGGGTTTCATGAGAGCAGAGGGGCAGAATCACCTCCCTCGACCTGCTGGCCATGCTTCTTTTGATGCAGCCCAGGATATGGTTAGATTTCTGGGCTGCAAGTGCACACTGCTGGCTCATGTCCAGCTTTTCATTCACCAGTACCCCCAAGTCCTTCTTGGCAGGGCTGCTCTCTATCCATTCTGTAACCTCATTGTAGAAGACCATCAAGTTTGTCAGGCATGATTTGCTCTTAGTGAAGCCATGTTGGCTGCCACCAATCACCTCTTTATTTCCCATGTGCCTTAGCAGAGTTTCCAGGAGGATCTGCTCCGTGATCTTGCTGGGCACAGAGGTGAGACTGACCGGCCTGTAGTTCCCCAGGTCATCTTTTTTACCCTTTCTGAAAATGAGGGTTATGTTCCCCCTTTTCCAGTCAGCGGGAACTTCACCAGATGCCACAACTTCTCAAATATGATGGACAGTAGCTTGGCAACTGCATCCGTCGGTTTTCTCAGGACCCGTGGATGAATCTCATCAGGTTCCGTGGACTTTGGCACATTCAGGTACCTCAGCTGGTCTCGGACCAGGTCTTCTCCTACAGTGGGAGGTACCTCATTCTCCCAGTCCCTGCCTTTGCCTTCTGCAACTGGGGCAGTGTGGTTAGAGCCTTTACCAGTGAAGACTGAGGCAAAGAAGTTGGTAAGTACATCAGCCTTCTCTATGTCCCTGGTGACCAGGTCTCCAGCTTCCTTCCTGAGTGGGCCCACATCTTCCCTAGTCTTCCTTTTGTCCTCGATATACCTATAGAAGGCTTTCTTGTTGCCCTTGATGCCCCTGGCCCGATTTAACTCTGTCTGGGCTTCAGCTTTCCTAACCTGATCCCTGGCTGTCTGGACAATTCCTCTGTATTCCTCCCAGGCTGCCTGTCCTTGCTTCCTCCCTCTGTAGACTTCCTTTTTCTGTTTGAGATTGTCCAGGATCTCCTTGTTCATCCATGCAGGCCTCCTGGCGTTTTTGCCTGAGGTCCTCTTTGTTGGGATGTATTGCTCCTGAGCTTGGTGGAGGTGGTCCTTGAATATTATCCAGCTTTCTTGGGCCCCTCTTCCTTCCAGGGCTTTGTCCCACTGTATTCCATCAAGCAGATCCCTAAAGAGGCCAAATCCTGCTCTCCTGAAGTCCAAGGTAGCAAGCTTACTGCGCATCCTCCTTGCTGCCCTAAGGACCTCAGACTCCACCATGCCAGTTTTACATGCCTGGCACTTTGTTTTAAGATAGTTTTCTTTGGTATTCACTGCGAGAATATTCATTATGCTGGGCTCCTAGTTTCAATATTAAACTATCCTAAAATTATTGTTGGTTTAACAGCAGTGTCAAAAAAACCCAAACAAACAAAAAAACTTTCAGTGTAAAAATGTATGCATCCCTGCTGTCATCACTAGAATTAGGATGAATGCTTTCCTCAAATCTGGCAATAACAAGAAAAAAACCCAACCACTTAATTATATCAGATAGGGAAAGTTTTGCTACTAGATTCAGCATGCTTACTTAAATGTGAATAAAAACACAGGTGAGAACAAAACAGTGTTGACTGCCCTGCTGCTGAATGTAGCTCACAAAGCCTTTACAGTATAAAATGATATCCAATTCAAATACGTAAACCAATTCAGCTCACTTGCAATGGGCCACATCCTGCATTTCCATCTAGTGCAAACTTGAATAAGAGGTTTTTTTCCCCCTGAAATGAGAAATTGAGATCAGGCTGCCTACACACTCTAGTCACCCCAGCACAACCAAACAGAGTGAGAATTAATCAGGAAGATTACGCCCTCCTGCCCTGTGTAACACCAAACATGAAGAAAATACCACATGCCAGGAATAAAATAGTGTTTTGGTATTAAAAAATACTTTTTACTGTATTTCAGCAAGCACATTTTGGCTGAACTGAATGACATCTGGGGTTCCATCTAGCAAAGTACTTGTCACCCCAGCCACAAAGGTGAAGTGTACTCAGCACACCGCAGGTTAGGGTCAGCAAGAATAACAGCCACTAGTGATTTATTGAATATAACTCCCAAAAAAAGACACTTAAGACACTTGGTCATTGCATGCTATCTATTCACACAAGTGCTACAATCACCGTATACGTTAAGTCTCAAACTGCCACCATTTTCAAAAAGTTTTACGGCAATGCTGATTACTGAAGGATGAGTTTATAAACAAGTATAAAACCAGATTAATAAAACTATGAATCTGGTTCTAACTTAATGTGTTAGGTGGTTTTTCTTTTTTTAAAATGGGTAAGAGACAGATGGCCCAGCTCTTTTATCTCTTATGCTGGATTTGCGACAGGGTAAATAATTTACAAAAATGTAAATAATATATTCAGAAACTGAAATTAAAGACAAAAGCTTGATCCTGAATTAATAGTTGTTACTGATATACTGAACTGAGAAGAAGCCTTTAATACAAAATAAATTTCATATTTTTGCATTAGGAATTTTTATTTCTGACATACGGACTACCATGGTCAACTGAAAGATTCCCAGTGATTTCAGCCGAATCATAGAATAGAATAGGATCATAGAATTATTTAGGTTGGAGAAGATCTTCAAGATCATCAAGTCCAACCACAAACCTAACACTGCCAAGCCCACCAAGTTGGTGCAAAGCAAACTTTCAAAGCTCCTTCACAGAAAGGTCTCGGTCAGATACGACAGGCAATAAATTTAAAATGATGTGAAGTAAGAATGAAGATTTACTTTCGTGGTTTGTCATTCAAGTCTATATTTAAGTGCTTAAAAAAGAAGACTTGTCAGCTGTAATGGATCTTTAGGAACCTTAATACAGATAAATTATAAGAGTATCTGCAATGCAATGTTATTGTGAAGTAAAAACCACATATTTAAAATATTGTTTGAAACATGACTGCATAAGGAAATAGGATAATCATCAAATGTAAAGGAATTGATCACTTAGGAGATTTTAATGGCTTTTTAAAAATTCATGATGAAGCTACATTTGTGCTTTCTTTTTTCTGGATTATGGGAGGATGAAGAAATATCAAGAAACTTAATTTTGCTAGGATTATTTTTAAGTTAATCACACTTTCCTGTCAAAGCTAGTGGGAACTCTTTTGAGCACAATTACTCACATCCACACATTTGTAGGATGAGGTAAAGATTTCTAAATATTCTGCATCTTTATTAAATACCTAGCATATAAATGCATTTTTAAGCCGTAAATAATTAGGTGAAACAAAAGCGTGAGTAAATAGTAAAAAACACATTACTCCTGGAGTAAATCCTGCATTCTTTTCTTCCCCATGTATCAAGGTGGCGTTGGCTTCCTAAGTTTCAAACTCAAAACAAAGGCAAAAATTCAAAACCCAGCTTCAAGCCTCACTTAATTTTGAAGGAATACTGTTATTGAAGTCCAGCTTTTCTCAAAACTGGGCTCTGGTCCAGGCTTGCTTGTAAACCCTGTGAAGTTTTCAGGCTGAACTTGAGTTGCCTATCACAGATCCGAGTCTTCCCATGGATGCCACACAGGTAGCCCTTGCTGAGCTCCATTTTCCAGCCCTGGCTGCTCCTCAACACCTCAATCAGCTTGTTTGGAGCTAAGCTGGGTATTTCGCCTCCATGCTGCAGCTGCATGTAGACACTCCTTCTCTTCTCCTTCCTCCTTGAGTTTTAGTGAGCTCCACAGACGTTCACTTGCACCTAATCAATGTTCACTGTAGGTTTACCTTGCAGAGAGTCTTGTTATACAGTTGCAAACAGCACAGTAGGTTTGATGTTTCAAGTATTGCTGTATTAAAACATAGCGGTATTTTCTCTAGCATCGTTTTCACATTTCTGTTATTGTTACAGCATATTAGTACTGATGAAACAGTCACAATCCGGACCTTATGGTACTAGGTGAGGTGCCAACCCACCCATGCATTGCACTATTGCATTGCTAGCCATGGGTTATTGTTGTTGGAATTATTAGTAGCAATAATTATTGCCCTAAGGAGCTCTGTAAATGATGGCGCATCAGAAACGCAGGCTTACGGAAAATTACACTAACGATGAAAGAAACATTCCTGTGTAACCCTATGCTTTTCTATTTATTGTTCTATGTTATCATTCTTTGATCTTTGTCTCCTGTACGTTATATTGAAACAATACATCCGAGGGAGTCTTGCTTATTCTCACCTACCGAAACCATTTCCCAGGTGGGTTTGCACAGTCATCTGCACCCTCTCTTGCCCTGACCAACATGTGCATCCTTTTCTACTTGCCCCCTTCAGTGGGAGTAGAGAGCAACTCTTTCCCAGCTCCGTGCCCATGGCTTGGTGGGCAGTGTGCAGGCTTCTGGGGGAAGCACAGCTGGGGACCGAATATGAGCACTTTTCTCTTGAGCAGAGATGACATGGGTGAATGCTGGATCCTTCTGGTAGGGAAGGAGTCAGGCAGGGCATTTCCGTCCTTTATTCTGAAGAGGTGTTGCCAGAGCGTTAATCCATCACTACGTTGCCCACTGCGAGGCTATAGGTGCTTTGGGGCACAACTACCAGAAGAACATGCAGTTTGTGGATCTCAGCAGAGTTTAGGCATGAACTCGTGCTGACCTTGAGAGTCCTATCAAAGAGCAGAACCAGTGTTATTTTAGGAACATTCATGTTCATAACTGAATTCATGTCCTCTATGTACTGGCTAATGTTACCCTTAAACAGTGTGGGTAGCCAGGAGTGAGGAGATGTGTTAAATTACAGTCTAAGAAGTAAATCCAACCTGGCCTTGTGCAACCTGAACTACTACACATTTCCAGCCTCTTTCCTGTACGAATTTCTCCAACCCTTTACTCTACTCCCAACATCTCTTCTTGATACATCCTATGTGAAGCAGTACCTCTGTGTTACATCGCAGTCACCCGTCACACCTTGCAGCAGAGGCCACCTTTACACGGCTGTAGGAAAGCGGAGGTGCTCAGATGAGCAGTTACAGCTCAGTATCTGAAGTTTTGCCACTTGTTGTGGCAAAACGGTAAGGCCTACGGAGACCTACAAAAGCTGGGCTACAGGTACTCTTCAGACTGTTCGAGTCTACAGGCTGCAGTATCATTTTAGAAATTGCTATTTCAGACTTGCATCCAAACCCTGAATCCTACGTACCTACAGGTAGGTGGATAGGTGAAGACAACTGGGAGTTCTTCCCACCAGCTCCAAAGTGCCAGCTCCAATCCAGGAACAATGTAGATGAGTGACTGCATGCTTTACAGATTGCAACTGAAATATCGTGCTGGCTTCCAGCCTGGGCAATGTGAACACTCAATTCTTCATTTGTGGATCTCAGCTCTGGTCCTTTTTGCCACCTCTAAATCAGACACGAGTGCTTTTCTGGTTTACAGAAATCGGTGAGAGTTAATACATTCAAGATGATGCAACCATTAAATACAAAGGGTGTGAAAACAACATGAATACTAGGTCTGTTCTTTCATTTTCACCTGTTGGACTAGTTAAATATATAAAAATATAAATATAACTGTGTAATTATATTTAATTAAATAAATATATATAAACATTTTAAAAAGAAAACCAAACAAAAACAAAGCCTCACGTATTGAAAAGAAAATAAAAATTGTCACTGAACTTTTAACTGCTTTAGTAAATAAGCTGAGAAATAGTTCCCTGGATTACTTTCTCCATTTGTACGGCGAATGTATAGTTGCCACAGAGACCGGTATACGTGAACACGGGTAAAATAAAGGACGGCAGAGGGAATTTGTCCTCCGAATTTTCAAAGGAATCTGAAAGGAATCCCCAGGTTAGAGATGCGGCTGGGGCGGGGATGGAGCCTGGGGACTCCCCGCCGTGTCCCCGCTTCCCAGGAGTGCTCCGGGGACCCGCCGGGGACGGGACCCAGCGGCGGGCGGGGGCGGCCGCGCCGCTCCGCCGGGCTCCGCTCAGCGGGTGCGCAGCGGCTGCGCGAGCGGCACCGCGCCGCGCTCGCCCCTCCGCGCTGAGGAGCGCTTCTACAGCCGGCAGCGGAAAGAGCGACGCTTACACGCACATATATAAATATATATATATATATATATATAATGCAGCCCAGACTGGTGGCACACGGGCTGTGTGAGGCGGCTGCTTAACAGGGAGGAGGAATAAAAATAAGGCACGAAGCGGTTTTAAAAATAGCGTGCGGGCGGCGGGGAGGTGCGGCACGCCGCCGGGGGGGCGGCCCGGCCCGGCCCGGCCCGGCCCGGGGAGTTCCTCGGCTGCCTTGTAAGGAGCGCGGCCGCCACAGGGCCCGGCGCCCTCCCCCGCTCCCCGCCCCGACTTTCCCCCGCCGCCGGCAGGGAAGGCAGGAGCCGGCAGCGATCTGCCCGTCTCCAACTCTCTCCCCTTCTTTCCTCCTCTCCCTTCAGGAGCCCCCACCCCGCCTGCCTCTCTCCTCCTCCTCCTCCTCCTCCTTTTTCTGCTCTGCAATCGGGGGAATAAATCAGGGAAGGACACACACGCGGAGTGAGCGCAGATCTGTTACAAAAGTAGCCCTGATGGCGGCGGATCAGATGAAGCCGGAGCTGCTGCTGGAGTAGCAGAGAGTGGAGTATCTCTCTCTCGTCTCTGTTTCTCCTCTTCCCCCACTCCACCCACAGATCTCCATCGTTTCTCCTCCTCCTTCCCACCCTCGGCCGCGCTCCCGCTTCTCCGCACATCTCTGGGCTGCGCCTCCTGCGAGGGGGCGGGTGTGTGTGTGTGTGTGTGGGGGGGGAGCGGAGGAGGCTTTAAAAAACAACAGCCCCCCCCACACCACCACACACACAATAATTGAATTTATTATTATTGCCGTCTCGCCGACTTGGGGAAGGGGGGGATCGATCTTCGATCAGGAAGATGGCTGCTGGCTGGCTGCTGGTCTTTAGCCTGACACTTTTCCAGTCTCTGGTGATGAACCACTCCTCGGAGGGACCGTTCCCTTCGGCCACCACGTAAGTCCCCGCGGGCTCCGGGGGTCCGGGGCGGGAGGGCACGGCCGGGGCGGGGAGGGCACGGCCGCGCCTCTGCGCCGGGGAGAGCGCGGCGCCGGCCAAAATACAAAGGCAAATAAAGTAAGTCCGGGCGGAAAGTGGCGGTGAGGTGAAATTGCAGGATTTCGGCTGTTTTTGCTTGGGAAGGAGTCAGGGCAGCAGAGGGTCCCTCCGGGGGGGGGGGAGGGTGCCCCGGCGGCGGTACTTTGGAGGTGAGGGCTCTGCCTCCCAGCCCCGCTCCGGAGCGGATCCCAGCTCTAAATATACCCCGGGCAGCTCAGCCGCGCCGGGAGGAAAGTTTCGAGTTACACTGAGCCCGCCCCTCCTCCCACAAAGGTTATTTCAGCCTGGCTGGAGTTTTAACACTATTTAAAAAAAAAATTTAAAAAAATTTAAAAAATTTAAAACTTTAGCCATTCGGTGCAAATTCCCGCAAAAGGCAGATTTTTGTCTTGCCTTTCCGCGGCGGGCGAGCATGGCTTCGAGTTTTGAGCCTGTGCCGGAGCTCGCTCCTGCCTGGCCGCGCTCCAGCGCACGCCACGGGTGTTTTGACAGCCGCAGGGTTTGTTTGGTGTCCCCGGCCGCCCGCGGGGGGTGCGGGGTGCGCGCAGGCGTGTGCCGCGCCGGAGGGGCTCCGGCACGCTGAACCCAGCCCGGCTAAACTACGGTTCTCTTCAGCCTTGGCCTGGCAAATCGTTACTTCTCAAAAATCACCTTTGCCGGAGCGGGTGGGTGCTCTGGGTGCGAGCAGCTCGCTGGTGTGCGTGGCCCGAAGATAGGAGTCTTTAAAGCGCTGCCTGTTTATTAGCACCAAAGCGTCGCCCAGAGCAGAGCAAAGATCACATCATGTAAGCATGCAATAAAAGAAAGGCAAAAATAAGCCAATACATCATATTTGTGATTCGCCTGCAGATTGAAAAAAAACCCCACAAGCCCCCACAAAAACACTATGGACTAATGACTGTGTTTTCTTCCTTTTTCTTCTTGCTTCCCCACCTTATTATTTTTATAGTCTTTTTTTTTTTTTTTTTTTTTTTTTTTTTTTTTTTTTTTTTTTGAAGCGTTTACCTTAGTCCCTGAATCTGGGTTAAAGCTACCAGTAGGTAACTTTTAAGTGAATGACTCACTTTAATGCATTTTACATAAGAAAACCAGTGCTAATGGTAGTCTTCCCTATTGTTTAACGCTGGGTAGAATTTATTGCCCTTGTTCATCCTGCGCAGAAGGATGAGTTTACAGCAATTACCAGCAATGCATTTTCACCAATTAGTACTGCTGGTAGGTTGTTATAATTGGATTCAGTTCTGAGTGTCGGTTCCATTATGAAAGACTCAAAGGGATGCTCGCACTGTTAAATGAAAGAAAGGAATACAAAGATAAGTGTAAAATAACCACTTAATATCTTCTAAGTTGAATAAATACAGCCTTTCGTTGAAGGGAAAATTATCTTTTAAAATATGCTCGTGTTGCAGTTTATAAAGATTTGCTATGAAGAAGCAAGAGTGACAAAATACAAAGCCAGGGCTTTTTAAGGCGGTGCTTTTTTTTGTGTTTGAGCTCCTGTATTTACTGTTTCTTATTGAGCTGATAAGGTTATCCTACATAATTAATTACAATTTATCTTCTACATAGATTTTTTTAGTTTTAAAAGGGAAAGAAATGTGGAACCTAGTGAAATTTAAAGAATACCTTATAAAAAGAATATTGTATAATTTCAAATAGAAGTCTAGATCACTTTTTATCATAACATGACGTGATATTTCCTTAAAACTGTTTTTGTCCCTCTGTCCGCATTTGCTAATTCACGTCAGAATATACCTTTATTGCCAGTCATGATAATAGAAATTGTCAACAGGGAAACATACTATATAACTTTAATTGTAACTATACCTATGATTAATTCAGAATATGATGTTAGTCAATAGCATTTCCATGTTCTACACAATCTACTTGCTGTTGCCTTTCTTTTTTCTCATTATTATTCCATTGAAATATTGTAGAAACAATCTATAGCATCTGTCCATCCTTCACAGTAATGTTTCCACTTTGAAATTAAATCAAAGTGCAAATAAGGCTTAGTTCATTTAGAAGACCGCACAACAGGTTGATGCAGGAAGAGCTGCTTTGCAAAAAGTAATGATGTAACAGGTGAAAGAGAAAACAATTTTTGGATTCTTTTTAAGACTTGACAGTGGTGTTTTGTTTCCTACTATAGATTACAAATGGGGAAGAACAAAGAGAAGTGACGCAAATGCCCTTAATGTGAAAGATTTTATATTTTAAGAATATTAAAAATAGGAAAAAATCACAGGAGAAGAGGGTAAAGAAAAGAAAGGATATTAATGATTAAAGAACTGAAGGTTTGCTGATATTGTGTTCTTAGCTATCTGCTCTCTCCCCATTATTTTCAGTCTCTTTTTCTCTTAGAAAGTTGGTCTGAGGAAGCAGTATTTCTCAGCTGTTGTACGAAAAATGTGCATAGTCAGGGCCATATAGTTCATGATTTCATCAACAACTCATTATTGTACAATCACTTTTCCTTCAGTCATCTGTTCTTTCTGCATCAGTAAATATTTTAACATGTGCTTTTAGTAAAACATTCAGAAGTCTTTATCACCAATATACAAGTATACAAGTATGAAACATTTTTAGCAACAAATGCTGAAGGTGTAAGCAACGCCTGTTTGATAAAGTCTCAGTGATTTGATTAATTTTACTTCTCTGACCAGGTAAAAAGGCTCTGATATATTTACCCAGCAACGCATAGAGAATTTCAAGTGGAGGATTGTGCTGTATGAAACAGGAGCCTTAATTTTTCATTGAAAATTTGAGCAGGTGGTATAATCGCATTTGTTGCTTCCTGGGTTGGAATATTTCACCGCAAATATTGAAGACTTTTCTTTAATGAACTATTTAAGTATAGCAGTAATTATGTCTTGATCTTTAGCTATAAGGCTTAGCTACTGATTGATACATACTAGGTTTCATTAAAATGCATCATTTTCATTGTATCATATAGTAGGGATTTATTATATGTTGGTACAGGATATCATAATCTTACTTTTAACATAGCAACTCCAAATACTTCAATTATCCACGCAGCACAGTAGATATTTTGCACTGATAGGAGAATATTGTTGCACATAGTACTCCTGTCACTATAACCACACTACTGCTAACGCAGTATGCAAAGCACTTCTTTCTTTGTAGCCATATGTATTTATTTATCATCTGCATCTATACGGACTTAAGAAAAAAATACTAACAAGTAAATGTAGGTTGTATGTTTTCTGGTAAAGGTAGCATAGGACTCACTTTATTTCTGTTCTTTTATCTATACTGCATCAAAACAGATAGTCTTGAGTTTAAAAATATGTTGTAATTCTTAAGTATACTTTTGACATGGTATGTCTTAGCAGTGTTGATATTTTTACTGATAGTGAGTAATGTACGATATAAAGGTGTACCTGCTGCTTCCTGGTGAGAAACCTGTCTATACTGACTGAAAAAGAAAAAAACCAACCACCAATACAAAACAGCTATTTTAATCTTCATGAACCTACAGATGAAGCCTTTCAATATCAGTGGTACTGTTTCTGTAACTACATCATTCCGGATATAGCTTAATGTCTGTTTTTAATTTATTTTCTCTAATTTTCCTCTCCCATTCTTTCCTTTATCTTTTATCCCTTTTTCCTCCTCAGTCATCTGTTCTGTATGTAGAGATTAAATTATGCATTACATTCAAGACAGATCTGCTACTTAGATAAATTGGTTTAAACCATCTGAGGATAAAAATAATATACAGAGCTTAAAAATAATATACATATGAATATATATATATATGCAGGCAGGAAATTTTTAGAAAAGGAGTTGTGTATTCCCATTTTTTGTTTGCATGAATCATCCTTGCTGTTTTGGTGTCATTAGGACAAGTCAGGGAAGTCTCTATGAGTCATTCGAATTAGGGCTTGTACAACTGGGACATTCGTATTTTTGGTTTCTGCACATGGACCTAAGAAGTGTAGGTCTTGCTGCGAACGTAGCTGGACTTGGTACACAGCGTCGCTTTCTATATAAAATCAGTGACCGAATGTAGAGAGAAGATATTTATGATGTCTTCTTTTCATCTGTTTCTGCTGTCAGACATAGGGATTTTGACACTTCTCATACACATGTAATCTCATTTTTAGCATAAAGTCTGTGATAGAAGAATGCCAATTTTATTGCTGGTGTTAATTAGAAAAGACAGCTGTGTTAATGGATTGTAAAATATCAGGCTCCTTCTCATTTGGAAATTGTATTTTCCAATCTCTTTAAAAATCTTCATTATTAGGAAAAAAATAACCTGCTGAAGTGTACCTTCACATCAGTGAATTGGGAAGAAAGCTAAAAGATGTAATCTACTTAGAATCAGGGAAGGGCAATATCACCTCTTAGTGTTTTCTCAGCAGCACATGTCTGAATGCTGAGTATTATGCAAGATGTATAAACCCACTGATGTTTTAAAAAGTATCGCTCCAATCCATTCCTCTAGTAGAAACATAGTTAAAGATAAGTGTGTAACAGCTTGTTGATTGGTGTTGGTTTCTTTCTGTGAGTGTCTCTGTACATGTGGTGGTGATAAATGCAAATTATTTGGATCCACAAAGCATTTTTCTGTTTTACGTATTTTATGATGTAAATTGTGAATGGGGTTTTTTTATTATTTTTTTTCTTTTTTTTTTCTCCTTCTTAGAAATTTATTCCGGGGCCTCAAAATTAACAAATTGTATATATCTACATTTTATTAAGTATGCAAATTCATTTGAAAACATTAAAATAGGTACTGATCATAAGAGATGAAATTTCATTGAAATAAATCAGCATTGTAGAGGTTCTTGCCATCTTTCATTTTGCAGTGATGCTATTTTCAGAACTGCATTGCTCATACCCTGCAAAATGATTTTATCCAAGAATTCAGCTGCTAGAAAGAGAGTTGGAGCTTGGCAGCACGTTAGTCTGAAATGTATTCATTGTTAAATAGAAGGCCTGTTGTACAGATCTTAAAAATATTTATCTAGCAGAGCATTTTAAATTGATGGAAGCACGGTCAAATTATTATTACTTTAATCTCCTTTAACAAAGAAACAAAATAGACTATAGTTGCCCGCTGATCTGACACGCTTATGCCTTTATTCTTCCCTTCTTCCAGAATCCTTCACCCGAGGTAGTATTATCTTCTAGACCAATGTTTGACTTAAACCTCTGCAAGATAGGGGTTGCAGTTTAGGAGCATTTTAGTAGTTTAAGAGAAAAATGACTCATTCTCTCTGTTGTTGAACATAGCAGAAGCAGAATTGGGCCCCAGACTGTTTTGTACTTCTTTGCAGCAATATGGGAACCTGTGATGCCTATATGCTCGGGATGCATGTCGTGCTGAGAGTGCTTATGAAGACCTTAGAGACAAAAGCTGATATTATGGACTACAGAGAATGTTGTTTTCTAGCGCCTTGTTAAAATACCTGCTTTAACAGAATAAAAGATTTCCCAGAACATAACACAGGAATAAAATTGTTGGCCCATAGCTACAATTTGGTAAAGCCAGATGCCATCCTTTATTTATGTCTTTTATGAGTGCTGAATCAGACTTCTTGAAAGAAGGAATGACAGCTCTGTGTCCTTGGTGTCCAGGTAAAACATATCTAGCACCTTGAAAAGAGACAGAACTTAAGAAGCACAAAATAATAACTGCCTTTCTGCTGCTACACCTGGGCAGTGCCTGCGCGTTGTATCTTAGATCACTCTTAGCCCATTCCTGCATCAGCTTTTTCATTCCATCTACAGCTGCTGCAAGACAGGTATCAATGAATACATAAATGATTCGCCTTTGAGATTACAGCTCTGATTTATTTCTCTTGTTGCATCTATTAAATAACCTGATCCCACTCAACTTCTCTCAAACGTATTTTGGGCACTGCTCTGTTCTGCAGGATCAGACCAGGAGCTGCATCTTGCATCAGTTAGGCCATTGCTTACTGTAGCAAATTGGTCCGTGCTATTACAGAGTGTTGTGATTCTTCTTTCCCTCCTCATTTCCCATAGTAAAAGAGAACTGGAACCAATATTTTTTGCAGAGTATGATTTTTATGTCAAGCACTACCAGGTAACGCACACAGTAGTGATGCGGGAGCGGCTCACATTTGAGGTGCAAATACGTAACTGAGGGTGAAATCACTCTCAGCTGAATGTGTACTTCAGTGATGTTCATGGGTTGGATATTCTCAATTTCGGGCCAGACTGCGCTGCTGAAATTAAAAAGTCCTGTTGATATTCTCAGAAAAAAAATTCAGTGTTAGAGTGAAGATTTTCAAATGTGCCTCAGCAGTTTTTAATAGCTAAAAGTTAATGGTGTATGCCTGCAGCTATTCGGCTCAAGAGGGATTTGCTTTTTCCTTCTCCAGTGCTTTCCAAACTATTCTTTGACCTACTCTGCTTCTAAGCAAACTCAACGTTTCACACCTTTCTTCCTCCCAGACTTAATAGGTTTTCAGGGTGAAATGTAAAATATACTCTCTTTTTCACAAGCACACCGTGACAAGAATATGGCTCCCTGTTTGGTAATGTTACACTAATGATGTTAGGGAAAGGACTGCGTTTTTTCGCCTATGTCCCTCCTCACAACACCTTGCTCGGAGCGCCAACAGCAAACCAAAGACAAAGAGCTGAATTTCTGTTCCTTGTATAATTTTTGCTAATTATTTACAAAGATTCTAACAAGTTTATGAAGAAGATTGACATTATTTTGCATCAACAAATCAGCAAGCTTTTGCAGTTAATTACAGTAATTCAAAATCAGACTTTTTTTTAATCTGAGGCAGGCCTGAAATACCCGTAGAATATGAATGTGAAGTTATAATATTGCTGACTATTATAAAAAATGTTTTATTGGATTTTTCACCCTCTTTTTAAATTACATTCTTACTCCCTCTCATTTGAGAGTTGGTCGGGACAAGAACTATGGTCTGACTTTGTAACAGATTTCCTACAAAGTGATTTAAGCACTTTTCATTTTTGAATTTTCCTCTGTTTCTCCAGAGACATGAACGTTGAGCCAGGAATGCAGAAAGAGGAGGGTTTTTTCCAGAATATGTCCTGTGGATTATATATTGGCTAAGAATAATTTTTTGCACAGCAGTCATTAACATAGAGGTATATATTGGATCAACGGTCCTGTTTTCAGCCCTTGTGCGTGTAAAGCTTCAGTTGAAGCTATTATCCAGTATAATAAATTCTGATTCACTTTTGACCCAATTTGTGAAATAAGGAAGAACACAAAGGAGTTGCTGAGTCCACAGTCTAGTTTTTGTAGCAATCGGATGATAAATTATGTTAATTTTTATTTAAAGGAGAAAAGCTAGACTCGGTTTATCCAAACAATTTGCTAACTTAAGTGCTCCAATTTCCACTGTGCAGCTCCCCACTAGACTGGTCTAAAAGCTTAAAACATTCCTTAGCGATATAATCTCTGCCTCCCTTATCTTTACTGGGACTTTTATTATATTTTGCAAAGCATGGGCTAAATGTTCTTTCAAGTAGGCATAAAAATAAAGTTATAAAAGTTCTCTGGGTAAGGGTGGCAGGACTAAGGCCTAAATGAAAGGATGCCTTTTTTCTCAATTGTCACTTTTAATACTGTGCTGCATTTTTCTTTCTACACTAAGGTGGTCTTAAAGAAACCAGTAAAAGGGAAGTTTTCTTCATTCTTGGAGTGAGTAGAAATTTGCCACACCAGGCTTGTATCGACTCTTGATTAGAAATTCAAACCTTTTCCATAGGAAGAAGCTGAGTCACAGGGGCTGTTCTGTCCACGATTGCTAAGTGAAATATTT
Organism: Burhinus oedicnemus; assembly: GCA_008921705.1. Taxonomy (NCBI): domain Eukaryota; kingdom Metazoa; phylum Chordata; class Aves; order Charadriiformes; family Burhinidae; genus Burhinus; species Burhinus oedicnemus. Next base: position 196,152 of record VFFE01009136.1, read on the forward strand.
TGCAGTCTGAGCTGGAAGAATTGTGTTTATCGATACCGCAGGAAGGAGGAGAGTAATGAAAAAGAGGTGACTAGAAGTATGAATTGCAAAGTTAGGGTTTTTACTATTCCTTCCCCCACCCTTACAGGTGAACAACTTCCTCCTGCACATGTAGATCCAACGTCCCATTAGACTAGTCAAAATGTGAAGGGATAAGTTCAACAGTCCATTTAAAGACAAGTTTTGATTTATGACATTCTGATGTGGACTAGTGGGAAAAATGGTTTATTTAGTAAATGGCTGAACAAACCCTCACATTAATCATTTTCCCCCCGTGTGGATTTGAATAGTCTGTTTGGCAGAGGTCTTGTGGATTCTAAATACAGCCCCATACTTGCAGGCTCCCCTCTTTACTTGGGGAGTGCTCTGCCCTCTGAGATGTGTTGATCATCCGTTCTGTGAGTTTAATCTAGAAATGTGGTGGATTCTGATGCAGATGTTAATGCAGATGCTGTTTTTTTGCTGTATATGGCTGATTTCGTTTAGTAGGTTGAATTAGAATAGAGTATAATACATAGTATATTATTCTTCAGTGAGTATTTAGAATAGTTCTTGGAGAGGTTATTGAATGTCCATACGGTCTGTTAGCCTCATACGTAATTTTATTCTTTTTACACCTATATGTAACCAATCCATTAGATTTTTTTCAAAGACAGGTTAGAGTGAAGAGACATACATGTAGGAATGTGTGGTGAGAGAAAATGGAAATTGAGTGAAGTGAGCAACGAGCTTTGTTGCACCATCATCTTCTGTGGAAAGTTATCCCTCGTTAGGATGGTTAGCTCTGTGTGTATTTCCCAGTGCAGCAAGTATTTCTCGATCTGGGACTTTTCTCATAAATGAATTCAGTGGCACCAATTTTGAAAAAAAAACCCAACCAAGAAAGAATAGAAAGAGAAGGTATAATAAGCTTTTTTATTTACTTTGATTTAATCAGAAATATTCTGATTTTGTTTTCTGTGTTGTACATCCTGAATTGCGTGTATCTTGGCTAAGCTCTTTATCATTGTATGTCTCTACTGTTACGTGCCTACCTTTATCTGCCTTGCATTATTTCTTAAGTTTTGTATTTTAGTTTTCCACACTAATTTCTCTCAGTAAAGTAAGAAACTGCGGTATCTTACCATTTAGTCAGGCAAGGGTTTATTGTCAAGATTAATTAGTTAGCTAATGCCTCTAAAGCCCTCTGTAGTTGAAAAGTGTTGTTTAGCTGTTAAGCCCTGTTTATTAAGATGTTTTGATATATTCCCACCTTAACTCAGAAACTTGCATGATCAAACCTTTCCTGGATGGTTTACCTGGTTCTCAAAGTTGGGTTTTTTTAAATAGAATGTTTGTAGAACAGGTACCATCATATCTGCTTCTTTAGGTAACTTGAGATCTGGGGAGTTAGAAGAAGTTAATCCCCACGATCTGTACTTCTTGGATGTACACAGATTGTAAAACATAAGTTTAACAGCATTTTTAGAAACTAAGAGGAGTCAGCAAAAATCTGCAGACAGAATTATGAAAAGAAGCCAGCATACGTGACTCATGCCAACGCTGCATGCTAGTTGCACTCCTTTGCCACATTGCAAAGCTTTGTTCTCACTGTTGAAACCAGTTGGAGCTGTGGATGTGCAGTTTATCTGAAATTTGTATTGTGAATATTTTGTACTTTCTAAGTAAAACAGAGGCAATGGGTGGGGACAATACTAGCCAATGGCTTATGACACTTGAGTTCATTAACCCGATCTGGTAGCCACTTTATTTGCAGTACTGGCTACTGCTGGTTTTATTCCTTCTGTTCCCATTTCTGAAACGGGAATGATACCCCGTTGCCATCCTGCTTGAATATATGTGTTGCGTATTTCAAGGTGTCCTGCTTCAGTAAGAAGGCTGGGCATAAAACTACATAATTAGTGCTATTTAGGTGGTCCGGCATCAACTTATTTCTGTATATGGACTACTAACATGCCTAAGATGATCATTGGCAATCACTAATTACCTGATAATCACCAAGTCTATTAAGTTTTCAAGTAGGAGTAACATAGTTTTCATAGCAATTATTTTGGCTTCCTATGAAAAATAAGAACATAAGTATAAGCTTTACCAATTTTTTTGTTATTTACCAAGCTACTTTTCTTGCCTTAGCATCTTCTTGGATTAGACTTTTATCTGTTGTGAATATATTTTAGATTATGTGGATAGATATATAAACTGGGAGAGGATCACTAATATGTGCAGGAACATGTCTTAAGGAGATTTCACTGTACTATACACATGGGGAAAAGCTTTGTGATAACTGAAAGCAGAATCTGGTCCTTAAAGTCACTTTTGACTGATTAGAAATACATGAAGGATTAATTGGTTTGTTGCATGACTAAGAGTATGTCTGAAGATATACTTTAAACGTCTTTGGAAATGATTAGGTACCCAATTTCATCCTTCTTTGCACCAGTGTAATTTCAGCAAAATGAGTATCAATGCTGTATCATTTAAATCCTAAGTGCAAGGATGAATCCACATAAAATAATTTCTGATTAAACACATACAGGTTTCATCGCAACAGAATGAGTCATCACTGTCAAGGCCTGATTGTAAAAATTATATAAAATAAAATGTAATACATGATTGTATTAGGCTATACAGAGGGGAATAGTAAGATATCACAAAGAAACCATGCGTGATATCAGATGTGGTCATTTGTCTTCCTTTTAAATGATAAGCTCTGACACCACTTCATTGTCTGTGCCCCACTGAGCAAGTGTCCATGTAAAAAAGAACTTCTTATTGTGCCAGAGGGCACTGAAAAATGTTCCCCCAGATTAGGAACAAATACAATTTTATATACGTATGGAAATGTAAGGAAGAAATACTTTCCTTTTTAAAATGCTGTGATGTTGAGTAATGTGCAGGATAACTGTAAGTGGCTTTCACAATTTTACTTTTTTGTGTGTGGTTTTTTTTTTTTAAGCAGTTAGTTCTAGATCTTGGCACTGCAATTTGGAATGGTAGGAATCATAGAAGTCATTTATTTTAACCTCTAATTATGCACAATTGAATAATTCATTCACCTTCTGGTATGAAATCTTGATTTTTCAGATAAATAGGTTTAAAATCAGCTAGAAATTTACAGAGAAACTTAACATTTTTTTCCAGTGAAGCTGGGTTTACTCTGAAAGATGATGTTGGTACTTTATGGGGACATGAGGTGAAATTCTGGTGTGGTAACTGCTTTGCTATTAGAAGCACTTGTCCAGTATCTTTACTCATCTGCTATGTAAGTGTTCCTAGTATAGATAAACTCTCCCAGTCTGCAAAATTTGGATTAAAACCACCCATCACATGGATGGTGAGAGATAAAATTAACAAATGGTTATGAAGAATATTGTAGTGGATGTATAGTATACTTGGCCTGCAGCTATTTTGCTGGTAGTGATTTTTCTTTGCATAACTCCATTTATTTATAGGATAAAATACTTTTATTGCCTATAAAGTAGTTCTGCACAAAAATGCTCAGTTATTCTTGTAGATATCCATGCTTCTGTTAATACTTTATGTATTCAGTCATGATGCTTTCAGCTTCACAAGCACAGGTTAAACACTCTCCTGTTACTCTCCACAGGATTAATCTCTTTAGAGAATAAAGTGCTCATCAGTCTTTAAAAAATCTTTTTTAAAAAGTTAAAAATAATCCAATTGTAAAACTAAACATTTGAAAACTAGGAAATGCAAGATATTGAAATTGCCTTATGGCCTTAAATTTTTTTCCGTATACATCTTCATTGTGATCCGGTCTTCAGTTACAAAACCAAGCATTATTTTTTCTGCTGGAAACACGTTTCATTGAGGATATGAAACAGATATACAAGGGCAGAATTATGCTTACATGTGCTTTCATATTAAAATGCAGATCAATTCTTATTTTGGTTGTTTGACTTTACAGCTTTTATGGTTTTGACTTAATAAGAGTTTTTTTCTATAGCTAATTATTCAAAATACAATTCCAGTGTAAGACTAACATGACAGGTGGATTTTGTAGATAACTTTGTTAAAGCTGCAAAGGACATACCTTGTCTCTGGCAATGAAAACCTAGTAATAACTTCCACTACATGGAGACATTGCAGAAGCATCTGCCTCTAAGAACGGAAAGTAAGGTATTAGCCAAAAGTTATCCTTTGAACCCAAAAACTATGGTAAGGATGCCCTACGCAAAGAGATGTTTTTGAGATATGTGTGGATGTTTTCTATTGCTAGGACATTGTTTCACTGCTGAAAGAGAAATCACTGGCTGATCCTCTGTTTTTTATGCTGTGTGACTTCAATAATTGGTACAGCCCGTCACTGGGCAGGAATTATTTCCTAGCACGGATTTTTCCTGAAAATTAACAATCAGGAAATATCAGCAGTATACCACAGAAATATCGACCGTTCTAGTTACCTATGTGGGTAAGAAACTCATGCTTCTTGTGTGTCTAGATCTATGTTTAATCTTGTGATTTTGGGAGCAACCATATCCAAATTTAAGAGACTTCACCAATACCTGAAATTTTAGATTTCTGGTGTACCAGATCCAAATTTCGTGTACTAACACTTAATGACATGTATTTTGATAGAACTTGTTCAAGGCTTTCTTAATGGCCAAATAGATAACCTGCAAACCAGGGGTCATTTGCAAAAGGACTCACTCAAAGACTGCTTAAAATAAAGTTGTTCTGCGTTATCTACAATGAAACATCCCTACAATATCTGTAAAGTAATAAAATAAACCTGTTTTTCCTTTTTTTTTTAAAAAAACTTGCAGTATTTTAAGTGTGTTTTAGTTCAAAGTCCTTAAACGAATAAGTGATAGGCAAATGTAGACTGTACGAGGGTACACAGTTTTGTTTGTTGTTGTGGAATGGAGCTTCTAATTCAACAGTAATGTAGATAGCTTCCAGTTTGCAGTTTGTTACCATGTGATTTGACACAGACACACAACCTCCATGTGACACTTCTTTCACCTGGGAAAATTGGATAATGAACTAATGAAGATTTTCTTGGCTGATAATGCTGTCTGTTTTCAAAATGGAGCAATTACACAATCTTTTTAGCACTCAATGTCTATCTAAACAAAATCAATGCAAATATAAGGGCTATTTACAGTGAAGTATCATTATTTTACATTGTTTGTGTAGTTCTTCGAGAGTCTGAAATGATGCTGAAATGATACAGAAAAAAAATTCTGAGGAGCTTTAAAACCAGCAGTTTAATGGCCACCTGATTTTTCTCTCAACTGAAGTAATTCACCGCTATTTTCTGCTGCCATACAAATGTAATGCCTTATCATTGCTATGCTTGGGTTTTTTAGAAGGAAAGCTCATTCTATGCATCTCAAAACTAGACATGGTTGGAATTCACATGGTTTCAAAGTTGTAAGTTAGGGCTGGATTAATGCTTCCAAGCAATTTATTTACAAAAATAAATCAGGAGTTTCAGGGTATGATTTTTCTGTTCTGATTCAGTTTTCTCTTTCATCTGTGAATTCTTCAAAAGGGCGTAGAGAATTGTTTGGACAATGCTTTAAAAATGTAGTACACCATGTAAGTGCTGATTTTTGCTATTACATATCAGAGCAGAATAAAAGTCTGAATACAAATTGCTGTTAGAATAAAGGAGAATGCCTATTGAGGCTATCAGCTGCTTCACAGGCTTTAACCTCCAAATTAAGGTAAAGAGAACTCAGATTAAATATACACAATGCTTTGATTGTACAAGTAGGTAGCTTGTGGATTTGTTCTCTACAAGTTTTCTTGGTGCTTCTGAACTTTTAAGCTTCTAAATTTGTACTGAAGAGAAATCTGAAAGAGCAGAAGCTCTCTCCTGCATTACTTGGGAGCTGGACAGTACTTTCTGCATTGCTTAACTGTTTTCTTTCCAACTGTTATATTATTATAAATAAAAACAAAACCCTTGTCATTTTTAAGGTGACTTACAAGGTAGAAATATGGAATGGTGTCATAATGTGATTCTCAATAAAACATTTCTGCTGTAGACTTTGACTTTCAGAGTTTTAGATTAAGTACTGCATTAGGTAGTTCATCTGAAGGAATTACCACTAAATGACTCTGATACAACATATTTTCTTACTTCATGTTTGAAGACTTCTTTCAGGAGGGGTTTTCTGTATAGTTTTAGAGGCTTCTATATACGACATGTTTGTTGCCAACCGACTGCAAAGAAGTACTGTGATGCTGACGTGTCCATTTTTGTCTTAGGTTACATCTTTTAAGGAAATTAAGCTTTTTTTTCTGCTATAGGAAAAATAATGCTAAAGCTAAATGGAAATGGTCTCTCATCCCTGATTTTTGTGTGGTGCTAAAAGAACTTCAAAAAGTCATAGAAATTGTGCACAGAAAGGAATCTATTGCATCATTTATTATCATTCTGATGCATTCCTGAATGTACTTTCTAATATGGCTGAATTTATTGTATACAATTCAATTTAACATATGTGAATGACCCAGTATCTCAGACCAGGTGACTGAGTGTTCCTCTGTACAGACTTCAAACAGCAGCAGTGCGTGCACCCTATACGTGTGTCTCTGTTCCTATTAGCATAGTACTTGGAAGGTCCAGTCAAGAAACAACCCCCATATTATTACGGATTCCATATGACAGAAGCTTCTGAGACGGAGATCCTCAGACAGAAAGTTTGGCATGGAAACAGCATCCCTAGTAATGATAAAGCAATATAGTTTATGTCTCCTGAGGGTTTTCTCTGATAACACCTGTAGGGGAACAAATAATGGTGGGAGTAATATTATGTATACTAATGTGTGTGCACCTCTAGCAAGGTGGCAAGACAGCCAAATCCCTTTCTATAACTTTTTCTCCTATGTGTTCATGGCGGTTCTCAATGTAGGACAGACATACTTGTAAGGCAGGCAGACTTTAAATACTTACATGCTTTAGTACCCGAGGGAACGGTATCACCTCTGCCGTAGGTGGCACCATTAGTGATAGATAGGACAGAACGGTAGTTTGCCCAATACTTAGTATGAGGCTTTTAGTCTTTTGTAAATGTATGTTGTCACCCTTTAGGACTTCATAAAACTTCGTAGATCTCTCATCATTCTTACCCTGCAGATGTTTTTGCATGTGAATATTTCTGGACAGTCCAGTTGTGCTACAAATAGTAAAAAAAATATTTATAGGGCTGGGCATAGCTAGTTTATTGTAGGAGCTAGATGCATTAATTTATTGCAGTACATTTAGTATGGTCCCGTTCTGTCTTCAGACTATGGTCAGCTGAAGATACTTAAATTTCTGTATCTCAGCTTCAATGAATTTTTGACAGCTGTTCAGGCGAACATACTTCGTATGAGTACACTGGGGTTGCATTGGTTTTGACGGGAGTAGCATGTGATATGTTTGATACAGGCTTTGCCTTATTTCTATGTAGTAGCATTATTATTGACACTATACAACAGTGTTATACTTTGCCATTACAATGTATGGTAATAACTAGTAGGATGTTCCGTAACTGCAGAATTACAAATGATTGAATATTAATCTACATGACATCCAAAGAAAAAAAAGCAGTGAACTTTTCAAAAATATGAACTATACTTCAAACCTAAATTTATGAAGTCCTTTTATAAACTGCTCACAACCGTGTGACATTAGGCATATCCCCTGGTTATCTTTGCCTTAGCTAATGGGTCTGCACTATGTACAGCATTCCCACTCTGCGCCAAGCCAGGCACAAAGACTCGCTCTGGATCTGATTTGCAGCAAATGCTGAATCATTTAATCCTCTGCCTTTTAAACTATGGGGGAAATGCATGGATGTAGATTGCAAAGTTCATGTTGACGTCAGCAGAGCCATAATTTTGCCCTATATAATTTGAAGTTATTTCTGTGACGTTAAGGTGCATAGAACTACTGCATGCACGTGTTGATCATATACAAATTTCCTCCACGTGCCTTTAGTTCTTTATTGAGCTGAATATGTTATCTTCCCCGTGTTTTTATATTCATTTGCCTCTTGCCTCTGTATAATTAAACTTAATATCTACATAAACATTAGTTATGTACACTCAGCAGATGAGCTAAGTGTAACTACTGACTAGTGGTTAAAACTAGCTGGTAGGCAAACAATTAGGGTTACTTTTGAGAAGATTCAGAGGTATTTGTGCAGTTGCTGTCTGTGCTGTGTGTCCAAACTGAAACGTTCACATTTATGAGTATTTCATGAGGAAAAAAAGGCTTTTTTAATTTACTTTCTGAGAAAGTAATAGTTACTGAAACTTAAATTAAGCTTGGCCAGTAATAGATATAGTTTGTTGAACACTGGGGAATACTTAAAGGCTATTTGCTTTCCTTTTCTGAAAAAGAATGCAGGGAATCTGGTGGTGAATCAGATATTTTTTAAAAGATTGCTTGAACTGTTATATGAGTCAGGGAAGGCGGAGTGAAATTCGGTTTCTTTGTTTCAGAATTGCCAAGTAGCATTTAGAAAGGGCTATGTGTGTGAATTTAAATAGCCTGATTTTCCCTCCTTCCCCAGCAGTGCTATTTCTTTATCCCTAATCTGTATAAACCCAAATATTTCTGCTTACTGGGAAATCAGAAATGTGAAAGGAGGGGTGCACCTGAGGTGGGAGGAAGGCAGCATCCATGTGTTGAAAGCAAGCTCCTGTCACAGCTGGATGCCCTTCCATTTGAAATGCAATACTCTGTTATTCTGTTATTAAAACAAAGAAAGGGATCTGGAGCCTTTACAATAGAATCGTTTTATTAATTGGTTGCATAGTGTTATTTAAAGAAACCTACATGATTTTCCTTTTGTTACCTTTGCATACGTATCTACGAAACATCAGTATAGAAAGAAGTGCTGTCAGATTAGCAAATGGAGAGCAGCCTGGGTTCAGGCAGATGCCAGTCAAAGCCGGAAAGCCCATTTCCAGTGCCATTGCTAAGCACGGGGGGGAATATTTGCTGGAGTTCACTTTGGAATGAAAACGTTGCTGCAAAGGCCCTGCGCTTTCAGCTAAGGAGCGGCAGGGAAAGGGATCCACCTGAGGAGCACCGGTTTGACCCAGTTGGACTGCATCCAGCTCGGAGTATCGCTGGGGCTTCCCGCGGGAAGGCAGAGTCGCTGATAACTAATGAGGTCCGTACCGTGTTCGAAGCGCTCGCTGACAGCATGTCACAGAGCGGCGGGGTAATATAAATAATAAGATTTTGCTCTGTTTTCTTTATTGCTCTTTGTTGCTTTTATTTATAGCTCCTTGCTACAAGAGATGGGTCTCTGGATGGCTTGCTCTGGTGCACACACTTTCTTTTCTCCGGCTGTCTGTCTCTTGACAGGTGTAAGGAGGATCCTAAATATAGAAGTCAGTTGGCTTCAGCAATCAGCACATACTGATTTAGCATTTCTCCTAACCAGCTAAGCTCCAGAAGGGTATTTCTTTTAAACATTTACAAATTTATTCAATTACAGGTTTCGTTAAAACTATTAGCAAACCAGCTTATCCTATAGCCTGAAGAATACCATAAACTACCGTGTCTCAGAAATGATAGTTGTCAGGATAGTTCCATCGTCTCTTGTGATGGAAAGGAGAGAAAAATGTTTTTTAAAGAACTCCCATAGTTTAGCAGTTTAGTTAATGGTGCAGTATCTCATTGCGGAGAACATTGACACTAGGCCTAAGTACAGTGTCCAGTTTTTAGATGAAGAAACACACTTTCAGACATAAATAACTGTGCACTTCCCTATGAATTTTTCCTCAGGAGAAGAGACTTAACTGCAAGTGTACTGATTAGCTGGGGTTTACTTTGTTACACACAGAAATTAGGCTTGTGGCGGGAAATGCAGTTGTCCTGGTACTGAATGTTTATAGTGCTCAATAAAAGTATTTTTAATGCAGAGTAATATTTTTCATGATGTACATTTATTTATGCTTCTGTTGAGGTCAGCACAATACTGATTCTTAAAAATTAATTGGCCAAATTTAATATATTACCATTGCAAACAGTTCTAATTAAGATATTAAAAAAAAAAAAGAAGGAGCTGCAACACTACGTTAAAGACAACTTGCATATTTTGTGTCAGTCTGTAGGCAGGCATCTCAAATTCTTTCTCTTCCTTGTCGCCACTTGCCATTAATATTCATAGAAATTTTTCACACTCTACAGAGAAGAGAAGGAGATCCTAAAATTCAGTATTTAATTGTGACAAGTGAGTTGCATGTGATGAAGAACCTTTTTGATACTGATTTGCTTTGATTTTTATGTTTTATGATTGTAATACACTTCTAGGATATTAAACATTGTGTTAAACAGAGGAACTCAAGTGAAGTCCGTGCCTTTATGTGGCTCAGAGAGGCAGTAGTACTTTTTTCATGGTAGTTGTTGTAGTGGTTACATGTGGCCTGGCTGGTTGTGAACAATTCTGTAGCAAAATATAGCATGGGTTTGTTATGCTTATGTAAGGTTTTATTTTTGGTAACCTGTTCTCTCTATACCCAGCCATGAGAAACAACCTGTTCCCCTAGTTCTTTTTTTTACTGTTTTTTAAATTGGCATAATTTATTGCAGGTTTCTGCCAGGTCTGGAACATCTGCTTAGGTGGTTTATGAAGAGCGATTCAAACCCACAGAAAGAAGTAAGAGAGCTGATAGGTAAAAATAGCAGGACTGGCCCTGAGAAAAGGAAAAACAGTTTAAGGTAGAAGAGTTTTCCAAGAAAAGGGTGCATTCTCATGTATGGAACAAGAGATACGGGGGTAGGTCTAACTTTCTTGATACAGATAGTCTCAGGCTTTAAACCTGCAAATCCAAACTATATCTAATGCACCTTCTGGGTAGAAGCTCTTTTATATTCCACAGATCAGAACTTGAACTCACTGAAGCCTAGTAGTTTTGGTTATGAGCTTGAGTTTTTGGATTGAAGGGAAACTGAATATTCTTCAGTGCGAACTCATGTGATCTGGCTGTGACTTACCAAAGGAGCAAACCAGAATTGCCATAAACTGATAATGCAGCTACCCGAGAACAGCTTTATCTGCAGCCAGCGGCTACTGTGGTAGGCAAACATATATTTGTTGAGGTACGAGCCACCAGGTTGGCAGGAAGAACTGTTTCTTTAAAAATGCTTATACATCTAATAATTAGAAGTTTATTCTCTCCTCAATCCTCTCAATTTATTTTTCACTGCAGCACTATGTTTTTTCCAGTTAACTAGAGACCTGGCTAGATTCTGTCTGCCTTTGGCATATTGTTTGCTGAACACAGTGGGAAGAACTTCTCTGCTGAATTTATTTTACCAGCCTAGTGTTTATTAGACAGAAGGGGTGGTAGTCTCCTCTCATGAGCGTTGTCCTTTAGTCACAACACACAGGAGCGGTGTTGTGGTTGTACGATTACACGGTTCTTCTTTGCCCTTTTTCCAGGACAGAATCCATGTACTCTACTTTCACCTTTGTGTTTTCATAGTCTAGATACATTTTCTAAATAGAATAAAAAATTGGATCATGTGGTTTTTCCATCAACCTTCACACGCATTAAATCAGGTCCATATTGGGATTATGTGAAAATATTTCTATCTTTGTACCTTACACCATAAAGTTACATGAAGCAAAAAATAGTGTTTGTTCAGGAAAATTCATACTAAACCAGCTCCTAGCAAAAGATAAGGAAAAAAATGCATTTAGATTGTGAGAGTTAGGAAACTACCTTCCTAATAAAAACCTTTGTTTATCTACCTATCTACCTACCTACCTACCTGTCTATCTATTGCTCTTTTGATCTTTCTATCCATCTAGCTATTTACTGGGATGAAGTTGAGGATAAGAAATAGGGCCTATAACTGGATTAAGGATGTAAGAAGGTTACCGAGAGGATGTAAGAGTTCTTTGTGAGAAGAACTACTAAGATTGTTAATAAAAATAGAATCACTGGTCATGTTACGTGCTTGGTAATACTATGCTTGAAGTGGAAATATATGGAACAAAAAGAATCCCCAGGAATCTGTAGCATTAGGTAGGGGTGGTGTGCAGTGTTGATAGTGATACAAATATATGTTTGTCCAAATAAAGAGAGGAGGAACTCTAGAGGTAGAGTTCATAATCTCTTATGCTGAAATAATTTCTGAAATTATACTCACTTTTGTATGCCCATGTTTGAGGCACAAGGTAGGTTTTGTCTCCCCTCTCTGTGCTAGTCATTAGAGCCTGGCAAGAGCCGTCAGGTTGGATGATGCACAAACCTCGGGCATTTTCAGGCAGCAGTTACAGATAGGAGGTATAAATATTGAAAAAAGCACAGTCAGTTATGATTTTCCCACAGAGAGAAGGAGCCCTTCACTGTTTTCAAAACAGACTTGTGACTAACAGCTAGCTGTATAAATAATGGAGATCTTGTATCTTATGTGAAACATAAAAATTATCCTCTCAAGATGTACAGTAGTCCCTTAAGCAAATGGTGTATTTACTTTTCAAAGGGCTGGACAGCTTTTGAAAGCATTTCTTTACTCTCACTCAATAGTACTTATATTACTAGAATTTGTATTTAAGCAATTTCAGACCTTGTGGGGGACATCAAGTATTTTATTTGTTAGAGTGAAAGTAATATATGTCCTCAGTTTTGAATTCTAGTCACTACTTTTAAAGGCAATGGTGAACAAAATCATCTTAACGGGGCTTTATTCTCATACTCTTAGTGCAGCAATGTTTTGGGTTTGTACTCTGTGAAACAGGATTCTTCATGCTTAAGAGTTACATGGAAGAGACCAAATTGAGTGCTGTCAAAGTAAAAGGTTCAGAAAACAGATGGGCAGGATGGCGGTTTTAAGAAGAACTGTGATCCTCATGTCTGAGTGCAAACCTACGCCGTGGCAATTACATAGTATCATCTTTTCTGTCGTTTCTGGCTTAGGATTTACAGGATCTCAGAACCTGTAGGTCGGACATATGCCTCCTGTTTTCCTTGCCTTCAGGAAAAAAAGTTATTTTTTAAAGATGCATATTTCTAAATGTTTCTCTTTGTCTTGAACATTGAAACTGCTTTAGAAGTTATGAAAATTATTCTTTAATGAAAAAAACCTCCCCCATGTCTCTTCTGATACTTCTGTTTTTTTTCTAAAGCTATTGCTAATACACCAAAGCAGGCTCCATGGAACTTTATCCATTCCAGGCTAAAACTCAGATACCTGTGCTAACAAAATGAAAGAGCTGGTACTTTGGGAAAACAGGTCCTACAAATTAAAACTATATTCCCGATCAAGAGAAAACAGCAAACAGCTGTGTACATGCAGTCTGTTTACGTGTGCTTTTTGCAAACACTACATAGACCCTGAGATTTGAATACTTATCTCCAAATTTAGTTAGAACTTTTAGCCTAATCCTATGACAGTGAAGTACGTTTGCAAAGCATTTTTCACCAAACGGTGCTCAGAGGGCAGGATCTACCCAAATATCCCTTATTGTGGCAAAGAGTGGCTACAGCTATGCCGTCCTGCTCCCCAGGTGTTGGAGAGCCAGTACTGATCCAACAGCTGTCCCAGGATGGAAGGTGTCAGTGGTATGGAAGGCATAGGTTGTAAAAGGCATAGCAGGTCTGGTGTAGGTTCATAGCTTTCTCCTGTGAGTCTTCATTCACAGAGGCCATTAAATCTCAAATGCAGCGTAAACTGTGCTCTCGCCAGGCAATACTTTTCAGGAAGGACTACTTGGTCTATTTTTCAGGGAAGACTTTACTAGAAATGCAGGCATCGGTTGTAATCGACACCTGTTTGCTCCTGTCCTCGGGAAACTAATGTGTGTAGTATATGATGTTAAACTGAAATGTCAACACCAGGGCAGCTGTAAACCCATCAGCTATAGATGGAAATGCAGAACAAACTGAAATATATGTATATTAACTTGATGGGCTGTGCTTGCATGAGTGAAAGGAAACCAAGAACCCCACAGAAAAGTGGTCTTTGTCCCTGGGCAGCCACGCACCTTAAGCCATCCCTCTGTTTAGCCCTGCTTGCAAACTTCCCTGACCGCACTCATCCCGTTTCTAGTTTAGAATTAACCCCTTGGTGGCTGAAGCACCAAAGTGGCAAATCCTCATGTAGCGTGATCCTCTTACGGGAAAAGTATGTATGCCAGAGTTGTGGGTCTGCAGAGTGCCTAGTGGGGCACTTGCTGAGGGATTCCCACCTGTGGCTTGTCCAAACACATAATTTTTGTTTACATACCTTGTAGTGGGGACTATGTAACTGTAAGGATGGGATGGGGAGAATTAAAGGGACACTTGCTAGGAGAGTGTTGCCACCTGGCAGTGTCCCAGTTTTGCACTTAGTCTTTGGAAACCGAGGTCTGTAAGATCTTACGAGTCACTTGTGCTCAAACTAATCTTGGGTTGTTTAATTAAGGAATGTAATCTAGATTTCTGGAATTTCTAGGAATTTAAAGATAAAAATATAAGTAACTTTCATATTTTCACTATTTATATTCTTTTTTCACATTAAGAAGTCAGTTTCTTAACACTAATCACACAGCAGCATAAATGCTGGTTTTATGTATGTTCTTTGTGGAAGATACGTTCACCCATAGGTGATAAGGTTGCAGCGGGCAACATACAGTTAAGGCATTTCTCCCAGTTTTCCAGCCCATATAAGGACTGCCTGGAACTGCAGCGCTTGCAATCCAGAACTGCGTAGCTCTCAAAGGACAGCTGAAAAAGGGTGGCAAGACAGCACAGCTTTGTGTTCACCGCACTTCATGTGTTAGCTTTTGGTGTTGCACATTCAACTTTTTAAAGAGGTGTCAGAGATTTTTCTATTCCGAGTTCCAGCAAGAGCCCCAAAGAGGATCTCTTCTGGAGCAGTGTTGATACAGTGTGGCTTAGGGCGACATGCCAAAACATAGCACTTTATAAACAGTCACCACATTTTTAATGGTTTTCATCAGGAGACATTCACGGCTTGTCAAAGTGTCAGCCTGATGACTAGAGGGACTGAAACACACACCGGAGACAGCGGTATAGGCAGAACCTGCGCTAACTGCCTCAGTTAGCCGTTTCCATCCACCCTTTCTAGCACTGATAAAAGTATTAATTCTAGGGGCCCCCAGCCCCACTGTAATTCTGGAGTCTTTTAAGAGCGGAGTGTCAGCCCTGGACATGGTGCGAGTGTTGTTAGTGTCGCTGGAGAGCAATCACAGCCCAGCCGTGAGAGGCAACGGCAGTGTCTGACGTGCACGTGGCCACCTTTGAAAGATGGCTGGAGGCATTCCAAAATACTTGCTGGAGGATGTCACTAGTTGTCTCTCCCTTTCTTTTCCCTTGTTTTTAATGTGCTCTGTCACCTCTTGTAGATGCGATCTAACTCCATCCATCCATTCTGCTGCTGCAGTAGGCTCCCTGTTCCTCCCCACGCTACTCCCTTCTCCTGCGCAAGGGACATAAACTGGTGCAGGCGTGAGATGGGACAAACCTTGGCTGTTTCCTCGGTGCATTTGCAGTGCAACTTAGCCAGTAAAGGAAGCTGGCAGATACAATTCATTCCTGAGCTAGCGTGTGACATACAAAGTTGAATTTCTCAGCTACTGCTCTCACCCAGCTCTGACATTGGGCATCATGACAAAAAGCCAATGCACTTCTTTGTGCTGTCAGGACATAGCGCTCCTCTCTTTCCGCCAGGAAGGGGTAATAGCAACAGCCTAAATCCGCAGAGATTCAAGACCCAAGTGCTTCTTCTGGAGCCTTAGACTGGCATTTGTTTTCCTTGAGTCTCTCTTCCAAACTGCAAGGAGTTGTCACTTTTTACAACACAGGGATGCTGAATTGATTTCAGATCATAATGCACGGAGATTTTAAAGTAGTAGACACTATTTAAATACGTTTCATAGACTAGTATCTGTATATATAAAAATACGTATCCTCTCCAACTCCATTATAACCAGCATTGAAAAAGTTCACTACCAAGTATATTTTATGTGACACGAGCTCTACTTTGTAGTGAGGAAAATTAGTCGCCCTAGCAGCAACAGTGTGATTCAGGTGGTACTAAACACAGAGATTCCCATACAAGCTGCCACATTTGCTCTGAAACCTCTCCTTGTCTTTCAGCAACTGGAAAGATTAAGCACCTTTTCTCCACAGATAAATAAAAGTGAGAAGCAGCACTCTGCTCCATTTACACTGGAAGACAGTTGATCATAAAACTAGTGTTCTGGTACCTGGTTCTGGATTTATTCACTCTCAGCTTGTCATCTTCCTCAGGCAGGCAGTGGTCCCGGCAATTCTTCTTGGACTGAGCTGTTGCTGCAAAACCCATGACAGTCTGTCGTGGATCGAGACTGGTATGTGGCTACGAAGTCCAGTCGAGAGAATACGGAGGGTAGTTTTTACCAAATGTAGTAAATATAATGAGATTAGTGGCAAAGTATTAGGATAGTAGCTCATCTGATCTGCTTGCCATTTGAACCTGGATCTAGTAATTAATTCACATATTAAAAGATTTCTCTTGAAAGTAAAATTCCATGCAAAAAAATGTGGCAGGAGCTTTATCAGACTAAAATTCTTCCTCAGTCTGAGCAGCTCAATAGACTAACTGAAGACTTAACCATTACACAGCAACACTCAGATTTTTTGCAGTACAGAATTCAAGAGGTTTTTTATATGAATGTGCTGCTATGGTAGAGATTATTATAAAAATCATGTTTCTTGAATGACTGAATGAATGCAACTCATTCTTTTTTTTTAAAATTTTTATATGCATTTTCTTTTTCTGGGTTTGTAAATTTATTCTAAGGGGCACATTTATCACACAGATTTTAAGTCAATAAGACTTTAAAAATGGTAATGATTACAGTTGCACATGTCTGAAGGTTGAGCTTCTCAAAAGACTGTGCAGAGAAAATTATAAGAAATGGGAAAAAGGGAGAAAGTAAGGAAAGGGGGTAACAGCACATTATCACAGTGGTGGAGGCATACAAAAGGATTCAGATTCTGTACTTGGAAAATGTCAAAGTAATGGTAAAATAGGATAAAAAAAGAACACGAGAGTACAGGACCTACAGCAGCAAAACTAAAAAAAGACTTGTTCAAACAGCATCCTGCAAAACTAAATGCAAATTCCAGCTCTTTTGATTTTAACGTTGTGAGGTATATCTTTTAAGACTGTGGGTTAATGGAAAAGATGACTACTCAGTTTTCATCAGCCAAAATCTAAGTCCCCAACCTCAGAACATTTGAACTTCATTATCCCCAAGCAATTGTCAAACTGTCACCTTTGCATATCCCCAAGGAAGCATAACCAAGCGTTAGTTAGACTTACAGAGTCTGTAAATGTGCAGGTCTGGACAGCATATACTTTAGAGCTCTAAAGGGACAGCCTCTGAATCTGTGAAAATTATCTATGGTAAATCCTATATGTCAGAAAAAATATTTGATATTTGAAAGAAAAAGGAAAGGAAAGGAAGAAAGGGAGAGGAGAGGAGAGGAGAGGAGAGGAGAGGAGAGGAGAGGAGAGGAGAGGGAAGGGGAAAGGAAAGGGGAAAGGAAAGGGGAAAGGAAAGGGGAAAGGGAAGGGGAAAGGGGAAAAGAAAAGCAGAGCAGAGACTGACTTAGGGATATGCCAACAAATTACTCTGTTCTGGAAAAAATATGTAAACAATGTCAGGACTTATTACACAATATTTCAGGCAGCATTATGGAAGTAACCAGAAATACTGTTAAACAAATATTTTTCATTAAATCTAGGGGTTTTTTACCAAAAGAAAATTGAATAGGGAATTGATATGATGATGTATAATAAAAGTCTAAAGGCATCCATTTAAGCAGTATCGAGGTACAGAAAGTAGCAAGTGACCTGACCTTGCTGCACAGTGTCTTGGAAAGTCTAGAAAAAGATCTGTGCAATGTTCTCATTGTTAATTTATTAAAAAAAATCACTTTGAGGGGAGAAGATAAAAGAACATATAAAAATGTTTTGGGAGAAGAGCCATTTGGAAACTATTGAGAGGCAAAAAAAGGGCAGCTGACATGAGGCAGGAGAGTAGCTATGTTGTAGGAAACAATGCTCTCAGAAAGAAAGAAAAGAAAAAGTCTCTTAAATGAAAAGAAATATTTATATGAGCATCTGTACATTTTCAAAAGGGACTCCGTTCTTCTATATTTGAGGTTAGATTTTTGTAAAAGTAACCATTCATCAAGTTTGGAAAATCAGTCTACTTTGTCACGCCTTGCATACCTGTGAAGAATAATTAGACAGTTATAAAAGTCTTGATCATATAACCTGCAAATTTAAGATATTGAATGTAGACTTGATGACACTTTCCTTTGTAGTGCATGTGATTTCTATCTGCAGCTTCTTAGGAAGGACTTGAGTACGAAAGAAGTGGAAAAATTACAATTATTTCTTTTTAAAGAGGTAAAAATTGGAGTCTAAGACTTCAGAAGAGGTTAAAAAAAGTTAAGTGTACGTAGTTCAGAAGAGAGAAGACTGTGGTCATATGGTCAAGGTCTATATATACGCCTTCATGGTAATGATATAAACTGGGGAAGAGGTTTACAGAGTTCCAGTGTTAAAAATCAATAATTACAAAAAGGGTTTAGATCAAAAGAGTGAATAGAGAATGGAATAGACAACCACTTGCAAGAGTAATTGGTAAAGACTTTCATATTATGCAAAATAAATTCCAGCAACCAATATTACCTTTATTATTGCATCAGTATTTCACTTATCCCAAATCTCCCAAATCTAAAGTAGTTTCTGGTCATCTCTGGTAGTGCATCTTGGGAACTCTGGACAGGTGTCTTGTTAAAATGCCTGCTCCACGCATATCATCAGTAGACCAGGTGAAAGCATTCTACCTGTCCATGCAGCTCAACCAAGGCCTTGTTTGCATTTGTATCTATCACACATTCTCTACTTCTGCTTTTCATGAACAGAGTGATGAGGTCTTGAACCCTTAGGTCACTAAGACTCTTCTGTGCCCAAAGAGGTGATGGGGACTGTTTTGTTGTCCTTTCCAGGCTACAAGAGTGGTTTGAGGAAGAAAAGGACTATCACAAGGTTTCTGAAGTATTTCAGAGAATGTAACAAACAAACAAACAAAACCTCTTCCTCGTCCTTTGTATTGAGCTATTACAAATATGCAAGGGATTAGTCAATCATAATGGACTTAAACTGAATGAATGAATAGAACGGATCCACAGCATGGGCTCTTGAACTGGCCTGTGACCATTTCTGCTGTTTAAGTGATGCCAGGCATAGCCCTGGTGCAAGTTAACTGTCAAGCAATGCCCGAGCTTACTTCTGAGCACAGCAAAATAAATATTCTGCTCTTAGTGAACATGCTGGAAGTGGTCCCTACTTTGGGAAGAGCAAGAGAACCGAGGTACATGGATGCAGTCATTGACACTTGCTGTCAGAGCCAGACAATGGTCCCTTGCCTGTTTTGTTTAGGAGTACAGCTGCACCCCCTACTCCTTGTTCTCAGAAGACAGTTTAGACGCTTGTACTGTTAGGAAGCATCAATATTTCAGAGCTGTAGGAGTGTCATTGCAGTTTAATAACAAAAGCCCTCAAATGTGAATAGAGTGCTTTTTGCTCTTTGGCCACAGCAGTCTGCTGAGGGCCAAATACTGGAGTTTTGAGTCTGCTTTTATTTGGACTGTGCTCAGGGAAAGCTTGAATTCAAAGGAGTCTTTGCAACAGAGAGGGAAAACTAAAGATGTAAAACTCTGTTATTTTATCCATATTCAAACAAAACATTACAGCTAGCCCTTCCACCTTTGCTCGTTTGTTCTGCTGGAAAGATAGTTTCTATTTCTGTTTAGTCCATGATGATAATTGCCATAAGCCACCTTTCAAAATTTCCAACAGTGTTTTCTCCTTTGTTGTCCGTGTTCTTGAGAGAGGGTCTCTCTGTAAACATCTTAATGACCAGTGGTTTTCTTTGTCCTCTTGAGGTGTGTCTTTAACATTCTCATTTGCTCTGATTCATCAGAAAACTTGAGAGTGGTTAGTCTGGTGGTGTGCTGAGAGGTTTGCCTGGTATGTGAATCCATATTGTCTTGCTGTTTTCTTAACTCTCTTATCCACCTATATTATCTTTGGGCTTGTATTTTGTAAGTTATTTGTGAAATGGGACACTCTGGCCACAACACAGAGATACTATAACTGCATACAGAGGACAGCAATATGGCTTATGGTCCACAAGTATGACTTTGTCACAAAACAGTGACGACAACAACAATAATGATAACAACAGTAACATAGTGTGCAGGTGACTATTTTCTGTTTGTGCCATGTCTTCCATGGAATAAGAGCCAGTTGTAGGTGAAGATTTGTGCTGCATATATTTCATAACAGAGACTATACTATCATCACAATCACCCTATAATAACTTTCTTGGAGGATGGGATGAAATTCATTCATGGTATGTTTATGGTGCAATGGTGAAATGTGGCAAAGTAGACTTTACATGCAGGAGAGATATGCCCTAGAGTTCATAATCATATGAACCTTACTTTTCTCCTTTCCTGGAAAAGTGATAAAGAACTCAAAATGTGAGTACCAGCAGGCTATTAAGACTTGCGGCAGGTAGTGTGGTGACCTAGACCACAGATTAGCGTGATCACCTAGTTTGACCTTCTGGTTAATGTGACACCCCACACAGTAATTTCAACAGTCAGCGCATGACCTCTCCTCCAGCTCTGGGATTACATATCATTAGAGAATTTCCTGACCAGTGAAGGACAGAATTCAGTAAGGACTCAGACTCAAAGGATAAAGAGAGCGGTGATTAGCTGCATGGAGTAGGCATTTTATTTCCATTCATTCTCTTTAAATAAGAACAGTTTTTCAGGCCAGTCTTGTGTTGAAGAGACTGAAAGAGAAGAGGGCAATAATCTTTCCTGATTGTTCTTCAGGCTGTCGGAGCCTGAACACCACAATGCCCCTATTTATCCCCTCTATTATTTCTGTCTGTATTTTATTAACAGGTTTTTTTTGGTCTATTGCTCAGTCTTACGGAAGCTTCTTATATACGTCCTTTCAGAAAGAAGATATAAGCTTGCAGTGTCCTGTGATTCAGAAAGACCTAGCTTGTGAATGGTGCCTGACTTTGACCATAGGGCTCTATAGAAGGGATGCATTAAATGTGTAAGATACAAAGATTTATGTGTTAGACTTCCTAAGAAAGTAAAGTTAATTCTGGGAATTCAAAATCATAGTAAAGACTGAAACCTTTCCAGCCAGAAAAATGAGTAATTTCCATGTCATGATGTGGAATTACAGAGTGTAAATAAGCAGAAGCAATTTGTCTTTTATTTTCTGGTAATGTAATGAAATTGGTATCTTTTGTAGCAACTGGCACAGTAGTTAAACTGTTGTGTAATAGTGCATTGAAAAAAATACTTTGTTGTCCACAGGATTTTGGTAAGAATTTGTTTATCTGTCTAGATCTCTCCAGCTATCCCTCTCAATTCAGTTTTCAGATTTCTTTCCTTCGAGAAAAAAAAAGAAAACTAAACAAGGACTGTCAGTCCAAGATGGCATTTGAAGGTGAACAGATACCTGTTTAAAAAAGATAAATAGGCAAACACCATTTTTGTCAAACTTCTCAAAAATATTAAACTGCTCTTAAAGTTGATATGTTTTACTTTACATTGTATATAGTAGACTATAACTGGGGAGGAAAAAAAAAAAGCAGTGAGGCTGGAAAGGAATTAACAGAAACTTTTTAAAGAAAGTCTAAGATTTTAAAACATAACAGGTTTTTTTTCAATGTTATTTAAAGCTAAGACATTCTGTTTTTCATAATTCTTCGTGACCTTTAATTAATAAATATTATTTGTGTATGAAGGACTTGGAATAAATTTTTTAAACCAAACTTACTGTCAGAAACATCTCTGTGCAAGGGCTTTCAAGAAATTAGTGTCCAGATATTGCATGTTTTTCACAATGTGCTAATGAATTTTTGTGGCATTTTCTCAAGCAAACTGATTCGTCACTTGTAGAAAAATTCCCGTATGTCACTAGGTGAAAACAGAAAAGTTTAGGCTGATTCCCTATACGCAGTAGAGAGCATGTTACCCTTCTGAATGCGATGAGGATGGAAGACTTGGCTGTGTCATATGGCATGGAAGTCTATTCTCCCTGGGAACCACAACCCCGTTAATCCTGGTGCTAAATCCCTGCTTGATTGCACCCAGCAGTAGTGATAACTGGGAGGTCTGCATTAACCCCATCAGTCCCATACCAGAATGGATGCCACTAGACCCAGGTGGCATCACACGTTTCTCTCAATAGATAGACTAAGGAGTGAACAGCATTGTAACCCAAATGTCCCTTTGCCTCTAGAAATGATTTCTCAGGCCACAGGTTGCGAGATACTGGCAGGGCCAATATTAGAGAGTTGCGGTGTCACTCTTCACTGATAAAGAAGCTGCCAGTTTCTGAGCTGGTTGAACTATAAGCCCCTTGGAATTGATGCCAGAAAGACAAAACTAAATGAATAGAGGGTGATGTTCACACTTATTCTCCCATGACAGGTGAAATGTTGGCACAGGTTCTAGAGAGAAAGAAAAAAATATTCTTGAAGTTTTATCATTCCTCCCTCAGTAATATTTCAGTCTCGGGGCTCTGGCTTGCTGCGAGTCGAACACCACTCTGCATGAAGGTGAGCGTATGTGCCAGGCAATTTGCTTGAAGGTCAGCTTCTTAAATATGATCTTTAAAAAAAGGTTTACACCTCTGCTGCAGCATGGAGTTTCTCTAAGCCTTCTCTGCTTGCTGCCTGAAGCATAAATATCAACAGGTACAGTGCAAGAGGCATATGGTGAGATTCCAGTGGAGTAATTTGTGGTTAATTTGAAGAGTGGTTATCTTGCTTTGAGGTGCAGGTTTCTGCCAGGATGCTTTCTTTTTACTTTTTTTTTTTTTTTTCCTCCCTTTGTACTCTAGCATACTAACCAAAAACACCTCTGAGTTTCTATCTAACGTCGGGAATGGATAAAATATCCCCACTAAACCAGGCATTGCTTCTTAAGATTGATAATGCTTGTAAGAATAAAAAAGCCGCAAGCCTGAAGGCCAAGCTCTGCTCTCAGCTCACCCTTTGCAAGCATTAGCACTTGGGTTTTGGGTGGTTTGTTTTTTTTTTTCTAACGGCTTTACATCTACCTCGTTACTGATATGTGTTAGTTCGACTCTTTTTGTTTTGTTAGATGTCCAAAATCCTCTGCTGAGAGGGTGAAACGATGTGAGACAATTGTATTGCAAGAGCCTCCCAGGTATCCACCTGTAAGGATGCGGTCTGTCAGTATGGATTGCATGTCACACGCTCGACACATAGCAGTGATGTTTTGCACCTGAAGTGTAAAAAGCTGATGGAAACGTGAGAGATTTGCATATGACCGAGGTGTTCCTTAGGCTGTGACTAGATATGTGGGCAAATACAAGCTCACTTTGCTGGAACACTAAGCTCTCTGGCAGGCATTTTACGTAGCCGTGTCAGCAGTGGTGGTGTGCTGGCCAGGAGACCGTGCGGGGAGGCAGGCTGGGACTGCCTGGCCATAACACGGCTCTAACAGAGGTTTTAGGGTGGAAATGGCTCTTCTCCAGCCAGCTGGAAGCAGGCACAGAACGCAGAATTTCCTGAGGAGATTCACACTTTTACTGATTATTTGTTGCTGCAGAGATGACCTTGTACTCCTTGCTTTTGTAACCAGATAATATTGTCCATGGGTTCCAACATGTTATTGCAGAAGATATAATTATTTACCATAAAATCCAGTACTCGGTGCTGGAGCACCATTCCAACGTCATTCCAACTCAGCAAACTGCTTTTTATTACCATTGTGTGCAATATTCATCTAAGCCCCCTTCCCCAAGCTTGTGCCCTATTTATTTCTTCAGGTTATCCTGAAACTCTCTGTAATACGCAGGCCCCTGTTCATATAAATAGCCAGCCTTCCTGTACCACACCTTATCTGCTTCGTTATCTGATTTTGATAATCTTGTAAGATGTCAGTCTTTTTATCAGTACTTTGCTGACATGGAGATAAAGTTCTTTGTGTTCTTAAGTTCTTCACATGAAAATCAGCTACGGGTTCTCCTCACCAGTAGATGTAGGAGATGCTGATAATGCTTAAAGTCCCAGCACTGATTTAAAGGACCCTTCTGGCTATGGAATGTCCTTTTTCTTTTCAGGAGGCAAATTAAGAAAATCATAATAAATTATAGTTTTTAGGTTCTTTCCTATCTAGCAAAGCTTTATTAATGATAATACAAATGGCACCTAGTCTGGCTTTTTGGAGCATCACTCTAATTTCTTATATAGATATAAATTTTATAATAGCATGTTAAAGATTGCCTTAGTGACATTTTTTATAGCACAAGCAATTTTTTGTGTGCTTCAACACCTTTGTACATCTAGTCCTTTTAAAGCTTGTTAGAGCTCTTCGCTTTTCTCCATTGAGCTAGTGTATCACAGCTCAAACTATGCTCCAGGATGATGCTGTTGCTAATCAGAATAATCTGTATCCATATAAGAAAATGCAGACTGGAACAGTAGCAAGAATCTATTCTCCAGTCTGCATTGCAGATCTCTAATGCCTGCTACGTAGCTCCTGTTTGCACTGGATTCCTAACGTCTTCGGTGGAAATTGTGTATGAGATGAGTGAGAAATACGCAGTGGTAAGCTGATGAGTAGATATACGCACTGCAGATAGGAGGAGTAGGAACCTGGCCATTTTTATTAGCTTGTGCAGGGAAGCTGATGCTGCCATACTTGCTCTTCTTTGCTCTATTAATTGTAGATTAAATCAGCAGTTCTGTAATCAGTTCCACTTGGGAAGGTGCAAGTTAATTTTTCTTATTACCTTTTTTGGTTTTCATGCAGGCTTTCAGATGAGGCTTCTTATGCAGAAGAGTTTGCAAAATTAAGGACTAAGTTACGGACAGGGAAATATTAAAACGGATTTTTAATATTGCAATACAAAAAAAGTCAGATCTTTATTCTCTGATAGTGATGTGTCAAAAGGTATGTCTGTAAATCCACACACACGTGTTCATGGGGGTTTGTTTACAGCAGTGGTTCCACACACATTAAAAAGAAATAAAGACATTAATTCGCTCAATACCTTTTAATATGAGAGTAGAGAAAAACTCTTATATTAAAAATAGTTAAAGAGTGAGAAATAGTGGAGCTATATCTATTAAATACTAATATTTATTTCTAAACAATTCTAGGACAGCTATGAATTTGAGCTGTGTAAATGTTACATTTTTCTGTTACTGCTAAAATGTATTTGGATTTAATCATTTGATGTATTCATGAATCATGGCAAAAGACTTCTGTGTAAACTTATGTTTGTGTGTATATACAGATATTTACATATACACACATATGCAGACATTTAAAAAACTAGGTGAACTGTTTAAAACTGCTATGAAAATAACATTTCTTGTGTGGTTTTTTTGTGTTACTGAAAGTTAAAATTCAAAATAATTTATCGTTTTTCTGCATATAGTTGCATTACATTTAAAATACCTCTGAAAAAGCAACTGTAAGAAGTATTTTATAATTTATAATAAGCCACTGTTCTGCTGAATTCTTAACATCCAGTGGCCAGTATCCTACATCATCACTTAAGCGCAGATGCGATACAAATCCCCTAACGGTCTTACTTATGTACAAGAAGCTCTCCTATATGACCACGCTTTCACCTGCAGGACCAGTTTCTGCTGAATGTTTAAAAATAACTTATCAATGTACAAATTAGTTAATTCTGCAGCAGAAACCACCTAGGAGAGTGTCTGGCCAGATTCAGACCAAAGGATGTTGATCAATGCAGTAAAAGGTCCAAATCAGTCCAGGTACAGCAGGAGCTTCCTGGGGGAATCTTCAGGACGGGCCAAAATTCTGACTTGGAAAACTCCTGCACCAGTTAGTGACTTTGCAGTGGAGGTGGCTGGGATTCAGCCATTCACCTTGGCTAAAGTAAGTCTTTCGACTCAGATCAGTCCATGGGCTCCCTGCAGGAGTTCCTGGCCCACTCAGGGAATTAATGGCCCAAGAACACTAGATGTGGACACAGGCACAGCTCTGGTGCCCAGGTACATCACAGCTATAACTCCAGGAACTGGCTTGAAATTCACCCTGTATCCCGCTTGTACTGTAAGCTCCATCGCTCTGGCACATGTTCTCAGGAGTGGTGAGGCTGCACCTGGAGTGCAGCACCCATTGCAGGCCTCAGTTCAAGGAGGATGTTGAGAAGGGAAAGGAATCTAAGGATAATGTATTTTCCACACATACAGGCTGATAAAAATAACAAATGATCCATCTATTTAAATACCTACATAAATGAACTTCCCCTTTTAGACAGATAATAAGTATTAAGAATATGAGTTGCAAAATTATTTTCGTAGTGATCGATGTATTGACAAAGTAGGCAATGCACCCTCATCCCCAACCATCATGCGAGTACCTCAGAACTACACAGCAATTCTGGATCTTGAGACAGACCTTTCTGATCTTTCATATTCTTACCGGTAGTGGAATGCATTTTGATTTAGTGGTGATTTGATGGAATGATTGCACTGAAGGCCATCATTATGAAAATGAGTGATAAAGGGACAAAATGAGCATAGAAATCAAATCTTTATATTGCAAACTATTTTACAGTGGTGTCAGTTTAAAAAAAGAATGTTCTTTATAAATGAAGAAGGAATAGTGTTGGAAATTCTGGTGACTGTGAGAAGGGGAATACAACAATTATTGCACAAGCTTACTAAGTTTAGCTGTAGATTCTGGTGTGCTGGGCACTTGGTTCAGATCAGGAATGTACACATTGGATTCACATTGCAGAGTGATCCTGGTGCACACAACTTTTATTCCAGGTGAAAATTAACTGAAAGTTGTCCTTCAAGAGCATGACCAACATTCTCTAACTGCTCGCAGGCATTCAGTCTACAGGATCAAACTATAATGAAGTCCAAAGTAAAATGCCCTAAGAGTATCTGGTTTGGGCATTTGGTCCTCAAAATAACTGCTTTGCTGCCCAGATTTGCTCCTGTTGTGCCACAGTGTTTGCTAATATGAACATAGCTTCTGTTTCAGTGATGTTATTTGGCACATTTTCTAACTGCACGCAGTTTTCCTTTGAAAAATCCTGACATTACTGACATCAGTGAACATTTTGAAAGTGATGATAATACCCATCAAAGTTTCATAGCCTTTTCTTCCTCCACCTCTCTACTTTGTATTTCTTTGGAATTGTTATGGTTGGAAGAGATTTATCATTTTATAGCAGACACTTGCTGTTTGTAGAGGAGCAGGACCACAATAAAGAAGGGAAAAAGCAAGTCCCCTGAAGTCTTTTTTTTCATTACTTCATTATTCCATTCCCCTGTCCATTCTTAAAGTATGAATTTTTCATTGTGGTACTGAAACTGGAGCTCATCAAATTCCCCAAAAGAATTTCAAGTAGAAGCTGCAATTACTGTTGTTCAGATGCTTCCAGCATGTCATGCTCCGTATTTACGGATGCCATTACTCCATGCTGTGAAGCAGTCATTCTGGTGCAAGAAATTCTGGCTGTTTAGTGCTAACATCCAAAGACCATGTTGAACGTTTTAGGTATGTACTGTGATGTTCCTCAAGCTGCTTCCTTATTAAGTGATGCAATTTTAATGTGTTTGTGTCATGAGTTAGAGTGGCTTTTTACTTAAAGTAATTGATTATATAGAGTCATGGAAGTAATCACGATCGTGAAGACGTGAATACCTATAAAAGTGGAGAGTCAGTGAAAATATTTTATAGCTGCTCAGCATCTTTTGGAAACAGAGCTATGTGAAAAAAAATTACACTACAGACAACACAGAAATGATATGCTTTTTTTCTGCAACAGCTTTGTGTTTCTCTAGTACCAGGGGGTTTGTTGTTTTGTTTTGGTTTTTTTTTTTTATTCTTCCTCCTTTCACTTTGATCAAAACAGTTTTTTAGGGAGGATGAAAATGGTCCGGTTTTGCCTGGAGCACATGTGTAAATTTGCTTTAACCTTTTCAAAATTATTTTTAAAAAAATAAAAATAACTTCCTGAAATACCTACTAATAACTCCTTTTTTTTCCTGTTTAGATAGGCTTCACTGAGTTCAGTGAAAAAATCATATTATTTAAGACCTTGAACAGTGAAATGATTTGCAGTAAGCGTTTTACTGAATTAATAGAATTTGGCTGAAAGGAACATGTCATGGCATCCATTTTTTCTTTGCTTAAGGCTAAAGCAGTGTTACATGAGTCTGAAAAATTCTAAGTCTACTGTATGCATGTCTCTTAAGTAATGGGAGCTTGAGTGTATGGCTGATTAAGCAGTTAAACACTTAACTGTTGAGTAGGCTTTGCATAGACTTTCAAAGGACTAACAGAAGACTACACAGACCACCTGTAACATATGTGCAGACCAAGAAACATCCAAATAGGCGGTTCAAAACACATAGCACAAATAAAACGTGTGCTGTTTGCTAGTAACTGGAGCTTGAGAGTGTCTTTAGCATCTGGCTAAAACAATAAATGATGTATGTATGATAGAAGATGAGAACTACTGGAAGAATGCATGAGCTAATGCATGACGAACTTGGTAAATATATGTAAAATAGAGCCATAGTTTGGCTTCTTCGGATTCAAGCTAGAAGACACCTGACCTCAGCACTTTTCCAACTGTTAGACTTGCTAGCATGGTGCCATGAATCAAAAAAAGCCCTGTGTGAGAAATCCAGTATTAAATTTTATGGCTGTGCAAGGTGAATAATATGTTCCAAGAGTAAGTGTGGGTAGACACAACTCTGGAGGAATCAGTTGCAGCCAGTCCATGAGACTCTGGCCTGGAGTGCCTAAAGGTGACATGACTCCTGGGGAAGTTAGAGAGCTGGTTGTCCCTGAGTGGTTGTCCTGTGCTTGTAGGAGGGGCGAGCTTAGAAAGGAGCAGGTAGCATCTCCCTTAATCCATTAGCAGGTAGCTTTAGAAAGAAACGATGGTTTATCATTAAACTATAGCCACATACAAAGTTGTTTGTTGGCTTTTCTTTTGAAATTTTAAATGCCTTGTTGGTTAACATCAGTTTTTCACAATGGAAAAGTAGTAGGACTTGGTTTCTGTATTGCTATGTCACTCTTACTCTGGAAGCTGCTAAAACCAATCAATTTATACCAGCACAAACGTAGTGTGAAGTAATGTAGAATGAGATACCTGTTTTATTTCATCAAGTGAGTGCTGAGGATTTGTGTGGATGTGGAGAGGTACAACTGCTCTGGGTGATTTTGATCACTGCTTCTCTCTGAATATTACGAGATTGGAGAGGTTAGAGGTTTGCAGGACTAAGATATTTCTGCTCACACTTTCTTGCCCAAAAGTCTAGTGAACCCATGACAAAGATGATGATTCTTTTCATGGCTCTGCCATGATTTCTTTTATGATTTGGCAGGTCACTTGTAATTCGTTTAACCTTTCAGGAAATACCAATTTGGAGCATGTAGTGTTGACAAAAGGCCAATAAGCATAACAAAGAGGGTGGTCCCTTTTGCTTGTCCAGATGACTGATAACAAATAAAAGGTCAGCTTCACATTTCATAGGTCACTTACTTTTTTCTTGTGGGAACAGAATCAACCTGCCCACTTTCCCTCCCCAAGACCACTACCAATGGACTGTGTGAATAATAACGTGACTCTTCTTGTGCTGACACACTTTTTGAATTGGCATTTAAAAGGAAATGGTAAAAGTCAAAAGTCAATGCAGTAAATGTGCATTTGCTAAGGGATATACGACTTTAGGTGGAAAAAGAGACAATTTCGGAGTATCTCACCAGAGGTGGAGAAGAGAGAATACTACAATCTTATCACGACAGTGAATAGCAACAGGTTTTACAGTTTGCTAGTCCAGAACATGCTACTTGATTATTTTGTATTTAGCAGTTGTCAAGGGTATGGTAACCGAGCTGCCAATACCTTGCTTGTACAGCAAAGCCGATAGCCATCAGATACTTTCACAGTCCATTTTGATGCACATTTTCAATAACTCATTATGTTGTATACCATAAAAAAAGGGTGTGTATGGAGGAAACCCTTGTAGGTGATATTAAAGTTTATGCATAGACCTTACATCTCAACGAACACTACGTACTAAGGATGTAGATAGCTAAATCTGACACCATCATTAAGAATTTCATTACTTTTATGCATAGATCTATTACAGTCTTCTTCTTTAGCTTTTTCATGACACATCATTATTTTGCCTCCATTTTGTTTTATTGTATCAAGAACTGCTTTTAGCTGTCTCAATAAAAGATTTCTACGGAGTTGAAGAACATGACAATAGACCTGTATTGTGCGTGCATTAATGCTTCTCCTGGTGTTTGGTACTAGTGCTGTTTCTGTACTGGAACTGGGGAGAAGCTAGTGTTTTATGATGAGTGCTTATCATAAACCACAGTTTAGAAATGTCTGATTTGGTGTTTGCAATGTGAAAGTAATTTATTTGGAGAAACAGAAGAACTATAAAAGATTTATACACAATTAGGAGTTTAACTTGAGTAGAAATGTCAACATTTTTCTCCCCAAATGCTCTTCTGTGAAAGTACTCTCCTCTTTCCCTTGGAGGATATACAGTAGCCTACATAAATCAAAGTATTAAGTTGATTAAATATTAAACACGAATTCTAAACTTTCATTAAAGTGGTCTGTTACCTTTGTAAGACTGAAAGCTATCTCATCCTTCTTATCTAAAGTATCATCAGTTGTACTGCAGGCAACAGATCTCATGTAGCACTGCACTCCCGTATTTTAAATGAAAAGAGATTGTGTTTCAGCGACATGCTTAGAAAGGGGTATAAATGGATCAAATTTTGATTGTGCTACTTTGTTGTGCACTAAGGGCCTTTTAAACATCAGTTGATCTCAGAATGTTTTCGAGATAGCCTTCAGCAATCATGATTGCTAGTAATAAAAAAGGACATGCTAATTCTTCAAATGGGAGGTGGTCAGATGTCTGTCTTTGTTTACCTTCTACACTGACACAGAGCAGGTGGTTGTAGATGTGGTAGACTGGCCCATTCTCAAACTCTCACTTGACTTTAAGGAGTGGGATTTTGTTCAGGAAGGGAGGTTGACAATTTAGTGAAGGAACGTATTATTCTGCAAAATAACTGTGGGGATTTAGACACTTGTGAAAGCTCCTGTTCGGTTTACCCCACGATACAATCCTTAGGTGCAGCTCAGAAAGCCCAGTTCAGGCACTTGACTTCCCCACTCAGTCAGTGGTAAGAGGCAGAGACTTCCAAAGAGGCAGTTTAGAAAACGTACAGCGAGTACCTAACGCAGATCACACAAATACCCCTCAGATTGTCTTTAATGTAGTGCAGGTTGAGCACACAGATCCTTCAGGCACTGAAAAATATCTCAGCCTTGTACTAGGAAAACATTCAGAGACTTCATTTGTACTCCCAGGCACTAAGCACTGTGTAAAGTTACAGTAAGGTTATAGTCTCTATCTATAGAGTTAATCATGTAACAGAACATTAAAGGTGTATGAGTCAAACAAGCCACTCATAATTACTGCCAAATAAATCCATAAAGCACCTGCCTGTTACTGCTGCTTAACTTTCAGACAACAAAATCAGTGAAGGGTTTTGTTGCCTTTACTACCTCCTGAAGCTGGATTAATACTCCAAGGGCCGTCATAAGCTCTCTCCAATAACCCAGATAAAGCCAAGGTAAATGAAAATTATTCTGAATATAACATTTAAGCATAAATACATTTCAAACCACACTCCTGAATTTGAGGCCTGCTTCATGATTTCTGAACAGTCCTTTACTAAATTGTCAGCCTGCCTCTCTCAACAAAATCCCCCTCTTAAATTCAAGTGAGAATTTGAGAACGGGACAATCTACTACAAAGGCAGTCCTTTAACAGCCTCCTAAATAAACAAGAGATTAGTGCAGACGGTTGAGAGAAGGAAATACAACTAGTTGTATTCATAAAAGACTCAACTCAGTGAAACTTACTTCTTAGCACGTGGAAATGGCTCAGAGTACGTTGATCAGGTTGTGATCATTCAAATCACACTTAAGAATCTGGTCCTGTTTGGATCCCATCTGCTATATTGATCTAACATAATGCCTGTAATCCACAGTGAAAGAAAATCTAGGACCTTCCAATGCACCTCAGAAGCATTAATCAGTAACTAGGATGT
Organism: Burhinus oedicnemus; assembly: GCA_008921705.1. Lineage (NCBI taxonomy): Eukaryota > Metazoa > Chordata > Aves > Charadriiformes > Burhinidae > Burhinus > Burhinus oedicnemus. The sequence goes on from VFFE01009136.1 coordinate 228,411, forward strand.
AAGAGATGGGCAATGGGACGGGCATTACATTTAAAGCTGGCTTCGTGGTCGCAGCGTAACAAATCCGTTTTTATCTGGAGAAGACTCTGACCTTTATTCTATGCAATCTAACTAGAATCTTTCACAAAATTTGGATAATGGGTTAGTGCTTGTTGCAGGCAATTTTATTTGACTGACGCATGTTGTGGAAGGTGTTTCAGGTACTGCTAATTCATTAGAAATACCTCTGTGTGAGAAAGTCTTCTGCAATAAGCTAATGGCACGTACCTTACCATGCTGTGAAGTTTATTCTAACATGCATGCAATGCAACAGGCAAAAAAGAGCTTTGATATAGAAACTACTAACCTAATATGTCAGGTGCAGACAAAGAGAAGAAGAAAATGATGAAAAATATGCTTATGAAGAAGAAAATTGTACAGATTGTGACACTTAGTGAATGAGTGTCTGGCAAAGGTATGGTTCTACTGTTTCAGAACTATCTTTATGGTGAACATGAGAACACAGTTGTACTGAAGTTTTTGCCTTCCCTTCCATCTGGGGAATGTTACATATTCAGAGCTGTCGCATTCAGCGTATCCTTGGAATCTGGTATGTTGTCACAGCAAAATTGTATTACAGTCATGACAATGAAGAGAAATGCAGAAACTGCACCTAGTTTAAAAGGCTCCTTCATCTTTCTCTAATGATATCGACAGCCTTTTCACAGAGCAATTTGGAAACTGCCTAGGGTAGCATTTTATAAATAAAATAAAAAAAAAATTGAAATGCTCTCGTTCACAGAGATTTATCTAAATTAAACAATTCAATCTTTTAGTTTGTGCTTTTGCAGTAAGAGAGCTGTCCCTTCATTCCCACTTTCTGTCCCTGCCAGCTATTGCTCTCTTCTACTAACACCCATCCAGGCCTAAATAAATGCAGCATGACCCTCCAGAGTTGGCATTTTCTGTGCTTGCCAGGCTCTTTCTTATTTTCATCTTTTCTGTTGCCTAAATACTTCATATCTGTGTCTTTTAAATACTCTTTAGTTGCTTCTGATAGACCAGGTTGGAACCAAGGCATCTCTTGTCACAGTGCAGATCACAGCGTAGGGAGAGGCACCCTGAGCTGGACAGTGGCTTGTCTTCTTTGCATGATCAGATTCAAATTGCCGGTGTTTCTATTTGAATACCTTTCTTTTTTTTTTTTTAAAAAAAAAAGGGAAATCAATCCTTTCCTAGATCAATACCAGTGAACCTGCAATTATTTATTAAACTGTTGGTAGTGCACTCACTTCAGAACAGCTATCACCGCTGCTCTGGATTAATACTTTTCTTAATTAAATACTATTTATGACTCTGTAACTTAAAACCTCAGTACTTTATACTGGGAAATGGAAACAGAGAACGAGGTGCTGAAAAAGGAGATAGAATGTACTCTTGTGATTTATCTATTTTGCATAACACAGAGGGGCATTACTTTAGCAATTGACTTTTTTTTTCTTTGCTCACTGTAATGACTGCTAGAGATACTGATTTAATCAACCAACCGTGCAAGTGCAATGATTGTGAATCAGATCGTTGTGAAGCAAACAAATGTTTCACAGTAAATTGCCAAGGGATACCAGCTACCCCGATCTGTTTTTACTCAAATAGATTGTCTTTTAAGCAGCTGCCTCATAAAAAGCCTTTGCTATGTGTGGACCTTTAATCAAAATGTCACTAAATCCTGCGTTCTGGTATGCTTCATTTGAAACACATCCAATGCTCTTATTTATTAAATTGTCCGGCGTCAACTCCAGCCACCATTAACCCCGGTAAGCAAAGATGGATGAGGGAGTGACAAAGAGCTTGTGTCAGTGCTGAGATCAGTTGTGCGTGTGTGATGTCTTGATCTATTTGTACATCCCTCTTGGGGACCATCGGGCAATTAAGTTCACCCATTCTGAACACAGCCCTTTCTGTACATTCTGATTTGATAGGAGAATGGGTAATTCCTGGTAATGACTACTACATCTGTTCAATTATATTGCGTTGTATTGATGCTTAATTAGCGAACGTGTTGAAATTGGGGAAGGGGGCAAGTGGAAGAGGGGAGGGTTGGCTCCCAAGTAAATGTCAGAGACTCTTCCTTAATAGCCTGCCTTTTTAATGTGCATTGAACACACTGACAAGCATTGTGGCCTCCCGACCTTAGAGCATTTACCCCAGCCTGAGAAAGGAGAGCGAAGCCTCTTTGAGAAGGCATTGTTTTAAAGCTGAATTACATTTAATGTCATTCTTGTTCAGCTTCACTGTGAACTGACCCTTACAGCCCTTTGGCCCCTGTGCACGGTTGGAAACCATTTCTGTGCCTGAGCTTTCTGAATCAAACGCTTGCAGTCTCATCAAACGGGCTTTCGAAAGTGAAGCCCAAACGTCATGAGCACGTACTGTTGTTTTTCTAAAGGTTTATGGAAGTAATTTGTGAGCCATCTGTAAGAGTTCTTTTTCTTTTAGAGAATGAAGTTGAGACTTTCGTATCACTCCAATAATGACATTTAGCATTATCCTTCAATCTCCAGTTTCTACAGATTTAAGAAAAATACTATATATCACTATTGGAGGATTACAACAGAAATATAAGACCTGCACAGCTGTTCATGACTGAATTGGTCTGTGAACCCTGACACTAGCCATTTCAAAAGGTTAATTTGGTAAAGTGGAAGACTGAAATATGGTTTTGGTTGCTGCTGGTTCTATGCAGGGTAATTGCATTGATTTTTTTCCTGGTAGTTTACAGTATGCTAGCACTTCTGATATACAGCTGGTCTGTCTAATGCCCTGGAGAAACTTAGTCATGATTTTAATATAACTAAGGTCCACCTGCACCAACCAGTCTGTGAAGACACTGTCCTGATCCTGTGATCAAGAGTCCTGACCTCCCCTAGGCTAGCTAACGTACAAAGAGTTTGTGGATTTGGACATCATATTGTAACAGACAGTTTTCAAAACTGTTTTCAAGACAGAAAACTGCAGGGTGTGTGGGAACAGATTGATAACCTCTTGAACAAGAGGAAAAGAACGCATTCATTATTTTCTCATATACTATTATCCCTTTCAAATAGCCTTTAATATGCATTTGCATCCCAGGAACCACAACATGCCAGCTGTGCCTGTAGCAAAAACTCAATGTAATTCAGCGCGACTTTGTGAAATGGAAAGAATTTAAAGACAGCATGGCTATGCTAATTTTGATGCTAATTTCTGTAGAAACTTAATATTCTGTGCCAGTCTTTTGCTCGTACAATAATCTCTGCTTTGCATCTTTTGCGTCTTTTGTCGGGATATTTTACTTTTTGTTTTAAATGGCAGCCCTGAATGCAGATAGTGCCTGTGTTTCAGAACATGGAGTCTATTTAGGTCTTTCCAAAAAAATGTCTCTTCATTACTATAAATGCTATTACTGCACATGCCACAGCAGTGGCATGTTAGGGAGATGACAGATTTGCACATTGGAAGTCAGGCTTTGAAAGGAAGAATATATTTGCAAATGAAACAGCTGATTAATTTGGATGTGCAGCTTTCAATTAATATTCTTTGGAGTACACTGTACAACAAAAATGTCTTAAAGTATATAGTAATTTTTAAAAACATCAGGAATTAGAAGAATAGGGTTACATTGATGGAGTACAGTTGGAGTCAGGGTTTTTTTGTCAGACTGCATGAGTTTATCAGAAGGTGGCATTCTGCTATCTAATACAATAGATGTTTTATTTATGAATCCTTGTCATTATAAAACAAGAGGGATCAACACCATAGAAAACTGCATTTTAAAGGAGGTTATAAAATATGAGGCTTGCTAGTGAACAGCTCTGAGTTGTGTAAAAAAACCCTACACTTTTTTGCCAAACTTTGTTGCTTTTTTCAGTGCTTAAATGATCATAGAATATTTTCAAGATGAGTTTCATATTAAATGACCATTATAAATAACATATCATATTATTATTATTATTATTATTATTATTATTATTATTATTATTATTATTTCTTCATGTGGAATTATAAGGAAGATGCTCCCTATACGATCAAACTCTGTCTTCCAGAGTGCATAAACACATGCTTATCTGTAAGCATCCCTCTATTTTCACATTTAACTTTTACATTTAGGCAAGTAGCAAACCCAAAAAAAGGTAGACTTGCTGTACAGGATCTGAGTGCAGACTCCCAGTTCAGCCGTGTACTTAAATTATATGACTAGTGCCACTTGCATGGGTGGAATTATGCACCTGCTCCTGTACCTTGCTGCAGCAAACCCTCTGGTGCTGGGCACATCAACGATTTGCTGGAGCCATTGTGAGTCCTGTGTGTTGGACTTCTGCTGCTACGACCGAAACCCACATCAGACACTAGGATAAATATAGAGAAGTAAGCAACTGAACTGCCTGCTGATGTAATGTCATTGCTTAGTTGCACATACCTAATATATTCTGTGAGAGGTGAAGTACTTTAATACTCATTTTTGTCACAAAAAACCCAATGAAAAAGCAAAAAACCACCTGATTTTTAATATGGGTGCTGATTTATACCTCAGTTCCCTGGAAGACAGTGAATTACACTAATTTAAGAAAGTATTCATGTGTTGCCAAACTCAAGGGAAGTTTTGGCGTTCGCTTTTTCAGAAGTGTAGATGGGGACAAAACGAGATGGACACGTGGTCATTTCTCTGAAAGCTTGTATTGGTATTCCTGTAAAGTATATACATTCAGCGCTGCATAACCTAAACCAAAAAAGGTTACTTTGTATACAGTCAGTGATAGCTAATCTAAAAAAGAAAAGCTAATATTTTATTTTTTATCTGAATTACTATATATTTTATAGAACTTTAGTAAGTTTTTTTCAATCTAAGGTCTGATCCTGTATTTCTGTCTCAGGCTGAGGCAGGCTTTGAATTCAGCGTGATCATAACATCTCACAGTACAGTCATATTATGCTGCTGCGTTATGTAGACATTACGTAGTCTCTATTTTCACACAGTTATAACTCAATACTGTGGTTTCTTCATGTATATTATGAGAAAAGGTAAATGTTCTACCACAAACAGCAGATCAAACTAAGTGCATACTGCAAGGAGATAAATGTATGTGTCTTATTGTGGTGGCCTGTATAGTTTATTCAGTATGGAGAGCACATGTCCAGTCCATATGTATAGCTTCTGCATTCTAGGTGCATGACAACAAGCTACTGCAATGGTTATGGTGCAAATTGGGTGGCTCAGATGAAATTCTCACTGAGTTGAATTGGTGCACATACGTGTGGATGGATGTGCACAAGTAAGTTTCTGAATGTGTTCCTGGTTTGTATGAAACTTTCTTTTTTCCTTAGTCTCTTCTTTACTGGTACCCAGTATACCATATTTTAATTTCCTTGTACTTTTTTCCTAAGGCTAAAATGTAATGCTTATTAGTTTGGGGAAAAAGTAATTTTAATATAAATTATGGTTAAAGTATGAGTGTGATATGTTAAACAGAAGTGATAAAATCATTTTTTTTGCCTGAAATGCCTTTGCAAAATTATGCAGTTAAGCACTTTGAAAAGTTCTATTACACTGAGATTTATTTTTCAATCATTTTTTTAAGACACGCTTTTTTATTCTCCAAAGGCATTATACCATTGACAGACTTACCATACAATGTAAAACCATCAAAAAATATCAGTGTTTAGATATTACTGTGCGTAGGGACCAGCTGCTAATCCAGGTTCCATTGCTACCGTACTGGAATAACTCTAGTGATGTATGTGAGATTCAGTTTCGATCTCCTTTTACCAAAATTAATGTGTGATTTTAGTGGAGTATCCATGTTTGTACTAGAGTAATGAACTTAGTCCAGATTGCATTGGACACTTTAAATACTAGTTATCAGAGGTGAAGCAAAGAGACGATGAGAGGCATTTTAGGTGCTATTCTGGGGGAACTCCCGTGGGCGCAAATACACCCAGGTCTCTCCGGAGGCTGCTCCTCCATGAAACATTCAAGGTCAGGTTGGACGGGGCTCTGAGCAACCTGATTGAGTTGAAGATGTCCCTGCTTATTGCAGGGGAGGTTGGTCTATGTGGCCTTTAAAGGTCCCTTCCAACCCAAATTATTCTATTCTATTCTATTCTATTCTATTCTATTCTATTCTATTCTATTCTATTCTATTCTATTCTATTCTATTCTATTCTATTCTATTCTATTCTATTCTATTCTATTCTATGATTCTACGATCTATATGCTAGGCCATATGTTAGATCATTGCAATTTAAAACAAAATGATTGTGTTTCAACTAGCACAGATTAGAAATAAATTAAGGATCCTTAATTTTGAGCTTATATTTCTCAGACACAGAAATGGTAACTAGATTTTGAGTGTTTGATTGTTTTTTCAATGCTGAGCAATAAATGGTACTAGACGTATATCTGATTGTAAAAGCCTTTAATGAAACAGATCTGAGGATTACTGACAGTCATTTGAGCTGAAAATTTGTTATGTCTTCTCTGTTAAACTGTTTTAGCACTATAATTTTTGATAATTAAAACATAATAATTTTTAAGGAGTTCTTTTTACAGCTTTTAGTGATTTTGCAGCTGATTCTATTTGTCAGGCTTACATTAAAGATTGAGCTTAAATAATTAAATGATATTTTGTGCAACAGTAATTTCCATTAGAGGATATTTTTCATGTTATTTGCTAGGAAGCTTTAGACTCCAGAAGAACACTTTTGGCAAAGTGAAGGGAAATATTTGTGAAGCAGAAGCTGTAATTATGAACATGTGTGGCTAAACACCTGTCAGCCACTTGGTTTGTACCGAACAAGCTGATAAAATAATATGACCATGCCCTGATCCTGGCTCTTGAAAGTGAACACCATATTTAAGGAATTACTTGGTCACTTCTGTTTAACATTTGGATGCTTTGGAGTATCTACCACACGTTTATTAAAGTGAGAAGTGCAGTTACAGAAAAAGAACTGAACTGAAACATGAGGTGAGGGTATTTCAGTGGGAGTGAGCAGCAGGGAGTGGGTCCAGCCGCTGGGTCAGAGGGTGCTGTTCCCAGGTCCATCCTTGAAGCCTTTTGATGGAGATACTTAGGCAAGGTTTTGCTAGAAGGTGAAGGCAAAACAGCCATTCAAGCTGCTCTCCAGAGCTACAGAAAAGATGTTGGGGTGAAAGAGTTAGTTGGGCCTAGAAGTCCTGGATGAGGATAGAGAAAGATTTCTGCTTTTCTAGGCACTGGGCAAACACTGAGCAGCTCATGGTGCCGTCCACAGTTGACCATTTCCATCCTGGAACCTGCCACTGGACTCAATATGAAGAAGCAAACCTTTTGTTAGGACATAGGCAGTCACTGAGGTGTGACAGATCTGCCCTTCACTTGCCGTGAGCCATTGACTTGCCATTGACTCGGTCCTGGCAGTCAGTGGTGAAACTTAAATCTCCTGAGCTGCTGGCCAAATTAGGAGGCCGTTCCTTCTTCTGTCTGTATCAATGCTGCATCACTCGTTTCCTAGTGCCCCATGTATCTGTGGTACAGAGGGGTTCCTTGAAAGAGCAGTTGGTAGAGCAGTCATTAGCGAGTGCTCCTGCGTGCTTGTTCTGTGAAGGCTATGACGGAGGGGAACTATGTTTATATAGAGAAGAGGTATTTGGAAAAAAATTGGAAAATTGTAGTAGCTTCTGTGACTGCATGGCTTAAACATATGAAATAAGAGCTTAAAAGTCCCAAGTCTAAACATTAAAATGTCTGCCACTAAAAATCAAGTTTATCCTGAAGTTTTCTGTCCACAAAATGACAGATATGACACAGAAATTATCTCTTACTCCCTAAATGCTTCAATTTGACAAATGTAAAATAACTATTCCAAGTAAGTATTTTACATTTTGAAAACAAGAAAGAGCAAGAAGGTCCCTCTGGCCTTGGCTATTGGGACTGTATTATATCTGGAAAGTCCTGGCAGACTACATGGCCAGCAGCTTGTCACATTTGGGCAGATAAGACAGTCAAAGAGGGCAAAGAAAAAAAGTACTATTTTTTCTTCTTGTCAACAGAGGAAATATCTTTGCCTATGGAGTAGATGATGCATTTTGTGCATCCATTTGCATGCACAGAGATAGCATAGCTTCCCTGTTTTACTCGCCCAGTGCAGTAGCTAAATGTCATGAATTATTCTGTACTTTGCTCTTATTATATAAAAGTTCTTCCAAACATTTATACAAAATTGAGTGATCCATTTTCAACAAATAGCTGGCAGTGGATATACATGACTGTATCATTATCACATGGGAATAAAGTGGGATCTCCCAACACTTGCAGCACACACCTCTTTTCACTTAGATTTCTGAATCCTTAACTTCCTTGCAAATTGCTATTTGCTATCTATAGTTTTTATACTGTACTTGTAAGCTGTCATACCTTCACATAGTCCATTAGCAAATTTCCAAACAGCAGAAAGAGGAGTATTGGAGGGCTGTAAACCGCCCTGAGGGGTTCATAACCATAGAAGTTATAGAACGAGGTGAGCATGTCTCTAGATGACGTATTTAAATCCCCTCCACTCTGTGGCATCTAATTGGACTGTTACAAGTCCTATAGTAAGATCTGGAAAATTCACAAATGCTTATATGGATGACCTTGCCTTGATTCGTTTTTACATCACATCTAAATAATATAACCCTCTTTTATTCACTTCCTGGCTATACAGTGGAGATTCAAGAGCTTGATTTGATAACCACAGGACTTTAGTCATCTTCACATCAGTCTCTCCATATTTGACCCTTTTCTTTCCCGGATTTAGAATCAGTGGGATTTTAGCACACTAAATTTTTTTTGTTGTTGTTCAGTATTTCACAAAACCTGCTTTTATTACTCCTTCCAAAGTCTGGTTCTCTATAAATCTATCCATCCACCCACATACCTGAAATACGAGTATTGTCAGCTTAATAGGTCATCAAAATATATAGTGGTATGAAAACTCAGTAGTTTTGCAGTAGGAGGTATAAATGCAGCAACACGGGTAATTTCTGGGTAGAAGGTTAGTAATTCCATTGTAACATATGTTCTTCTTTCACATGCCTTCTATTAATTACAGTAACAGTTTCTGTTTGCCCTTTAGTGTTGCCTAAGAGGGACAGAATGGTTGAGAATCCTGCTTTTATAATAATTTTGGTGGCCTTCCCCCTCTCCTTCACTGACAGCAAACCTTCTAAAAAGCATCTGATCCTGAAAGTGAAGAAAATAGAATGGGGTTAGCTTGAAAAAATACAGCAAGGCTTGCTGTTTCACCGCTTCTAATCTCATTTATCTTCATTTTTCAAACACCACTTTTCTATCGAATTAGGAGCACTGTGTTATTTTTTTTCCTTTTTGATAATCTAAGAAATATTTACCTGTTTTGAAAACACTTGTTACTTACAGCTTTCATTACTTGAATTGTTGTTATTTTTGTATGCAAGAACTATTCAGAAACTTGAGCAAAATATAATCTTAACTGAGGAGAGCTGGACGTGGATCTCCAACATACCAAGTGACTTCAATTGGCAGAGTTAAGTTCTACGTCTGCCTCTTTAGATTATAAGACATTATCCAAGCAGAAGTCAGCTAATGGACCTTAAATTAGTGTGAGTGGTCTACAAAGCTATGGCATATAATTACATGAATCTACTTTCCTTGAAGTCAGCAGAAAAAAATTGCATGGGTTTCAGCAGGAAAAAGGTTGCAGCCAGGCTGCCCTACATCTAGATCTCTTGGTTTCTTTTACACTTGTCATTGAGCAGTGTTCTGTTCTGCAACTATAGTTTGGTATACAGGTTTAATATAAAAATAGGTTTTAATGAAGTTAAAAGAAAGATTTCTTAGACTGGTGCCTGCTATATTAAGTTCTGCTTGGAGCATGACTTGGGGTGTTCCTGTGAAAATCCTCTGACTTTAGGAAATATAATTGTCTTACTTTAAAAAAAAAAAAAAAAAAAAAAAAAAAAAAGGTAAAAGAAAAGAAGAAAAAAAGAAGAAAAAAAGAAGAAAAAAAGCTTTCTGTGCTGTCAAAATAGCTGTTATGCTGTGTTGGTTAATAGTGTAATGGGGATGGACGGCTCCGTAGTGTTCTGGCTGTTTCTTCATCAATCTGATCGCAACCCAGGCGACAGCAGCAGGGTTGTGCCTTCTAATTCCCTGGTAAATGACCCATGTCTGTCTGTCTTTAATTAGACAGTCCCTTTCATCATTCAGATCACTTAGAAGCTGCTGTGGAAAGGCATGTGTGCACTGCTTTTGTCTAGTCACTGCTTGATATGGGGAAAACCTGTGTGTGGGAGAGGGGGGCTAAAATCAATTGCACTGCAAAATGTAATCACCTTTCCGTGGAACATCCGTTGCGATGTTCGTGCCAAACTAATAATGATAGGAACAAACTAACCTTTTGTACGGGTTTTCTGTTGGTGCCCTTTGCAGAAAAAAATGACTGCTGCTTCTTTAAGTCATGGGAGCTCACGTTTGCTGTGACAGCTTTCCAATTGTTAAATAAACTCTGACCATGAGCAGCTGTCAGGCAGATATTACATTACAGGCTTCAGTTAAAAGGAGCACCAGACAAGCATTTCAGTGCCTAGAGGCTCTTGTTTCATTTTTTTAAAGACAATTTTTTTTTTTTTTTAAATACAGTGAGATAATATGATTCCTTAACTGAAAAAAAAAAAAAGTTGTATTTTAAACATTCTGTCAAATTTTCCTGTGAAAGTTACAGATGTGATTGTGTCCATTTCTAAAAAACAGTCTATGAGGACCATGAAATATCTCAAATGTACACATTTGTCTGGTGGCAAGATGGGAGAATTGAGATGCAGAAATACTGACGTTAGACCTTATTAATACTACTAATGATGTTATTTAAATTCTTGTGGGAAGGAAAGAGTATTTATACTGAGCTTCCTCATCATTCGTACTTTTGATAGTAATCTAGAAAAACCCTTCCGAAGTTCTTACTTGTTATTATGTTGGACCCTGCTGTACTAGCTGTTGTACAGGCAAGTAAGAAGAGGACAGTTTCCACTACAGAAGGTCTAATAAGCTAAGATTAATAAGCAAGAAAATCATATTTTAAGGTAAATATACAGTCAGTACTGGAAGAAGCATTATTAAGTGACAGCTGGAGAGGGAAATTGCCATTAAATTAGAATGAAAGTGGACTTCTTCCTATTCCAGTCCAGAAACTGATATTGTCCACCCTAACCTGCCTACAAGTCATATAGATAGCCTAGCTATGCTGGAGACCATGGACTAGGAATCAAAGTTGTCTAGGGCTCACTAGACGCAATGCAGGAGATAGGTAGTTCAGCCCACCTAACTGAGGGATAGAATGGGTCAGCTCTAGAGATGCTTTTTTTCATTAACTGAAGCAGAAACCTAGTTCAGTTGCAAATTAAAACAAAAAAAAAGAAAATAAAACTAGTCTAGGTGGCAACTTCAAAAGGCAGGGTGTGAGCTAATCGTGTGGAGACAGGAATTCTGTACAGATAATAATAATAAACTTCAATAAATAAGAAGTATTTATTGGAAAATCAAGAATATTTTTGTGAGTTAAAGAGGAAAATAGTCCATATTTCATTTACAAGTAATAGTAGTAATAAGTAATTCGTGCTTTTAAGGGTAACTTCTTCCAAAATTTCAAGTTTAATTAACTAATCTGTCTTCTCACTGTTCCAGTTTCCTTTTAAGACAGAGAGGAATATATCCAGTAAAAATACAAAGCAGTGGGAAATGAAAAAAGTCAATTTAAAAATCAATCCTCCTTGATTTTTTTCTATCAACTCCTCTTAGAAATAACACTCAGAATTTTTATAACTGAAATGGATCATAAAAAAATCTCAGTGTGTTCAATTATTTATTTTATGCTTTTGAAAACACTTTTGTGTAATGGGTTTCACTTTTTCACCTTTCATATACCTCATATTTTCACACAGAAAAATAGAAACCTTTCAAAAATGGAAGATGATAGCATTTTTTTGGTTTTGTTCATACTTGTGCTTATCAGTTGGTACCGTTCTCACAAATACACATGATGGGCTAAACATAATACACCATTAGAGGTGATTTTTAACACACTAATTTCGATACAGAACTAAATGTTTATATAAGGGCTTCGTGGAGATTTAGACCAGGAAGTTAATTTATTTTACACCAGATTTTGGAAAGCAAAGTATAGAAGGAAAGGTTTGGGAGCATTAAAACAATGATGTAATCAACTGTAATAGTCAGTGAAAATGTACTTGGTCCCTAAATCCCAACATCCATCATTTTCATGTGGCCATGTTAGAGATGTAGGATGTGAACAAGCAGAGAAATAAGGCAGTAAGAGTATGCTTGGTGATACAATGCAAAAGGAGAAAGCAAATAAAGACCATTAGCCTCTGTTGAACCTCCATGGAAAAGCATCAACACTAACCTGAAGGGGTCTACTTGTTATTTGGCTTGAAGTTAGGTAGCAAAGTGACTCAAATGGTGGAGCAACCATTCACCAGAGAATAGCGAAATAGCCTGAAGACTGGTCAAATCACACAAAGGCTAAGAAGTGTCAAGAAAAATCTAGAGAAAGGGCTGCTCAGTTACAGTGGATAAAAGGAGCCTTTGGACACCTGTTAAAATATTGCGTTCATCTGGAGGTCTTTCCTATAGTATGCTTTGTTTTGTAAGTGTTTAATGGGATGTTAAACCCTGCAACAGAGGGTTCTGGTGGGGCACTGGAGGACAAATTCATGGAGTCTCCAGTCTTTTTACTCATTCTGCTACCCCTCCCTGACTTTCTCAAGATTTGTGAAGAGAGTGGGGGATATACCAAGTTAAAAGGTAGGCTTATTTTGAGGTAAATCCTGGTTTCATGCCACGATATGGAGGGGGTACCTCTGGAAATGACATATCAGTAAGATTTCCATTGAAGACACTTGCTCAAGCCGTTCTTCCAGTACACACTCCTGTGGTTTCCCATAAAAAGGCTCTATTGCGAGTGAAGAGGTTTACTCTTACTAATTTATTAGCAGTTTATTATTAATCAGCTATGAGATGACTGAATTCTTAACAACTGTTCTAGTACCCATCAGTCCTTTTGAAGTGCCAAGGGGTTTATCCCAGTAAGCATTTTTTACATTCCATGTTACACTTTTTTTACAACTTTCACAATTTTCTGCACATCCTTTTTCCTCATGGAGAATCCAGTGCCTATTTTATACAGTGGAACTCCTCCTGTCAAGCCTTTAGAACTATTTTATTTAGAAGCATTGATTTTTCCAGTCTTTTAAAAGAGTTTTTTAAAGCTTGGCCTAAATTAGAAAAAAATACGTGCAAGCTAAAAAAATTGGAAATGTAGATGATCACAACCTGTGTGATAAGGTCTCCTCTTGCATTATTGATTTGGCATACACAATCGCTCAATCAATATAGTCTTCTTGCCAAAATTCTGGAATTATAACTCAACATTCTTCCATCTGGACTAGAAGTCAGTCTTCATCGAGTGCACTGAGATTTTAAGGGGCAGACAGTCTTCTGAAAGCTTTTAGCCTCTAGGAACTAGATCAATTAAAATTGCTCAGTGGTGAACAAGAGTAGCGAAATAATTTCAGTCTAAAACTTTTTTATGCCTCTTTTTTTTTCTTTTTTTTTTAGTTCAGGGTGTTTTAAGATGTAATTTTTATATGTCTGAAACACCTGGGATTCAGTGAAGAAATAAGGGAATTGCTGTACAGACAGAGTGAAATCACTGTTCTTTATCCAAAGATTTGAAAGGGAAAAATAAAGATAAGACACAACAGAAAATAAAGGATACGACACAATAGATGAGAGTGTCAGACGAACCAGGCTGGAGGGAGGATGAAAACAATACTATCACAGGCAGAAGCTATGGTTAATTAGAAACCATGGTTACAAGTTGCTACTTCAATTTCTGCTGCAGATTTTTTGTGAAGGCCTCAAAGACACTTTGACCTAAACCTTAAAAAAGTTCTTGTTTACTGTGGCAGAGTATTCTGCTTGTGGGAAGTAGGATTCATACAGAATTCGTGAGAGACAGTGTATTGATTGGAGAGCAACCCATTATTGATTGAGAAGAGGGATTTTTCTTACATCTGGCACTTTTGTAAAACTCAGTGCATTCCTCTCTAGGTAGTTCCCATTCCTATCTGTGCAGAGGTTATTTTGAGCTGCCAGAAGGTCCTTCATGTTAGATGTCACAGCCCTAAATCATAGAATCACAGAATCATAGAATGGTTAAAGTTGGAAAGGACCTTAAAGATCATCTAGTTCCAACCACCCTGCCCTGGGCAGGGACACTTTCCACTAGACCAGGTTGCTCAAAGCCTCATCCAACTTGGCCGCCTTTTGTGTTTGAATGACTAATTGCTTTCTTTAAAAGCATGAGGAAGGATCCTTTAATAAAAGTAGCCAAGTTGCAACTCCATGATAGAGATTATGCCCTTTTAAGATATTGTTTGTGGTTTAACAAAAAATGTATTAATGACCATGGAAAGGAGTAAAATCAGTCCTGCATGTTCTTTCTTAGTCTTCCAAATTTTCCATATTGCAGCAAAAATGGAGTCTCTCTTTTCCCTGTCTTTCCTACTTTCATGAATAATCTAAGCAGTCATTCCTTGGGTATCAGATTAAGGCTAGGAAATGGCTAGGATAAAAATGTGTATCTGTTCCAGGTTTCAGAGCAGAGAGCTACGATAATGACAGAGGTGATACAATAGATGAATTGGAGATCAAACTTTCTGGCTAGGCAAGCGACACAACCTTCTTCTGAACAGGGACCTCACCGGAATAAACTTGTACCATGGCTCCTTTCCTGCTACAAAACATGACATGGCACAGAAACATAAAAACTGTACAAGGTCCAGTGCTTTTCCAAAGAGTCAGGTTTACTGGGCACAGGGAGCCAAGCATGTACAGCAGCAAATCCCTGCCCGTTCCCTGGTGAAAAACAGCAGCCAGGAGCAGGTACGCGCTGCCAAAACAGCTCGTACCGCCTATGCCCACTGCCCTCTGTCCTGCTGATGCTTCCTTGGAGTGTCCGGAGAGGGGCTACAGGCCAGAAGATTTACTCTGGTTTGTCAGCCTGCTCCCAGTTGCTGTTTTTGTCTGCTTGTGCTGTCTGTTGGGAGAGGGACCTCAAGGCCCTCAGGAAAGGCGGTGCTGGGAGTGAGCTGCAGGTGAGGCAGGTTGTCCTGGCAGGCAGCATACCAGCTCTGTTGCGGTGATTTTTGTTAGGCTCTATCACATTTGGGAACAGACCTCGGTACCTGTCAACAAGAGGCAGCTACAGTGATATACTTGATGGTGAAGCCAGTGTGTGTCCTGAAGAGCACCAGACAAATGCCAGCTGATGAAAAGTAAAAGAAAGAAAAAAGCAAGTGGCTTAGATTTGTGTCAGCAAAAGAGAACACCATCAGGGGGTAGCTTGAAGATTTTGGTCCATACCAAGCTTATTATTTTTTAGCAATTAAAGACAAGTCTTGTACATTTTGTATTCAATTTTACCAACATATTTTTCAACATTTATCAACATATCCTGACTTTTTCCCTTTCCATACAATTGTATGTAAGTTCTGTTTGCCAATGATCTGAGTCAATGTTCCTCTTTTTCATTCCTGTAGGATAAAGTCATGGGTAGATAAGATGCAAGAAGATCTCGTAACATTAGCACGAACTGCAAGCGGAGTGGACCAGCTTGCTGCGGTGAGTAAGAAGACACACCTTAGACTGCAATAACTAGAAAATGAAGTGAATGGTGTGCATCATCTAGGCATTACGATAATTTCATCCCAACATAGTAAAAGGATTTTTGGGAATTAAACTCTGCAGTGCTTACTGAGAGAGAAATGGATAATACAGACATCCATCAATTCACTCTCTTAATGTTGCAGCACTTGCTCATTGCTAGTATTTAATCAGCTTTGCAGTATCAGACATAAGGCTTACCGCTGTTGCAACGCTTCCACCTGAAGCCAGCGCTTTTATGCTATGTGTTTGTCAAATATGGTACCCAGGAAGCAACCATTCAAGGCAGTAGAAAATTCTGCTCTCTATTAACAAGGGAGGCTATTTTTCTGACACATATTTCCTGAAATGGGGCAGCTTTTGGTTAGAAGAAATGTAGGTGAGAGTCAAAACTACTTTTATTCAGCTGTTCCAATTTAACCCAAAGTCTGTTTTAGGGAAGAATTTACAATTCTTCTGCCATTGAGAAGAAACTTTTGTGCTGTATTCCATTCGTAGAAGGTAAAAACACATCTGAGATGGCACAAAAATGAACTCACAATTCAGAAAATGTCAGGATAACACTGCCTATGCAACTTTGTGTTTATACATCATGATCCATTATACAGCCACATGATCATACATTTTGGTCTCCCTATCCCTGCACAAATCCCATGGCTCCTTCTCTGAACAGATGGATCTCTGGATTGATGTAGGACTGTATAATGAAGGGAAATTTTGCTGTTATGTCAGGAAAAGAAGTTATTCTGTCAGCCAGCAAAAGCCCTTGGTGCTGGGGAGCTGAACATGAAGCCATAAGATGTGGTTTTCTGAAGTCATAATCTCCCCAAATGATCCATGAAATGAATAGTAGCTGTGTTTCAAAGCTATTAAGAAACACAGAAAAATAAGGTGTGAAGTTTCTCAGATTTAACGCTGTGCATTAATGTATTCCTTTGACCTTAATGACTTTTTACCCAGACATCCATGTCTCGTGTATCCTGTCGCAGAAGGACATTTTCTCTTTACCGACTATGAGAGGGGGCTGGATGACTAGCTCAGATGTCCATGTTTACATTGTGAAAGCTTCAGTTTAGATGAGATCACCACTGTCTTACAGAAGGAAGGGCCGTGTCACTGCATGTATGTGACAAACATAAATGAAGATTGCAGAGATTATTTTAGTTCTGGGCTTTCCTAATATTTGAGTGTTTCATACTGCAACACAATTTAAGGCAGATGCTTTAGATGCGTTTTTTAATCTTGGAAAATGCCAAACAAACTGAAAACAAAATCTTGAAATCCTGACACAAAGCATCACATTGATACACACATGGGTTTCCCACATAGGATCTCAACAACACAGAAATATCTATTGCTTGAGCTTTCTGGGGAACCGTAATGTTTACCCAGCATGGAACACTGATGGGAGCTTTTGTAGGTGGATTTCACACATATCTGCTGACAGAGACCAATGAGGCTTGCGAATCCTGTCTCTGTCTCCAGGTTTTGGTGAGGACTTTCTGCTAAGAGGGAGGAGGGCCCTTTTTGGTCATCTGGTCTAGGTGTGATCTGTTCTATTCTGCACTTACAGTGTCTCTTTTTCCCCACCATCTCTTCATTCAGCATCGTACCTCTGATCCACCACTGGACTTTCTAGTCCATTCCTGCTGTGCTGCATGGGCTATCTTTCATCTCTCCTCAACATATTCTGTGTTTCTGTCTTGATCGCTGCCTTTGCTGCCTGGCCAGTCTGGCTTTCTCCCTTACATTGACTTCTTATCCCTATTTTAGGATCCCTCTCCTCAGCTCTTTCCAGTTCAGCATCTCTCTCTGGACTCTTCAGTTTGCCTTAGTGTTTCCAAACCATTCTGTCCAGGTGTGTGTGGCCAGCCTGTCACAATACTCCTAATGCATCTCTTCCACAGGTATTTTTCTTCCCCCTTCTCACCTTTCCCTCCATCACTAGTTCTCAGTCCCAGACGTATCGTTTTCTCCTGTATGCTGCTTCTGTTTCTCCTTACCTTCCAGTCTCTGCGCTCCTTCTTCTTTGCCTGCCATTTTTCAGTCTGTTATCTCCTACTTCCATATCCCAATCTCTTGCCCTTTGTTCTTCATTAAGTTTTCATCTCCTCTTTCTTCCACTGCTTAGACCACAAGGGTGTAGAGATCATCCCGAGAGACCACACCAAGTCTGAGCTTTAGTTGTAGAGGGGTCATGTTCTCTCAGAGTGATGCTCTCTGGGTTGGAATACACCTCGGTGTACGTTTTCAGGGATTTAGCTGATAAAATCTCTGTAGTGACCTGCAGGTGGTTTTCAGGCTAAAATTTGTTAAACACCAAGGAGTAAAAAGTGTATTTTTGCATATGTGTGTTGTGTTTTTAATCTACAGTACAGGGGCAGTAGGGTATTTCAAAGGGAAATGAGTTACAGAGGATTTCTAACTTGAGCAAAGCAATGAGTTAATGTCTCAACCATTTTGCCTGGCATTTCCATGCACAGACCACATAGTAAAATAGATAATGGAAAGCCAAGTGATTGATGCTGTCACTCTTTTTTTTCCCTGAGGAAAATGTTAGTTTATGTAGTTAATATTCAGCAAACTTACAAGCTGCTAAAACAGTCTTATAATGAGAACTGCTGGGCAAACATAATAATGCATAGTGCTACCAGCTATACTTAAAGTATACCACAGTGACATTCACGCTGAAGAAAAACATTAGTCTGTGAATACTGTAGGTAAGTTTTTTTTGAAAGCCAAAATTTAGAGCATACTTTAAGTAAATAACATATTATCTCAGAGGGTATCCACAAGGTGGTCAATATGTGCTTGTAATCCTAGGATTAAAAGCATGAAAGGGGAATGTTTCCGTGTAAAATATCCCTCTATATCAAAGCCGTTTGTTTGACCTAAATTGCATGATGTCTTTCTCTAACCACAAGGTTTTAATTAGCTCTCTTGCCTGCAAGGGAGAATGCAAAGGCCTGCGAGGTGCGAGCCATGAAGTCTCTCCCTCTTTCTTCTTGTTTACAGGCTATTGTCACTTTCCCATTTTTGAATGGCATCCTTTTTTTTTTTTTCTGCTTGCTGCTTATTAACAGGTAGTCAGATCTCTTCTGAAATGAACCACAATCTTGGAAAAAAGGAGACTACAAGACATGAAAAACAGCATGCTTGCACGCCTGCCACTTATATTCACAGAATTTGCCTTCAGTTGCTCAAGCTTTAAAAATAGTTAACAGTCAGACTGAATTTTCAGCTTTGTTTCTGACTTATTGTGTCTTCTAACTTCAGAATTGTTTAGATCAAGTCTGTAGTCTTCATGTTTTTGGAAAACTTCAAATAAGAAAAAAATTTGTTTGGTTTTTCTGCCCCTCCTCCCTCCAAAACCAGCAGGATTAATACAAAAAGGAGCAGAGTGCTCCTATTATAAAACAGTAGACATGACTTTCTGTGAACAGCTGTAGTGCCAGAGTGTGTAGGGTTGGAAAGCTGTACTTTGGTCAGACAGATTTTTGGTAGGAGAAATGTCTTTCCTTGTTCTAGGGAAAATCAATTTTAATTTCGCTAAGTGATGAGGTTAAAGCTCATAGCAAGGACGTGTAGCAGATAATAACCTTTAAACAGCCTGGTCAGCCTCTCCGTGGACTCAGTGAAAGAAGTCCCACTGATTCAGCTGAAGTTAGACTCTGTGTCTGTTTCATACAATCGAGTCTTTTATGAAGATCTCTGAAGTGACTGAGGTAGCTCTCAAAGTAGCACAATTACTGTGTTCTCCGCTGTAGTGAATTAGTTCTTCAAAAACCAGGGCTTTTCCAATTAGCTGCTGTGTCATGCAAGTTTATGGTGTTTCCATAATGTGTTGAAGATACCTCAGGGTTCATCAGTGCTATATGTGCTTTTATGTGCATTGGAGGTCTGTGGATCTTTGTGTCGCAGAAAATTATACTACACAATGGTCTTTTCTGGAGAACTGTGAAATATTTTCTTCTAGCCATCATGGAGAGGCATAGGAACACTGCCTGAACTCTCAATTGATTTGATTTTAGACTGGGAGAGCTTTTGACCAGAGAGAATGTAAAACAAAGTGTCGTATGTACTTCCAAAGGAATAAAAAATATCAAATCTAAACTGCCATTAAACTCAACTGAGGGACTTGTTAGGTGAATAACAGACCTCTTGAGATCAGTACCTATGTAGAAGTCTCATTTATTATGCAGTGTGGACATAGATATCCAGGGAGAGCATTTTTTGTATTTAAAGTGTTTACATTCAACATGTACTCAATTTAATGAAATCATGTATAAGGAGAGGAATCTCCTCAGAGGAGAATTCCCTTTTCTTTGTTCATTGACAAATTTCTTACAGTGACTTGGAATCACAATCTTGTCCTAGTGACTAACCACTCTTCCTCTTGCTTTTGTGCCTATAGTAGAGTCATTGTAAACCATTGCAACTTTCATTAATCACAACTTTTGAAAATATCTGTATAGCAAAGATACATGATAATATACTTATGAGCATTTCACATAGTGTTAAAAAAGAGAAAACATGTGGGAATTGATTTAGTGAACTACTTCAATAGTGACTATGGTTTTGAAAATATAAATATTTCAAACACTTTTTCTCTTATTAGCAATGATGACAGCAATATAATGCCTGTAGGAAGAAAAAATGCGAAAGAAAGCTTGGATGCCATTAAATTAGGAGTTCTACATTGAGACTACATTTATCCAAGCCTTAACCAAGCAAAACAGTATAACTGGCATAGAAGGAACAGACAAAATGGATATCTGTAGGAGATGGAAAGGCAGGCAAGAGCTGAGTTTTATTATAGATTCATAGAATCATAGAATCGTTTTGGTTGGAAAAGACCTTTAAGATCATCGAGTCCAGCCGTAAACGTAACACTGCCAAGTTACCACTAAACCAAGTCCCTCAGCAAGACATCTACCCGTCTTTTGAATACCTCCAGGGATGGTGACTCAACCACTTCCCTGGGCAGCCTGTTCCAATGCTTGGGTAACCTTTTCAGTGAAGAAATTTTTCCTAATATCCACCCTAAACCTCCCCTGGCACAACTTGAGGCAATTTTCTCATTCTATTGCTTGTTACTTGGGAGAAGAAACCGACCCCCACCTCTCTACAACCTCCTCTCAGGTAGTTGTAGAGAGAGAGATAAGGTCTCCCCTCAGCCTCCTTTTCTCCAGCTAAACAACCCCAGTTCCCTCAGCCATTCCTCATAAGACTTGTGTTCTAGACCTCTCACCAGCTCTGTTGCCTTCTTTGGACATGCTCCAGCACCTCTATGTGTTTCTTGTAGTGAGGGGCCCAAAACTGAACACGGTACTCAACGTGCAGCTTCACCAATGCCAAGTACAGCAGGACAATCACTTCCTTAGTCCTGCTCACCACACTATTTCTGATACAAGCCAGGATGCTATTGGCCTTCTTGGCCACCTGGGCACACTGCTGGCTCATATTCAGCTGACTGTTGACCAACACCCCCAGGTCCTTTTCTGCCAGGCAGCTTTCCAGCCACTCTTCCCCAAGCCTGTAGCGTTGCCTGGGGTTGTTGTGACCTAAGTGCAGGATCCAGCACTTGGCTTTGTTGAACCTCATAACACTGGCATCAGCCCACTGATCCAGCCTGTCCAGATCCCTCTGTAGGGCCATCCTACCCTCAAGCAGATCAGTGCTCCCACCCAGCTTGGTGTCATCTGCAAACTTACTGAGGGTGCACTCCATCTCCTCGTCCAGATGACTGATAAAGATATTAGACAGAACCGGCCCCAATTCTAAGTCCTGGGGAGCACCACTTGTGACCGCCCGCCAACTGGATTTAACTCCATTCACCACAACTCTCTGGGCCCGGCCTTCCAGACAGTTTTTAACCCAGAGCAGCATACGCCCATCCAAGCCATGAGCAGCCAGTTTCTCCAGGAGAATGCTGTGAGGAATGGTGTCAAAAGCTTTACTAAGGTCTAGGTAGACAAAGCACAGAGGAAACATGATCTTTAATTTATAGATGTGCCTTTACTCACTAATTGATATTTGCTGTGAAGAAAGAATCCTGATCCAAACAAGAATTGAGCTCAGATTTTAATTTTTCCATTTAGAGGTTTAACTCCAGATCATTCTTCCTCTGAATTAGTTGTGGTAAATTACTACTTAGGTGGTATGAATCAACACGAATACTAGTAACATCTAAATGTAACTTCTGTTATCAGTAAGATCGATCATGTTTAAAGTGTAGTTCCTCCTTGTGTCCTTCAAGTCTATTTATACTATCTGGGAATAGTCTCAAAATGGTCTTCCAAAAATAATTTTAAAGTACATTTTTAAATACTGCTTTTTTGGACATTATTAGGAGTTTAGGCGAGATCTGGGAGAACTCCAACTTGGATTTAATACCAATATAATATCCTCATTACAGTAATGCAAAGATTACTTCAACAAGGCAGGAAGTCAGGATTCAGGATGCCAAAATACTCAGCTGGTTGAAAACTGGCAGAGCTCCACGGACTTCAGTGGATTACTCTGATTTACATTTGCTAAGAATCATGTCTAACAACACTTAATTTACAATTCAAGCAGGTAAAAAGTATTTTGAAAAAAACCCCAAACATTTTTACACAAGAAACAGAGGCTTGATCTTACTGTTGCTGTAGTTTCCCAGCTGAGAAGGGTATTGTTGGGTCCTTTCTATTATTTAACAGATTTTTTTTTTTCCCTAGAAGAGCAAAGGGAATATTTATAAGAAGGTGTTGTGTATACAACAACTTGAGACTTGAAAGCAGGAAGACAGGATACACAGGAAAATCTTTGTTAAGGAGGTACAAGATGTCCAATGTGCTTCTTTAAATGTCTCTCAGCAAAGACACAGCTTACTATATGCCCTTTAACGTTATAAACACTGTGTTTTAATATAAAAAAACCCAGTCATGTAATTGTCCTTTCAACTTACAAAGGTTCATGTAACTTTGTCTTGCTTGTAAACTCTCTGTGCTGTCAGGCATTATGAAGCTGCTCTGCTGTAAATGATATGCAGTTTCTACAGAATAAATAGACTTTTAGAAAAAAATAAGAAGGAATAGAGAGCAGCTTAGCAGAATTTTAAAATCCATGTAGCAAAATAAATATTGAGGATCTATCAGATCTCACTAGCTTAATTTATTGGTAGGCATTTTGTCTTAGTAAAGACCTAAAAAACTGCACACAAAGTGCAAAGTCACATTCTATACCTGTGAATAGTTACCTCAGCAAGCACTAAAAAATGCATGAAGAGCCCACTAAACTCCAGAATTAAGTCAATACATAGTCCCATTGTGATGGGAGTATGCTCAACTTCCATGTGTACATAGACCTTTCACAGCAAAGGCCCATGACTAAGCTAATTGACAGCTCTTTTAATCTAATAAACTACAAGTATGCTTCTGATTTCCAGCTCCTAAAATACCTCTAGGGACAGGAATGAGGAGGGAGGGATCCCTGCAGTACCCAGAAAGGAAGACCTCAGAGCAGAGAACATGCCTTATAGCAATGCAGGAGCTTGTCTGTTCCAAACTGGTTGAAGAGAATCCTCTTTTACATAAACGCTGTATTAAAAATGTGGGTCTGTGTTAAGAGCTTAGATGTGACAAACACAGGAGCTTCGCCATGAGTGCTATGACAAAAAAATGCCATCTTGTACTGTGCAACCTTTTCAAGCAATGGCATAATTGAACGAAACAGCAGATAGAGAGGCAGTTCCAAGGAAATCTAGTCTCTGAATCTGTTTCCTTTTTGATACATGGCTGCAAAAACAATCCATGCATGATGTTCATAAGGCATGCTGTTATTACAGTCCCAGGAGCTGTAGAGTGAACCCGTATAGACTGACTTGGCCTTTAAATGATATTCATACTGAAATAGAAATACCATTTCTTCCTCCAAAATGAAAGAGAGCTACATAAGGGTATTTGATATATGGCAATGAGTTCCATTCACAGAATGAGTCCACCAGCAACTGTTAGAAATTTTTTTATTTATTTTATCTCTTGAATGCTGTTTTATAATAATTAGCTCTTTCTTGCTGAACACCCAGCCGAGGTTCTGCGTGAGCACATTTCATCCATTGCTCAGCGTGAGGTCTGTGCCTAATGCACAGATGGTGCGAGTCTGCCGAAGCACTCAGATTGGCAGCAGATTCCCAGTCCATGCTTCTAGCTTTTCAGGTCTTGGATCAGCCTGTAGAGTTTAACGGAGACGAGTGACTTGTAAGAGAGACTGGTCTCTGATTTGAACTGCCCTGGAGCAGGGATGTTCAGGAAAGCTTCCTTCTGCCAGAAGGAATTAGAACCTCCAGGTAATTTTCTGTTGGACTCATTACAGATTTTAGCTAAGATAGCGTTGTGTTCTAGAAGCTCTACAGATAGAGGAATGCCACTAACTTACCACCTATAGAAGCTGTCATATATAACTTGCCTTTTTCTCTTCGTTATCTATATAGAGGTCAGTGCAAGGAGAGGTTTTAAGAGCTTACTTGAACTTAATGTAAAATTTGTATCCACGTGAGTTCTCCCTACTGTCATAAGTGGTTTGAAATTCCTGCTTCAAAAGACGGTTTGACAGACAAGTTAACAATAAATGTTTTTGTTCTTACTGTTTTTCTCTGTGATTGGCATATTTATGTGGCTCTTGCTTTAAAATCATAATGTTAAAGGGATGAAATAGCAAAAGCTTTATATAAATTTGAAATTATTTATTAAAAAATTAAGCTGATCCATAGAATTGAAATTTCCATTTATTTTTACCAGCTTTATTCTTTTTTCTTATCTTCTTTTTTTTTTTTTTTTAATACTATATTTATCAGGTTGGATTCAGCTTGAATATGCTTTAGCCAAAGGCAAAGAGTTTTGTACCTCATGCTATTCTCTGATGAACTACCAGATGGACCTAGGGTATATATGGCCGCATTCCAGAATGTATTGGGTTCACCCTTTTTAAGACTGAAGTAGTGGAGAATATTATGATTAAGAAAAATATAAAGAAGAAATGTGAGAACTTGATTTTTTTTTAAAAAAAAGCTGGTTTGATTTAAAGAATAACAACCCAAATAAATACATTTGGTTTACATTTCTCTGGAGGTCTTGTCTATGGACTTTGTAAGTCTAAATTTCATTTGAATGTTCTGATTGCTATAGGTTCTGATGAATTTGTCACTATTTTGACCCTGAATTTTAAGAGATGTTTTACTTCTGACCTGTAAAATATTAATATATTGGTGTGCAGTCTCCATCCTTTTTCACCCCTGAAAACAGAAAAAGTAACTAATACCACAACACTTGTAGGCACAACTTGCATAACTGTAAAGATATTCACTGTGTGTCCTAGGTGTGAATATGGTAATTAAGGAAACTTTCATATTCAGTGAACAAATTTTGCCACCCACTGAGGTTCACTATGGCTGATGTCAAGTCAGAAAAATATCGTATCCTTTCTTTTCTCTTTTTGTCTGTTTGTATTGTTCTCAATGGCACAAAAGACTAAACCACTTTTTTAAACATCAAATAAAATAGAGAGGAATTTTTAGACATATAAACTGAATTCAACTAAATTTTGAAAAGTCATTTTGAAATGAAAATTAAAAAAAACCCACAGGTGTTCTGAAGTTGTTGAGGCACTTCTTGTACGCTCTTTGGGTTGCTGGTTTTACATATGCTGCAACTTCCCTGAGTTCAGGGCATTTTTATGAGGGGTACTGGTAGATCTGTAACTGCAGTTTTCCATGAAAGTGCGCTTTGTTACATTGTTTTTCTAAGGAGCAGAAGGAGAAAAATCTGAAAGCAAGGAAACAACTCTTGAAATTTTTTTAAATGCCTTCAGTAATATGTAATAAAATAGATAGTTTGTCAGAAAGTGGGATTGAATGAGTGGGCTGTGTATGAGGCTCTGAAAAGCTTGAATTCTTTCTAAGTATAAATTGGCTATTGTACACTATTTACATTTGTGTCTTTTGCTTCATCCCTAAGGCGAGGACACCAGTTTGCTGTCTGAGTGGAATGTGGCGAAGGGAAGTGAGGTCAGGATTGCTTTTAGAATGGAATTATGAAGGGGTTGGTACAATGAAACATGGGCATTTCAGGTATTGATTGGGAAGCTGGAGTCCGTTTACCAGAATTAAAATAATGTATGTGATGGGTTAGGCTGGTTAGAGATTCCCAAAATACAGTAAGAGGGTTTTTTTTAATACAGTATTTATAAAGCACTGCCACTGCTATGTTCTATGTGCAACAAAATACCAAAGCTGCAGGCATTAAAAATAGAATTCTCCAAACTAAATTCTGTTGAGTTTACACATTGCTAACCAATGTCGAGATGTCAGGAAAATTAAATCACTTTTAAGAATGCAGGCTGGGAAATGTGAAGACACATCTGCAAGTTCTCTTTGTAATCCAAATGGAAATTAAGAGATTGTCAAAACACAGGGAGCCTCATTTATTATTTGCAGATGCTACTCTTCCTCTGTTCCCTTAGCAATAAACTGGCATTTTGAAGAGTTCCTTCTTCCAGCAAGCGAAATCAGCTGGAAGTCTCTAAGAATAGGTGGCTGCATTAGCAAAGCTTGCTCAGGCTCAAGGGAAGGGGTGGCCTAATATTACCATAGTTTTAATTACTATTTGGTGATCTGGATAATCTTTCCATTAACTTTAACACTAATAAAATCTGCCCTGTTGGTGCTTATGTTCAGATAGTTTTTGTAGAAGCTGAGAGCAAATGAAAGATTTTCCTTAAAAGAAACACACACACTAAACCTAACAATTAACTGAACATTATAGCTAATCATAATATAGCTAAGTCCTGTGGTTAGTAAAACACCAAAAAGACTCTGCTAGTTCCCAGTGACTTAAAATTACCTTTGGGGAGAGAGTCAGTAGGTGTTAAATTGCATTAAGAGCAGGTGAAGCAGGACAAAATTTCTTATGAATAAGTGAGTTTGAAAAATTACATAAGTGCCCACCTGAAAGTATGTCAGAAATGCAGAAGAAATGTGAAACACTTTCTTCCTGTTGTTCTTGTGTTACA
Organism: Burhinus oedicnemus; assembly: GCA_008921705.1. Taxonomy (NCBI): domain Eukaryota; kingdom Metazoa; phylum Chordata; class Aves; order Charadriiformes; family Burhinidae; genus Burhinus; species Burhinus oedicnemus. Next base: position 255,218 of record VFFE01009136.1, read on the forward strand.
AGAAAGGTTCACTTGGTGTACGTTGTACTCATCATGAGTTGGGATTTTTGGGTTCTCATCCAGTCTCAGCTAAAAGCCTGAGCTAAAACTGCTGTGAAGCCAATAAATGATGTAGTCTTGTTATTTAATAGTGTATTGCTATTGCTATGAAACAAAATTGAATGCCTGAAATACATTTTTCTTAATAGAGGGGGATTTTTAGATCTGTTTCTGATGTTTGTACAATAGCAGAGGTACAAAGCTGAACACGTTTTATGACTGTTTGAATACAAAGCGACAATTACAAAAATTACTTCTTAATTTTAAAGTCCTCTAGACTACTTTGTTAATTATCAACAGTCAAAAGTGTCCGATGATTCCATCCTACAAAGTATCCCTGATTATCTGCTTTTCTTTGAGTAGGCACCTGAGTGAGCCAATTGACTCTGGCACTACTTAGACTCTCTGTGATGCTAACTGAGGCGTAAGTGTTCCCAACATCTTGCAGAATTCAGCCTGAACGTATTACTTAAAAATGAACTCTGATAATTTTTTTCTTAATGTGCGCATCACTACTATGATATGTTATGGTTTTCAAAACGTCAGCTGCCCTGTCACTTGTCACCCCAGATCTTTACAGCAGTCAGTGATCAAGCGAGTGACTCTGAAAAGCAACAGCTACAGTAAACTATTGGGGTGGTTTTTTCCTTTGTGTTGTTGCCATGAATTTCAAGCATGAAGGCATCTGTGAGTTGCTAGGGAGCAGCTGTAATCTTATTTATATATTATATATAGCAGAGAGTAAGACATATTTAAAATACTCAGACTGATTTCTTTGAACATACAGAGTGCTCCTTGGGAAGGAGCATTTTTCAATGTGTTCTACAGTGGATCACTTGTGATTCAAAGAAAAGAAACGTCTTGTGAGGAAAAAAAAATCTCTGGCATGTATTAGAAATAGAAAGTACGGGTATAAATTTGGAAATAGGATATGGTAGTAAGAAGATAGAATTTGCTCCCTCTGGGCAGATTGCATAGCTGTTTGTGACTACTAAAATTTTGAGTTAAAGGAAAACATCTACAGAAATAAAAAGTTAGTAATAATAATCACTCGCATGGATTGGAGTGGTTATTTCTGTTTTCTGACTTTTCCAGCTCCCAAGATCTCTTTGTATGTTTTGGTGTCTGTCAAACAGCCCCCCTCCTCCACTTTTCTCACATAAATGATGTCATGACATGTAACTTCATGGCACTTATAAAGCCAAAAAATAAAAATAGTGAATATGCGAGTGTTATTAGTTGGTATTTTGTTAGCTAAACAAAGTTATTAAAACTGAAACTGTCTGTGATTCTCTAAAACATGTTGAATATTGTTCATAAAGCAATATAATTTTGTCAAAATATTTGTTTTGAAAATTTTAACATTACCCAAAATTCCAGTAAGAAGTGTACTTCTTTGTTTTCAAGCGAGACGATTCCTTCCTCCCCAGGATGAAATACTAATTTTTTTTTTTTTTCAGTCTATATGATTCTGTTTTGGTTGGGGAGAGGGAGAACAGAGAGCAATGAATGAGCTCAGAGCCCAGCAGCAACCTGGGCCAAGTTGAAGTAGATGTATAAATTAGAAAAACTCTTAAGTTATCCCATTAGCTGTATTTTTGTTTAATATTTTGATACGTTGTTTTGGTTTTGTTTGGTTGGTTGTTTTTTTACATTTTACTTCAATCAAGATCTGTAAGGCAACTCTCTTTTGTCTAGATAAGGAGTGGATAGAAATACTCATACCAGAATGAATAAAGCTCTGGAGATGCCTGTTCCCTTCAGTCACTATAAAGATGACTCGGATCCTTGGTCACCCTTAGGTTTAGAAATCTAAAAGCTACATAAATCCCCAACTAAGTGTTACCAAAGAGCAAGCATAATTCTTCACTTCTTACTGATTTTAGCAGAGGATTGCACATTGCACAGAAGCAGCTTTGGTGTCCAGTGGCACCCAAAGCAGTACGCCCTGGATGGGACTTCAGAAGTTCTCCTGAACCTGTTGACTGGGCTGGACCCCAGCGGGGTCCTGCAGACACCGGAGTATTTCTGTGTCTTGCTCCCCAACAATGACGGCTCTGAATGCTCTTTTACTTTGAGGGCAGCTCTGTAACTAAGCTACTTCTCTGCATTCGTCCCATACTGTGCTGCTGCTAATAAGTAATCTGGGGTTGCTGGCACATGAGGTGTCTGTTCCAGAAGTGCAGACTCTGAACGTGGCATCAGATTAGCCCTTTCACAGCCACAGGGAGTAAATCTGGGGTGGCTGCGTGAAGAAACATGCAAGCACCTGTGAAAAGTGTTCTCCAGTTCTTGCAGTTCCAGGCAGTTAATGCTGAGATAATGTAGTTTCCTTTGTGTAGCTTCAACCTGAGTCAGGCAGGGAAGGGAGCTTTCATCTCTGACTGCACAGTTTTAAGGGAGCTGGGTGCTGGTAACGGGGTCTGTCAGCAGTCTCACACATGACAAGCAATGAACCAAGTCCAGGATTCAGTTGAGGCCTCCAGGCAGGCATAAAAGGAGACGGGGTCAGGCACGGGTTGGAGACAAGGTTACAGCGTGGGTTCAACAACCACCCAATTGACAGGACTGGAAAGAAGCTCTAACATACATCTGGGGAGTCCATCTAGGAGACGGAGTAACTATGGCATAGGGCCAAGACACATCCAGGGGCCAGGGCTGGAGACAGGCGTACAGGTACAAGCACAGGTTCCCAGTGAGGTAGGTTATGGTGATTAAGGCCTATTAGTGCCCCATGATGATAGAAAGCCAGAGACTTTTTGGAAGGATCAGGGGGAACTGGCCATGGGAGTTCCTCTCCAAAAGTAGGGAGTAGGCAGGAAGAGATTAATTTTCAAAACCTTTATTTAAGTTTTGCTCTGTTCTGAGCCTTTTTAAAAGTTTATTTAATAAATTAATTACTTTGGTGTATAAGCTTGTAAAACCTATCTGATGATTTCACGAGCACTCTTAGTATCTTTCAGAAAAGATGGAGGAAGACCCGCCACAAAGTTTTGGTTGATTTGGCATCCCAAGCTCAGTAGTATCTTTGAGCAGTAGTTTTACCTTCATGATAATCTCCAACTGGTCTAGACTGATTATAAAGCATTGATTGTTGACAGAGGTGTCCCATCAGCCTAGCTGAGCTAAGTGGTCTTGAAAGTAGTATTGAAATAATAACAACATCAATATATTTACCTTGTATAGATAGGTATTGCTGGAGTTGTTATTTTGTTTCTCTGTTCCAAAGCATATTTCAAGGTAGGAAAAGACAGTGTTTTTGCTTAACTTTTGAAATTCTGGTTTTGAACTTCTGAAGATCTTGTGTCATATGACTTCTACATCAGTGGAAGTATTCGGTGATGGAACTGAGATTGCCATGTTCATGTCCCATGTTTGAGCCCTCAGCCAGGTTACTGCTGCCTGAAGAAAAGGTTCTGTTGTTTCTTAAATTGAGAGACTGACAGTTTCAAACAAACAGACAAATAAACAGGCAAAGCAACTCCATTGTAGTTTAGAATAACTCAGCATGAATTCTTATTCCTTGTTATTTGGGTAGTCTGTCTAAACAGTACCAAGACCACAGATCCAAAGCACAGATAATTTATTACTCTCAGGAACTTTTCCTGAGTGGAATAAAGCATGAGGGCCATTTAAATAAAATTTGAATGTTACATTGGGTCCCAACGCCTGGCACAATATAGCAAGAGCCCTGCGATGAAGGTGCATCTTTCATTCTCTCTCTTTTTGTATAGAAATGTTTGACTTTCCCTCACAAATCTTAGAGAAAGCAAGGACAATGTCTCTTTGTGAGAGACCTGTAAATGTGGCCTTGGCGACTGAGTGGGCAGGGGCATGTTCTGCTGAGGAGCTGGCAGTTCTTCTAATCTTTAACACATTCAACTGTTCTTCTTGTGTTATTTCATCCTAATGTGATTCTCCCCATCATATTCTCTCCCTTAAAACCTTGCAGTTCATTATACCAGAATAAATATTCAGCGTTTAGAAAGCAATTTTAATACATTCTTGCCTGAATAAAGAAGGGCATGGCTATTGACTTCAGAGAAATATTAAAGTATTTTTTGTGCTATGACCTTACAGATTTTACTTAGTCATACTTGAGGCTTTACTCTGTAAGAAATGGTAGGGTTTTACTGACAATTTGGAGAGCTTTTAGCAAAACATTCATGATTAAAGTACTAAAACCGATTTTAGGCTTAAAAGCCAACTGAAACTTGTGTTCACTTGGTCAAAGAAATTTAACAAAATGTATTCAAATTAGCTCTTCTTAACAAGCCATGGAGCCTACCAAATTATATTTGGAAAGATGAATGAGCACACCTTTGCTCATAAGGCCCTTTATGGCTATTTGAGATGAGCTTTTGCTAATTGTGTTTGACTGCTAGGTGGGAGGAGGAAAAGTTTGCTACAGAGTGCCAAATCCTGAAGCGTGTATGATTTCCCCATGTGTTCTTGCACTGAACTGCTGCAGTGCTATGGCTGAATTAAAGAAAAGGGGAGCAGACAACAAATAAATTATGTACATGCTTCTTAAATACTTAGTGAATATTTCTTACACTGTTCTGTGGTAGTTTTGATGGATCTCATGCTTCAGGAAAATAAAGAAGTGTGTGAAGTTCTGAGTTATTTCTGATGTCTTTTTTTAGGAGCTTGTGGGATAAATCTACCGGCAGTAGAAGCAGGGGAGATAGGTGCTCTGAGCCCTGACATGGGGTAAAGCGAAGAGGAGGAGAAAGAGTCACTGACTCAACTCTATGTGGGATCTTGTGCAAAACTCAAAGGGTTTTTTTGGGGGGGTTGGTTTGACTTTTATTATTTTTTTAATCACTGACAGATAACAGCTTGTGAAGCTAGCCTCGGAGTCAGACCTTCTCAGTGGTAGGACCCACAATGCCTGTTATAAAGGTTTTAAGCTGAAGTATGAATAGGACTCCTGTCTCTTGCGGTGGTGATCTCCTTGTTAAATGATACAGGCTTTTGAACTATTTTGATAGCTAGTACTGGAGAAGAAAAATGAAAATGTTTCTTTTTTTCCTACAAATGTACCTACTAGACCATGCTTCGAGAGTCTGCAGCTTTCAAACCATTCAAGCCTGGAAGTATGGGAACAACTTCCTTAAAGGAATGGAGTCTATGAAAAATTTGCGTGCTTTCAAATTTGGGTTTGTAGGACCATATGTTTGCTATATGATTAGATACAGGGATGGAAGTACAAATTTTCCATCCAGGTTCTCAAACCCTTGCCAGTATGGCTTAGTGTAACTTTGATCTACGATGAAAAATTTAACTCCAGTGAATTATTGGTACTGCATTTCTGGTTGGTGGGGGGCAAAATTGTGGTTGTATGGATGCAATGCACCATCAGCTGAACTTCTGCTGAGGTTGTTAAGATCACAGGACTGTTAGAAACCGTATTTCACTAAGTGCTTAAAGATGTCAAAGAATCAACACTAAAGCACTCGCCCTTATATAGCTGGTCAATGTGGTCTCCAAGTCATCCCTATCATCCATCTGCCCCAAACCTGCAGTACTTGAGCACATACTTGCCGGTGCCCCTACTGTGTATTTTCTTTGCTTGTGACCTGCTTAATGTTTGTTTATAATATTGAGTGAAAAATATAACTACAATGAAATGGCATTTTTTGCAATGAACTACTGTTTTCTCCAAATTTTAAGATGTTTTTGCCTAATTGAAACTCCCAAATGAAAAGAGATTATATTTAAATTTTCTTATTCCTTTCACCATTGAGTAGCAAATGAAAAGCAATTGCATGAACAAATTTGAAAAAAAAAGAAACTAGGAAAAATGTGGATAAAGCAAAGCAAAATTTTTCGCAAGTAAAATAAATGAGCGCTTTAATATGATTTATTTTTATTATTTAAAAACTTCAGTGAAAGTTATTTTACGGTTTTCTAGCCTATTTGCAAAATCTTGTGAGTGTTATTCTATAAGTTCAGTATCGTTTGATGCAGGTGTGCCACATATAATCACAAGTGACATTTAAAGAATTTGGCACTACTTTTCTCTTCAAGGAATAAGACACAAACACCGGGTAATGCCCATATTCTAGTGCCTGGTCCTTACGTGATCAGGGTGAATATTTGCAGTTCTGATAGTTTTGCCAGATTTGATGGTCACTCCAATTCAGATGCTTCTCTGAAATTTCTCTTCCTAATTCAAACCATCTGAATCCATAAAACTGATTTCAACTCTTGCCTTGCCTGTAGGACTGTAGGGCTCTTCTGGTCACTACAGTCAATTTAATGCCGAAACCCACTGCTGATTGTGCAAATTTTATATGTTTCAGAGAAATTCTGTAGTGATCATTTGTAGGATAGTTTTTTCTTTTTTAATTAATAATTGGCCTATAGGCCCTTTCTACTATTAAGATCTGTCCTAAAAAAAAAAAAAAAGATATTTTGGGTTATACCTGAGATAAACTTTCTGCGTGAGAATTTTGAAAATCAAGCACTTCAAAAGCATCCAAACTATAATTGCAGGTTCAGTAGAAACTATCTTCTTTTGTAGTTGTGGTTTTCTGCTCATGATGCACTAAATTTTTAAAATAATTGCTCCACTATGAAGAATTAAAGCCTATTCCAATTATTTAGTTACTGGTGGAAAGGAAAGACTTTACTTCTGAAGAAAAAAACCCCAAAACCTGACATAAGTGTTGTGAAATTCAAAAGTGATGAAAACCTATGACAGCTTATGAGACATGCCCGATAAAAATTTGCAGCTATAACTGTAGTTGTCAGAAACTCATTTGTGACAAACACCCATCAGCTACAAGCATCAGAGGTGTATTTTGGTGAGTTTCTTTAAGGTCTTTGTAGCTTTAACCCAAGAAACTTGGCGGGGCTGGTAGACTCAGTCTGGTCTGCAGTTTCTCGGTTCTTGTGCTGGATGGCAGCCAGCGCATTAGCGCTGGACCCGTTCCTGCCTGTGCCTGGAATTGCTCCCCAGGAGACAGCACAGCCCCCACCAGGCAGCGTTGTGGAGGGGCAGAGTACTTGAGTAAACTCAGGCCATCTGTTGGGTGCATAAATTAGTTTTCCCGATCTGCCCATCTAGCCATAAGGTATCCACTTCCCCCCCCTCCCCGCCCCCACCCCAGTAATGTGTTTTTTCTTTATCCAATTCTAGTCGGACAGAGGTAGACAAATGGATTTCTTGCTACTTTTTTCTTCTTTACCTCTTGTTGCTTGCATTTCATTGTAGTGGCATTGTTTAACAAATCAAATTATCTCCTTAATATACGCATTCTGCTTTGGAAACAGTTAATGGCTCCTCACCAAAGATAACCTTTATTCATGAGGAGAAACACAATTATAGTTCCTTTCCCCTCTTTCCCCCTCTTTTTTCCCCTTCCTTTTTTCCCCTCCCTTTTTTCCCCTCCCTTTTTTCCCCTTCCTTTTTTCCCCTTCCTTTTTTCCCCATTTCAAACTTTTTTCTTTTCCCTATTTTCTTATTTATTTTTTCTTCCTTTTCCTCTTCTTTCCTCATGAATACTAACGCTATAATATGAACAGATAAGAGACTAAATTGATTACATTAGCATAACTTAAGAGATTTTCTTCAAATGTTATATTTGTTGTTCAGCATTCAAGGAATAATTAAATTCAGCAATAATTATTTTATTTCAACTTCAGTCATTTTAAAAGATCTCCATTTTGCTTTTCTCTCAGCACTCTATGGGAATCAGATTCCTTGAGCGTTTAACAGTTGAATAGTCTGTCACTAGAAACAATCAGTTTTGAAGATCTGTTAAATGATTTTTAGTGGCAACTTCTTTGTCTCAGACATAAAGGTGTGAAGTATTTCATTCACAAAGTACATTTGGATTTTCCTAGCAATAGTCTTTCTGAAGCTCTCCAGTGAGAACAGAGGACATCTCGATGCCTGTTTTGTCAAGTCACTTTGCTTATTTTGAATGTCTGTTGCCATTTTGATTTATTTCCAATTTTTCCTCTTGCAGATTTATTTGAAAAACAGAGATTTGTATACTGTAGAAGCCAACAACCCTCGTCAGCTAGTGGAAATTGCAGCCAGAGACATTGAAAAGCTTTTGAGTAACAGGTCTAAAGCCTTGGTGGTGAGTACTAATGGCTTAGGTTTTCTATTTAGCATTTTTAGATAATATTTATTATTGAAACATGCTTTTATTGTTATTTTTGCTGTCTATGCAGTTACGGGCAGTGTCAGCCTGATGTGTATAGGACATGACATATAGATAGGTGGCTCGTGACTTCGCGGGAGAAAATGGACTCATTAGTTTGTTGGCATAGGGCAGATGTTTATAATATTGACGGACAGATTAGGAACCATGGCCAAGTAACAAATCAAGTTATAAATAGATTGGAATATCTTCCTCTAAGTGACGCACATGAACGTTTATGACTCGAAGATCACTGCACTCTACAGTCAGTAGTGATATTGGGGAAACAAGAAGTAGAGCTTTTATAAAATGTGATTAAAAACTAATGGTATATTTGAAGTCATGATGTTCATTTTGGTATTATTACTAACTACATCTGTTGATATTTGGTCTCCGTCTTTTCAGTTACTCAGTCTTTCTTGATGGTAGCAACTAATTCTTCTCCTTCAACAAATGTAGCCATGTGTGAATCAGATTATTTTCCATATCTGTTCTATTTCTGATTTGCTAATTTAATCTGTATTTCAATAATGTTTCATATCAGCCAAGTTAATCCCGAACTATTAGTGTGAAGACCATGCTGTATTGTAACCTCATATTCTTTATGCTTTAAACAAGAAGTAGCTATTTCTTGAAAGTGCTTTTGCCAGCAGTTCCTTTCTCTTCTATTGTGTGAGACGCCAAACCTGAGTAATTGCTTCTTATGATTCCTTCTCATATCACTCGGACTCGTACAAGAGTTTAGAGGGCTTTTCAGAAGATACTGACCAAACATGCACAGGAGGATCTGGATTAATTCATAAACATGCTTTTTACAGAGTAGAGCTATTAGAAATAAGCTTAAAGGATGGAACAGCAGACTGTGATTCCCTAAGCAGTTACATACCCACATAGACTTGCAGATGAGTTTGGACATGTCATTTAAAGTGCAAGAGAGAAGAAAGAGGGATTAATTCACCTAACTGTAGACATCTACTCAGCTGGTCATCCTATGCTCCCCTTTTGTTCAGCAGAACAAAACAGGCACTTCTCAGTCAAGATTAACGTGACATGTTCTGAATAAGACCTTAAAATGGGATGAACTACAGCCCAGAAGTACTGACTTCTCTCTTTCTCTATCAGAGGAGCCTCGATGTAAACGTATATACGGTACGTGTGTAAAGTTGGAGGAGATGAGTCCCACCCAAGCAGCCCTTTTATTGGTTCAGTTTCACACAGCTGAAGAATCTGAGAGTGAAACTTCTGCTGCATGTTCTCCTGAGGGCTAGCCTTCTTGTAGGCGATCAGATTTTGCTTAGTCAGTTGTCCGTGCATAGGTACCACAGGAGGTACCCATTTTACTGCCTTTTGTTCTTAGCAGGAGTTCACTCTTCCAGTTCCTGTAGCTTCCCTGGCATGCAATGTATATCAGTATTGTCTGGGTTAAAGCTTCTCCGCTTCAGTCAAATCACTGTAAAATAGATATGATTTTTTTGTTTGTTTTCCTGTTTTAACTCAGTGGGCAGATGTTCATGTAGCATTCTGTGGACTCTGTATTATTATTGCAAAATATTATGAGTCATCTGCAGATCTTTGTGAACACAACAGTTTTTCCACCATTTTCCCATCAACCCACATAGGTCCGATGCTTTTAAGTTATCACAGCCAAGTCTTATATTTTCTTGAGACTCAAGGTTAATGTAGGGGTTTGTGTGTGTCTGTCGTGGTTTGATCTTAAAACTTCAAGAAAAATAAGTATCTCATGCTTACTTCAGAAAAGATTCCAGAAGAGTTTTTCTGTGAATGTGGAAGAAGAAGGGTGCCTACCTCATTTTAGGAAAGCCCATGGTCACTTTTTGAAAAGGGTAATATGTTTCAGTTCCCTGACATAAAAGAAGATTAAATTAGGGAAAAAATGATCCTTCAGTCCAGTTTATCTTTTTTTTTTTTTTTTAAAGAGGTTTTGTTGTCTTCAGAACTTCTCAGATAATTTTAAATGGTCAGGTCAATGCATCTTGAAGGCAAATAAAAAGTCCTCCAGGTGTATTAGTGGCTAAAGACTTATGACTTTAAAACCAATTTTATTATTTTGGTGGATGTGACTCATGATGTCATTAATGCTTGAGGTTGCCATTACTGCCAGTGCTGCAGTGAAGGTACAATACTTATTATTTTTAGCTGCATGCCATCATTTCAGGATGTGTATCAGCAAGACTTCTGCATGACATCTTTATCAATCGTGCCCCTTCATTGCAGAGTGAAATTCATCCCCAAAGAGGTGGAAATAACTTCCCACACACACTTCACACAACTGAATTTGATTTGCCATCCTTTAAATACTGGTCAATGATGCTTCTCTTCAGTGTTGGAACATATCTAATTTTTTTTTTAATTTCCTTTTTTTTTTTATTATCTAGGAATCACTAGAATTTACAAACATTAATTACATGATTACAACACATACGTAAGATCCTTTTTACAGCAAAGTGATTGAAATAATCTCTTGAAACATTCCTCTACTCCAGTTCAAGAAGGATGGAGCTGGCTTACAGAGGTTGTCAGGTTTCAAATGTTTACCTTGCCAAAACCTTCTGTGAACTTTGTGTACTTTTCATGTCCTAATTATATATATTTATTCCTAATTTTATATTTATATATATAGAGATATATATATTTGGTAACGTACTGTGCTTTTTTTTTTAAGCAAGTGATATTTAATTTCTCTCTAAGTATCCTAGTTTTTTTTTTTGCTTTCTTTTTTTGT